>CM018052.1:5317005-5549505 GCA_008638375.1 Nyssa sinensis
GGCAGAACCCCCAAGAAGACAAGCCTCAGCAACGGCCGGACCAGAGGCCCGAACAGAGGCAGGAGCAGAGGGAGGGATGAAACGAGCCTCAGAGGCAGAATAACCACGTCATCTACGTCCTCCATGCTGACTCCCTTGTCACAGGAATGTCTAACAGGGCAAGAAAGAGATACGCTCGGGAAGCCAGAGCCGCCCCGAACATATTACAGATCTCCAACGTCGAAAAGAGGCTCAAGCCAGCACCGGAGATCCAATTCACCGAGCAAGATCTAGCAGGGGTACACTGCCCTCACAGTGATGCCCTTGTTATTACCCTCAGAATCGCCAACTTCGAGACCAGGAAAGTCCTGATCGATACTAGAAGCTCCGTCAACATACTATTCTATGAGCCGCTCAAATAGATGGGGATAGACCATGATAACGTCAAGCCCAACACTGCCGTGATGGTAGATTTTGATGGCAATCTCAGCACCCCGTTGGGGAGAGTCGACCTTCCTACCACTGTAGGAGAAGGTGAAGGGCAGAAGACCACCATCTCGGAGTACATGGTGTTAAACAATTATGAGATCTCCCTACAACGTCACAATCGGGAGACCCTGGTTGCATCAGATAGGGGCAGTCACTTCGACCCTCCATCAGTGTCTGAAGTACGTCCACAACCAGAGCGTTCACTCTGTCAGAGGGTGTCAACCAACCTCCCGGGAGTGCCATGCTACTTCCCTTAAGGAGAAGGCTCCTAAATAGCAATTGCAGTACACCCGGGACTGTGCAGATTCGGTTCTCACTCACTCTCCCGAGGTGGAGGATTGCCCCTCCAGCATTGAAGAACCCCTGAGCCCAAGGGGACGTGACAGCCGAGCCAAACCTGTTGGCGAGCCCATTAAAGTACTGGTCAGTTCAGAAGCAGAAGGGCGTTATTTGTACATCGACCGAGACCTAACACACACCGAGCAGAAAAAGATAGTCAGGTTCTTGAAAGACAACCTCTCTATCTTTGCTTGGGAGACCAAAGACATGGAAGGAATAGATCCCAATCTTATAACTCACAAACTGATGGTGGATCCAGATCACCCGCCAGTCAGACAGAGGAGAAGGCCGATTGCCTCTGAACGGCATCGGATTATAAATGAAGAAGTCCAAAGGCTGTTGGATGCCAGGATGATACGGGAAGTATTCTATCCCGAGTGGCTAGCCAACACCGTGCTCGTTAAGAAGAAAAATGGCAAGTGGAGAGTTTGCGTTAATTATACAGACCTCAACAAGGCATGCCCCAAGGACAGCTTTCCACTGCCAAGAATAGACCAACTGGTTGACGCCACTGCGGGGCATGAGCTTATGAGTTTCATGGATGCCTACTCTGGATACAACCAGATCCAAATGTACCCTCCAGATCAAGAGAAGACTGCCTTCATAACTGAAAGAGGGCTCTACTGCTACAGAGTGATGCTTTTTGGTTTGAAGAATGCTGGGGCCACTTATCAGCGGTTGGTGAACAAGATGTTCAGCCCACTGCTCGGCAGCACCATGGAGGTATACATTGACGACATGCTGGTAAAGAGTCTTCAGAAAGGCAGCCACCTCCAGCACTTAGCCCAGACCTTCGATATCCTCAAACAGCACAAGATGAAGCTCAACCCCTCGAAATGCAACTTCGGAGTTACGAAGGGAAAATTCTTGGGATACATTGTCTCTCAGAGGGGTATCGAAGTAGATCCCACTCAGATCCAAGCTCTGATTGGACTGAAGTCATCGAAAACCAGGAAGGAAATTCAGGCATTGAATGGTAGAATTGCGGCACTGAGCAGATTTATCTCCAAATCCACTGACCGCTGCCTACCTTTCTTCAAAGCTCTGAAGGACAGCAAAGCTTTGCAGTGGACGGAACAATGCGAAGAATCCTTTCAAGAATTAAAAGAGTATCTAGCCTCTCCAGAACTCCTGTCAAAACCAGTACAAGGAGAAAAGCTACTCCTGTATCTTGCAGTTTCTGAAAACGCGGTTAGCTCCGCATTAATCAGACAGGACAGAGGAGTACAGTGGCCTATTTTCTACGTCAGTAGGACACTACTTAACACGGGAAAAAGATACCGAGAAGTAGAGAAACTGGCCTATGCATTGGTCATATCAGCTCAGAAGCTTCGACCATATTTCCAAGCCCATCCAATCGAGATCCCAACTGCCTACCCTCTGAAGTCTATACTGAGAAAACCTGAGGTATCGGGAAGATTGGTGAAGTGGTCTGTGGAGCTAGGGGAGTTCGACATATCATATGTACTCCGAAGCTCCATCAAAGGGCAGGCCCTAGCTGATTTCGTGGCAGAGTTCACCCCAGCACTTCAGAACAAAGCGCAACTCACCGAGACTTCGGGAACCTGGCTGCTATACATTGATGGGTCATCAACCGATCAAGGCGCAGGGGTAGGCCTGGTACTACAGTCCCCTGATGGGCTCACATCAGAAAAAGCAGTCAGCTTGGGATTCAAAGCTTCTAATAATGAAGCCGAGTATGAAGCCCTAATCTTAGGCATGAAGCTTGCCTTCGAATGCGAGGCTTAGAACCTCGATGTCTTCTCTGATTCCCAACTGGTAGTGAGCCAAATCTTGGGAGAATTTGCCATTAAAGATGACAGGATGCTCCGGTACTCCGAACTAGTGAACCATTTGAAGCATTCCTTCCAGACATTTACTATTCAGAAAATTGAGAGAAGCCAGAATTGCAGAGCAGATGCTCTGGCTAACATGGCCTCTCGCCTCCAGTCTGAAGCAAACTCCACAATTAAAATCTCCTTTCAGCCAGGATCCAGCATTGGGGAAGCCCAAATTGCTCAAATTGATGAACAGCCTCAGAACTAGATGACTCCAATCCTCCAGTATCTAAGATCCGGGCTCCTCCCAGAGGACAAAAACAAGGCCAGGAGAATCTGAATTAGAGCGGCTCGGTACCTGATCCTAAACAACAAGCTTTACAGAAGGTCGTATTCTCAACCTCTGTTAAAATGCTTAGCTCCAAATGAGTCACAATATGTTCTGGCTGAAATACACGAAAGAATTTGCGGGAATCATAATGGGGGCAGAACTATAGCCCACCGAGCTCTATCACAGGGCTATTACTGGCCTGGCATGTTGACACAAGCTAAGGAATATGTTCGGAAGTGCGACAAATGCCAGAGATTTGCCCCGTACCAACATCAGCCTCATCATGAGCTTATCCCGATTCCTAGTCCTTGGCCCTTTGCTCAATGGGGGATGGACATTGTGGGTCCATTACCAAAGGCACCTCCAAGCAGGAAATATCTCTTGGTGGCCATCGACTACTTCTATAAATGGGCCGAAGCCGAACCTCTGACACATATCACAGAAAAGGAAGTTGAGAGCTTCACCTGGAAGAACATTGTATGCAGATTCGGCATACCACGTGTAATTATCTCCGACAATGGGACACAATTCACTGGTAAAGGCTTCAAGGCATTCTGTGAAAATCTTAACATTAGGCAACACTTTGCCTCTCCAGGCCATCCACAAGCAAATGGGCAAGCAGAGGTCACCAACCGAACAATTCTTGACGGGTTAAAGAAAAGGTTGGAACAGGCCAAAGGGAAGTGGGCAGAAGAACTCCCTGGAGTTCTTTGGGCCTACAGAACAACCAGAAGAACTCCCACCTCTGAAACTCCCTTCTCACTAGCCTATGGAACAGAAGCAGTAATTCCAGTTGAGATCGGTATGCCAACCCTGAGAACTGAGGCCTTTGAGCAAGAATCCAATGATCAGCAGCTGATGGAAAACTTGGATTTGCTCGAAGGGAGAAGGGATCAGGCCAGCATCAGGATGGAAGCCTATCAATAAAGAATGGTCGACAAATCCAAGGTAGGACTCAAGATAGTCAGCTTTCAAGTTGGGGACTTCGTCTTAAGAAGAGTCTTTCAAAACACTAAGGATCCCACCATGGGAAAGTTGTCACCAAACTGGGAAGGCCCCTACAAAGTAACAAAGGTTGTTCGGCCTACCCACCTACTGGCTAGAAGACATGACTGGGAAACCTGTTCCTAGGCCATGGAACGTGGAACACTTGCGGAAGTATTATCAGTAGAGAGGTTTTCTTTTACTTCCATAAAATGTTCATCTATTAATGCACGGGCCTCTAGAGCCTGGTCCATAAATGTACAAGTCTCAGCACTTGGTCCATTTATTAATGCACGGGCCTACAGAGCCTAGTCCATAAATGTACAAGTCTCAGTACTTGGTCCATCTATTAATGCACACGCCTCTAGAGCCTGGTCCATAAAATGTACAAGTCTCAGTACTTGGTCCATCTATTAATGCACAGGCCTCCAGAGCCTGGTCCATAAAATGTACAAGTCTCAGCACTTGGTCCATCTATTAATGCACGGGCCTCCAGAGCCTGGTCCATAAATGTACAAGTCTCAGCACTTGGTCCATCTATTAATGCACGGGCCTCCAGAGCCTGGTCCATAAATGTACAAGTCTCAGCACTTGGTCCATCTATTAATGCACGGGCCTCTAGAGCCTGGTCCATAAATGTACAAGTCTCAGTACTTGGTCCATCTATTAATGCACAGGCCTCCAAAGCCTGGTCCATAAATGTACAAGTCTGAGTACTTGGTCCATCTATTAATGCACAGGCCTCCATAGCCTGGTCCATAAATGTACAAGTCTCAGTACTTGGTCCATCTATTAAATGCACAGGCCTCCATAGCCTGGTCCATAAATGTACAAGTCTTCGTACTTGGTCCATCTATTAAATGCACAGGCCTCTAGAGCCTGGTCCATAAATGTACAAGTCTCAGTACTTGGTCCATCTATTAAATGCACAGGCCTCTAGAGCCTGGTCCATAAATGTACAAGTCTTAGTACTTGGTCCATCTATTAATGCACAGGCCTCTAGAGCCTGGTCCATAAATGTACAAGTCTTAGTACTTGGTCCATCTATTAATGCACAGGCCTCCGGAGCCTGGTCTATAAATGTACAAGTCTTAGTACTTGGTCCATCTATTGATGCATGGGCCTCCAGAGCCTGGTCCATAAAATGTACAAGTCTCAGCACTTGGTCCATCTATTAATGCACGGGCCTCCAGAGCCTGGTCCATAAATGTACAAGTCTCAGTACTTGGTCCATCTATTAATGCACAGGCCTCCAGAGCCTGGTCCATAAATGTACAAGTCTTATCACTTGGTCCATCTATTAATGCACAGGCCTCCAGAGCCTGGTCCATAAATGTACAAGTCTCAGTACTTGGTCCATCTATTAATGCACAGGCCTTCAGAGCCTGGTCCATAAATATACAGGTCTTAAATACTTGGTCCATTTTTTATACGCAGGCCTCCAGAGCCTGGAACACCCTAATGCACAGGCCTTCCGAGCCTGGTCCGCCCTCAATTAGCAGATTCTATAATCCAGTCCACCCAAAGACAAAAGTTCCAAGCATCTACAAACTAAAGTTTCCTAGATCGGAACACCTCAGATCTGATATTTATATTATTTGACTTATCTGACAATCAAACAATAAGTACTATGGTACCGATCAGGAGTGAAGTACTTTGATTCAGGCATTCTTCTGAGTTTCTTTGATCTATTCTTAGAACATTCATATATCAGAAGTGCACGAGAAGGTATTCTAACTACAGAAGAGTACACTCGAATACAAAGGACATCAGATCTGAGAAAAAAAGACTCAATTTTATTGATGATTCAGAAGATTTACATCAGTACAGAGACTGGAAATAAAACAGAAGCTATTACAGAAGCTATTACAGAAGCTACACTTGGCAATATCACGACTTTTCTTCATGGGATGATAAAAGGGCCCAGGATCCAAAACTTCCATTACCGCCGTCACCGGCTCCGTTTGAAAGGAAGGAACCCTGAACCCCAATCCGCATCAAGAAGCACCTAGGCCATTTCATCATCACTATCACTAGTCTCACGACCAACAGAGGATGAGGGCTCTGGGTTTCAGGGGACCGCTATTCGTCTTCCTCACGTCAGTTGTTACACCCCAGCCGATTGAAGCAGGGGTCATTGACGAAACATAAAGAAGAGGAGGCACCCCACTTGCGTCTTTATCACCGGTGCTCCAAGCCTTGGTTGAATTAGGGAGGGAACACTACCAATCGGAGGAATCTCGATTGGAAGCCAGAGGAAACAAGAAGACTTGTGCTTCCTTTAATCCTTCCTTGGAGACTGAAAAAGGGAGAAGGTTAACTCTCGGCCACAGTTCAATCATTCTTAATTCAGACAGAAAATCATCCATCATCTCCGGGTGAGTGGTAAAACTCTGGCAGCATATAAAGTCTCTCTCACAAGGGAACGATTTGGGAATAAAAAGGTTGAGAACAACCATATATATAGACCCTTAAAGTCCAAAAGCCACCCAACTGAACCGTCGCAACGATGAAAAAGAGAGTGGCCTCGAAATCCTAAACGACGATCGAATAAATAAACGGTGCATTAAATGTGCCTCTTCGATATACCAAGAGACAGGGTACAGAACTCTCTAAACAGAGACCACAGTCCAACACTAAAGCTCCCGAATTGACAGAGAGGGGAACAAAGTCTAAGTGTACAGACCCCCTATTCAAGATTTAGATCTTCCAGTCTTAACTATTTAATAATAGGCCAGTCATATGACAAAGGCCAAACAGCTCGGATATATCCCAATCCTGAGTACTCGAACACAGCATGCTGAGCATCATAACTACAAGCACAAGCTGCCTGGTTATCTTCACAAGCTCTTGATTCAGAGCAGTCTATCTTAGAGCCCTACAGAAGCCTACTCCTACTTTATCAGGCTTTGCCTATCTGGTTATATCTACTTTCTTGTCTTATTATAATAAGACAGTTGAAGTTAATCTACACTCACTATTCAGTGACAAGTATCGAAGTTCGAAAAGCGACTACTGATTGCTGGACAGTTGATCTAACATACAAAAGGCTCAGAGCAGCCACACTTACGACAAAATTGCACAGGAGGAAAGAACACAAGCAGAATCTGAAGGAAAGTCAATTTTATTGATCGGAAGAATGTATTCATTACATCAAAAAGAAGTAGCAAAAATAAAAACCCATAAAGCCTCAAGACTTCCCAGAAGGGCCTGCGTCCTCTTCCAAGTGAAGCGCAGTAGCCCCAGCCGTCTTGTCCGGATCAGGACGAGATGAGGTAGGCTCAGGGGGAACGATTGATGAAACGTCAAAACCTGGGAACTGAATCTGAAACCTAGTTCTGAAGCTTTCAAAGTCGAACCGGATCAGGTCATCACCCATCTGTTCAACTTCACCTTTCAATTCCATCTCAGCCTCAACCTTGGCTTGATCAGCTGCCTCCTGAACCTTCTGATTAAAGGAACCCCGGAGCTCAACCAACTCCGCCTGAAGCCCCTCAACCTTCTGAGCATATATGTCCCTCTCAGACTCTGCCACAGAAAGGTTGGTGGTAGCTTCCTTCAGATCCTCCTCAGCAGTCTAAATCTTGGATCGGGCTGTCCCAAGCTCCAGCCTCATCTCTTCCACTTCAGCCTTTAGCTTCTCAGCCTCCTCAAGGCCCATAGGGGTCTCCATCAGAGCAGCCAAACTATGCATGCTCTGCGCAAAGCAAGACAGACAGTTTAGATTGAACGAATAGACAAACAGAAAAGTCAAGAAAAAGCTTCAGAAGTTACCCTCATCTGGAGATTCATCATCTCAGTCATCAGCTTGGAGGGGTCATCCCCTCTGTATCGGTGTGGGCCCTGAGCCCATATTTGATCAAATGCCCTCTTGGCAATCTGATAGTCCAGCTCATTAAACGGCTCAGACGGTGTAGCAGGTGCTTTCCCCTTCCTAAACCTTCTGCTCGGACCGGAAGGGGCAGTAGGAGCAGCCGAAATAGGGGCGGCAGTTCGGCCTTCTTCTCAGCCTCGGCAAGGGCTGGCTCGGGAGAGTCAGAAATCAACCTCCTCCTTTTTACTTCAAGGGGGGCATCAGGCTCAGCTCAAGAGGAAGACTCCCCGGCCACTGGGGCCTCCGGCACAGCCCATTTCGTCGTCAGCCTTTTCTTAATCTCTGCAAAACGGGCAGCCATCAAGTTCTCCGGAGTCACAATAACAGAATGAGCCCGGTTAGAAGTCGAAAGCAGCACTCGGTACTGATCTCGTAGTGCTTTGGTAAAATCGGGCCTCTTTCTAATCACTCTTGACTGCACAAGAAGTAAGGAGTGATATCTCAGTTTATCAGTTCGGAAGGCATAACAAGGCTAAAAGTAAATCTAAAGGAATAAGCCTCACCCTTATGACCCGTAACACGAGGGAATGGCGAGGCCTCTCCTTCCTGAAAGCCTTCATGCTCCCATCCTCCTCCGACGAAGAAGTACCACTTCTTCCACGTTTTATTGGAAGTGGGAACGGAGGACAGGGGTCGGAACCCCTTCTCGAAGGACATATAGAAAAGGCCTTCAGCCTGCTTGAACTTTAGATCCATATTGCTACGGATCAAGTCCAGAGACACATCCACTTTGTTCAGGTGTCCCAACACCACAAACCCTAGAAGCTGTCGCCAACTATTGAGGTTCAGGTTGGCAGGGCAAAGCTTATACCAACAAAAGAATTGCTTGACTAAATCCGGCAATGGGAGTCTCAGGCCCATTTCGAACCAGGTAGGGTAAACACAAATCTCCCCAGCTTCAACATTTTGGGGGCGATCCATGGGGCCTGGCACTCTGCAGGTCACATTCGGGGGAAAATTGTATTTCGCCCTCCACTAGTCCAGAAGGCTCTGAGTGACAGCACTCTCACCCTCTTCTCTACGGGACGATCTACCAGAGGTCTCCCCAGCCCTGTTTCGGGGCTCCTCAAAAGCATCAACTATCCTAACTCCAGGACTAGCGGGAGGATCAACAGGCCTCTCCCCAATAACTTCGGGAGCAGGGTTACCTACATCTTCCACAAGAGACAGAACAACCATCTCAGAAGGGTTTCCCACTCCCTCATTCACAATTGGGGATTCAGAAAGAGCAGACATTATGCCCAGACTTAAGAAGAAAAAAAGCAAGAGAAGAGGAAGAATCAGTTGAACTTGGTCTAACTCAGGAAATCGGTATTTTGCAAAGTTGCACAAACCAACAATGGCAGATGGAGTCTTCTAGCACAGTGAAAATGACAGGGAAAAGGTTATTTCAAAATCTTACCCCGTATTTATAAGCATAGTATCAGAAGGGACCCACCAAGTCCAAGCGCTATGACGGTTCGGAACAATGATAATTTCGGGAAACCTAACTATCGGCCAGTACAAATAATGACCTTGAAAAGACCTAATCTCCGGCTGTGCAATAAATGGCGCCCCAACAGTCGCCTTGAAAGGCGAACAGGCAGGATATATGACTCTCCGAAAAAGGCTTAGCCCTAGTTGCTTGCTAGCATCGAACTAGGACTTGGGGGGGGAGTAACTGATATACCATAAAAGAGCAGGCCAATCAGCATTTGACACATCAGCACAAAAGGTCAGAAGTGACCAAACTTATACCTTCAAAGCATACATATCCAGACAAGGGTCTCAGAACTTATTACAGGGTCCAGATCAAACACTCCAGACCTCGTCACTGCCTTAGCAGATGCCGAGTAGGGAATAAAGAAACAGTCTTCGACAAGGAAACAGTCTTCAAACAAGGAAACAATCTTCAACAAGGGAACTACCATCTATGGTTATCTCTATGCAATACTCCACATGGTAACTGCAATCTCCGATGATCAAATCCCTATATTCATGGCATCAAATCCTAATCAACTTAGGAAAGCCACGGTCTATAAATTAAACCCTAAAGGTACGCTTTATTTTTATGCTCATTCTTTGGCTTTCAATACAGTCTTTCAATTCTTTTACTTACTTAAGCATCGGAGCGGCTACCGCCGGAGCCAATCCGGTAGTCCTTTGATCATCTTTCTGAGTGTTCTACAGGTCACGGAGTCCATACTTATTGCGAGCCGAAAAGTGCAGCATCACTTATATTTTGATTTAGGATGCAAAAGGAGGCGTTAAGTGCAAAAAAATGCTAATTGGGCGATTTTCGGACAATTTCGATGTTGCTTCGTAATCTGGGTATAAATCTCTCCTCCGAGCTCCGATTGAGATGATTCAAGATTCTATGGAAAGCCAAGAAACAGATATACAACTTTTATGTTTTGCGTTTTGCGAGATTCGAGTTGAATCAAGGTCAACATCGGGATTGAAGTTGCTGCACCTGCACTGTTGGCATTTTTGTGCCCGCGAAATTTTAATACGCGGGCCCAACGCAATTTATTTTTGGAAAGTTCCCTGGTGCGCGAAAATTCCAGCTGAAACACCACTTTCCTAGTTATATTAGGACATTATTTTATTTTTAATTAGGTTTTTGGAAGAGCAGCTGTCACACAGACGCACACCTCTCTCTTTCTCTCCCTTCTTCTCTAATTTTCTTCTTCAAGTTTTCATGGCTGTGCGTGGCTAAAATTTTATAATTGGTCGAAGGAAACGGAAGCCTCAAAATCAATTAAACTGTGAGATTTAATTTATTTTTATTGTTTAATTTATACTTTGAGTATTGGATGTTCTTCGATGCTTATTTTCATGATTGTCTCGTTTAATTGCTAGGAGGCCTACTAGTTTATTATTCGTTACAATCTACTGCTAGATTAGATATCAAATTCGTAATTGTTTGATCTCTCTAATTTGCGAAGCAACTAAGGTTTAATGATTTGCTGCATCAGAAATTATTAGATCTTAGGAAGAACGTTCGACTAAATTAAATGCAATTGCTTGTGTTTGTGTTGTTTAGCTTCATCGATCTCTCTATTTTTAAGGCTGCTACTAGATTAAATCTTTAACGCTTGTCTTGGGTTGTTTAGTAGTTAGGGTTAATTAGATCGCTTGTTTTCTAATTAACTACGATTAAGGAGAGATAGGAAAATAATTCCAACGGTGAATATTCAAAGTGTGAATTGATATATATTTGCATCAATGATCAGTTGTAAAATTCTGATGGTGGATGTTGACTTAGACCAATGCTTGCTCTTTTGATTGAATTTGATAATTTAATTTAAATTGTTCCTTAGTTGTTGTTTTTTTATAAAATTGTTTTCATTATACTTAAACCCCCCATCTTTGTTTACATAACATAAAACTAGACTAGACACTCTCCGTCGGAACGATCCTTACTCCACTACTACATATATATATATATTTTTAGGAGTTTAGGTTTTATTTATTTTTGGTTGCCTGCGATAGCACACCCGTGTGCCATAACCTTGGTTAGGCCATTATCCAAAGTAGAGTTAAGTCAATACTAACTCTATCCAGACCACAGTCTATGTAGGGTTAAAAATCAACCTAACTTAATCTAGGTTAGTAAGACTAATGGGTGATATGATCAATATATCGCCAACCAAAGATGGAGAGATAATATTTAAAAAAATTAAATAATATTATAACATCCTGATCCAATTATCGGGAGTTAAGTCACTAATTTAAATATTACAGACTTTAAGGAATAAAATGACAATTGTAAAAATTAGATTAAGAAAAATAAAAGGCATAAAATAACAAAGCAAAAAGAGGGAAATATAATAATGCCAAAAAATGCCACACAATGCATAAAAGGGAAAAAGGAAAAAAATGAAGCCAAAAGGGTCTGAACCCTAGACCAAAATAGGGAGATATTTAAAGCTAAAAAAGAATACCATTTAGGTTGTGAGCACTTTGTGCTATATATTCCACAATATATATATATATATATATATCTATATGATGTTCATACACAGCTATATATATATATATAGATATATATGCAAGACGTGAAAATATATATATATATATATACACATATACAGAGATATATAACGGTATGTCATGAGTTATATGTATATGACATGTGAGAGTATGGTGTAGACATGTGTGCTTTGTCTTGTGTGGGTGGTATGCTATAATAAATAGAGAGGGTTGGCTAAAGAGAGAGTAGGGAGAAAGAGATAAGGCAAGAAGGAGACAAAGAAGTTGGAAGGAGGGAGACCAAAGAGGGAGAAGTTTTAAAGAGAGAAAATCTGGGCCATTGATTAAACAAGTATGAAACCTTTTCTTAAAGATTTAATTTGTTACTTTTATTGAAAACTAGAAGTTTAATGAAGAAATATGAGAAAAATAGTAAGGAAAAACCCTAAGAAAACCTAAAATGCCATTGACGATAGCTTAAAATTAGGTCAAGTTTTCGACTTAAGCGAAATGATGTTTTGTGACCGGGGACCAAACCTAGATCAGAAATGGATCACAAAGAAGAAAAAATTGCACGTTTTGACCCAAAAATGAACATTTAATAGAGAGTTGCAGGTTTAGGGAATAATTGGCCAACTCAGAAGTGAACACAAAGCTTCGTTTTGAAGCCATGGAGTTGTAGCCCTTAAGCTATGAAACACAATGGTTAAAAAATGAGCCATTTTAGTGGAGAAATGAGAGAGAAATTGTGAAATTTCATGGTGGCTAGAAAAGGGGGAATCAGAGAAAATCGTTCGATCATTGCAATCTAAAGGGCCGAGTTTAACCCTAATGGTCCTAATATTGATGGGGACTTGTTTAAGATAAAAAAATGGAATTAAAATAGTAGGAAAAATAAGTTAAAAATTAAAGATTTTTTCAGAATTTGGTGACTGGTGCCGGAGAAAGTCAACGGAGTGTTGTCATAAAAATGAAGAAGGAGACACTATGCGGGTTGGGTCCATTTCGGGCTCAAGTTAGAACCTACCCAGGCACAAATCTTGTTAACCCAAACTACGTCGTTTTGGGGCTGTGGAATTTAAATTAAATTGGATTGGGTTTGTTTGGCAACAGGTATAGTAATCCCCAATTTGATAAGCCTGTTCAGACTTAGGGATATCCTATCCCTAGTTTTTCCTTGTCCATTGTTTGGCTTACAATAAATCAGAAAAAAAGAAGTGAACCTGCGGCTAGTGGGTTTTGACCTATTGTTGTGTGCGTGTGTGTGAGCTCTAACCCACACATGTGAACCACTGTGCCACTGAGGCACTTGGTTAAAATAATACTTAAATAAATATATAATATAAAATAAAATAATTAAATTAAGTTAAATTCATAAAATATTTTCGGTGTCCAAATAAAATAAAAAGCTAGTATAATCCAACATTTTTGGGTATTCCAGACTCAATAGCGGAGTCCGATTTGTGAAATTAAATCCCGAAAGGTATGAACAGGCAAACTGGAGTAATTCTAAATACGTCTCAATGATCAGTTAAGTGATCAATTGGACTCCGATGACTGTACAAATACACACCTTAACATATTGGGACATTCTAGACCCAATGGCGGGATCCATTTTGTGAAACGATGTCCTGAAAATATAGATACGTGAAATGTCAAATTACCATTATACCCTTAGTAATCCAAAAGTCAATTAAATATCAAAGGTGACATATTATGACTTTATTGGGCATTCTGAACTCAATGGTAGAGTTCGTTTTAGCAAATAAAATATCGAAAAACATGACACGTGAAAGCATAAAATTATGAAAATTCCCCTAGGCTTAATGTAATCACATAAATGCAAATTAAGATCCGAAAAGCCTAAATTAATTATATTCAATATTTCAAACTTGATGGTAACATTCCTTTGAGGAAAATAAGACTCGGTAACAAATTAAAAAATGATGAATACATCCTTAGGACTTAATGAAGTTAGCAGAAGTATAAAAAGGAAATTTATAAGTCCACATAAATGTTATATGGATCAAATAGACTCAAAATGGAGTCTGAATATGTAAATCATATACGGAGAAATATGGAATGTTAAAAAGGGTAAATTACCAAAATGCCTTAAAGGACCAAATAAGTTATATGGCATCAGGGAAGCCTAAATGGGAAATTGAAGACCATTAATTGAATAAACTAAGTTCAAAAGAACTTAAAACATTGAATAACAAAGTTTTAGATTAGAATGAATATTGATTCATTATGCTATGTGTTTTTGATCCGTGATTATAGGATCACCCAAATGATGGAAAATAGAAAGAGAGCTATGTGATAGCTAATATGGTAACCACATGGGAATGCAATGCTAAGAACCCAATGTAAGTAAACCCGAACTCTAACTTGTGGTAACTCCTAGCCATGTCACAGTTTTATTTCCTCGATGCTGCTAATTTGTATTCCATATATATATACACCTGACATTGTTGATTTTTGTAATTTAATGCCTGTTCTATTTTGTGGACCTGATGAGAATTTGATGGCCAATATCCTAATGTGATTACTTGTTCATGTCTATACCTTGCTTAGATATTGAAAAATTGCTATGCTTCTCACTGTTGAGAATTTGTTATTCCATAAATATGTATATCGCTTATGGAATTCTGATGATCATGATATTATTATGAGTTCCTAGAGTTATGATTAGTCACAATGTCCCCTCTAATTTATGGATACTTGTGGACCTATGGGTTAGTGTTTGGGAATGATGCCCAACACCTAGTTCTTGATGGACAGGACATGATATAGATATAGAGCTTTAGTGTTATCCAATAGCTTGATAAGGGGGGAGTGGACCTGGATGAACGCTTTTAGGGGTATGTTGGACAACATCTATTCTGTTATCTTATATCATTTATTAATCTGCTGATGATGCACTCATAGATTATTAATATGCTTTGCAAGCCTATCTTTGGATATGTTGATGATATACTCTTCGATTACAGATAAGCCTTGTGAGCCTGTCCTTGGTCTATCTGTTGATATACTATTTGATTGATGATATGCTTACGTGCCTATCTTTGGACTCCAATTATTATCTTGTTATTGTGGCACTATTTATTGTATAGGCCGATCCCTATTATTGATTTATTCTTCTACCTTGGGATGGAACTTATGGTTCATTTTATGGATTCACATACTTAGTGACTGGCTATTGTGATGTTCTATCCTTTGCATGCTATTGTGATATTATCCTTTGTTTGCTATTGTCCTTTATCTTTCTTTTGGACTAACCTTGACCCATGACAGAGCGAGAAAATTTATTTACTGAACTAAGTTAGCTCACTTCATATTTATAACTATTTTTCAGGTAGCTCTATAAGGGAGAGAACAAAATGAAGCGACTAGTGGACCTAATGGCGTGCTTGTGAGCAATATTGATGATGTGAACTCCAAGTCATGATTTGAATATGTACTCTGTAAGACTGATCTAAATAATATGTATTTGTAATATTGTATCATTGGTAGAGATGTTAGACTTGATGAGTGAATCATGATGATCGAAATGGTACTTTGAGATATTTGATTGATATTTGTTGGAGTTCGATTTGTGATAAGATGAATTGCTTTGGTGTAGTTTCCACATTAAATGATTTAATGATTCATGATTTGTTGATATAAAGAAAAAAAAATTATTTATCATTCTGTGCGATTCATTTGATTCTGTACGGCTTGTTCGAGTGGCAGTGTCGGTGGTTGCCCCTAAGTTGTGTAGGGTGGGTTATGGCTCACGAAAAATATAATCAGAATGCATAAAATATACACCTATGCATACAAATGAATGTAGTTGGCACATCACGGGCATGATAAACATAGTGTGAGGAAGCACATGTGTGCATACATGCATGCACACATGTATAGATAAAATATACAAGTATGTATACATGGATATATATGCATACATATATAAATACACATATACACGAACATTTATACATGGACAAATATACACGGATATAAGTGCACAAATAAACACATGAATAAATATGTATGTATGTATATATACACACACATATATATATAAATATATACAAACAAGAGTGTGAGAGAGGTGTATCATGTGAGTGTGCAACTGTGTGTGTGTGTGTGTGAGTTCCAAACAAGAGGTGTCAATCTCTCATGGGTTGGGAGAATGGCAACATGCTATTGGAGAGAGGGCAGGCTGCTTGTCGTGACTTGAAACCCACCTTACGCGGATTAGGGCAACGACCAACATTGCCACTTGGACAGGCCGTACAAAATCAAATGAATTGCACAAGAGTGATAATTTTTTTTTTATTAAATGCGAAAGCCACATATGCAACTCATCTGATAACAAATCGAACTCTAATAACCATAAATCAGAATATCTCTAAGTGCAATTTTGATCATCATGAATCACCATTTAAGTCTGACATCATTACTAAGGTTATAATATCACAATACCTAATAATAAGATCAGCCTTACAGAATATATGTTCAAATTATGACTTGGAGTTTTACATCATTAATATTGCTCACAAGCACATCACTTGAAAAATTGTTACAAATATGGAGTGAGCTAATTTAATTCAATAAGTAAATTCTCTCACTCTGCCATGAGACAGTTTTCATGACCCAAAACCCACCCTATGCGGATCTTGTGTCGCGGGGCCGGCCCAATGGCCGTCTCTACTTTTTTCATTCTTTTACCAATGACAATAGTAAATAATGTAACCATAACATTAAAGTGCGGAAACCTTATTACAACATTGTTCAAAGACTGGAAATAAATTTGACAATAAACTAAACATAACCCATTCTTAGGTGGTGATTACATGGAAGAGACTATATCATTCTATTGTGCTCCTCAACTGCCTCCCTACGCTCCTGACCTTCTATTGTGATTCTGTAACATTCTCACCTGAAAAATATAATGAATAGGATGAGCTAACAAAGCTCAGTAAGTAAAAGCCTATCTCAAATACGGGTTAGGGATTACATAGAAAAATATTAAGTCAAATGTAACATGATAGCCAGTCATGACAACGATTGCAGTTAACAGTAAAGTGCTACAAGGCCAATGAACAATAAAGCCCAATAACAAGTGTGAGTAGTGGTGTGGAATGGATATGGATAAAGCATAATAATTACAATCAACATGAATACTGCCACAATAAAATGGTCACAATTAAGCACAATTAATGAGAGAACGGTCAATGCATATAAAACACCCTCATAACTCCATATGTAAGAACACCCTCATCACTATATGTCCGATCACGGATTTGACCCGTAGGTCCCATTAATCGGCTCGTAGGTCTTGTCAATTAATAAAAACACCCCTATCACCATTTGTCCCTTCATCGTCTCGACCTGTAGGTCCTGCCAACTTAGAAAACAATTAGATGGATATTTTGACTGAGCACAAATCCAACATTCAATTATAAATCAAGATTCTATCGTGATTCTATAAGAAGTGCCTAAGGTATGAATGACATGCGGTAAACGTCAATCAATAAGGCGTAATACAATGTAGCAATAATGAGGTAATATTCAAGAGACAACCACCAGATAGGACAATATCAATGGTGGGATAGCAATAGCGGTTACATACATGAGTACAAAGTTTTGGCAGTAATAGAAATGATGTGGCTTGGAAAATCACGTATAAGAGATAGAAATTTACTTACCTCATTAATGCATCTTAGTATTTCGTGGCCTTCCCTTTCCCTTTCGAGTCTCCTATATATCAGTAAACACATTTCAGCTTTAATGTCATTTATCAAATTTATGCCTCGCTACTCTAAATATCTCTTTTATTAATTTATACTTTTACGACTTCTAATTTGATCTAATTTACCCAAGGGTAAAATGGTCATTCATGCGTCTCTACTTTTTGGGTTATGTTTTCACAATTTGGACTTCACCGTTGAGTTCAAAAGATTTGAAATAATAAAAATCCACTATTTACTTAACTCAATCGGAGTCCGTTTGACTCACTTTCTACTTAGGGGCATTTTGGTCAGTTTGACATTTCTACGGGTATTTTATTTTTTGGGACTCCGTCTCGTGAAACAGACCTTATCATTGAATTCAGAAGGTCCAAACGTTAATTTTTCTCTATTCATTCGACTAATTTATGCGTCGAGATTTAATTCAAATTTAATTAATTTAAACTACTTTATTAAATTAATTAATTGTAACCAATACATATATTATTTGAGCCCAACTTGATCATAGTGATCCATTCTTCTCACCCTTCTCCCTTGGTCACAGGTTCAAGTCACTGCCCAAACAATTTTTTTTTTCATTTCCTGTACAATTGTAAATTGTAAGCCAAACAATGGATAGCTTCTCCTTTAGAACCAAACACCCCCCAAACTCCAATTTAAAACATGATCCATAAAGAAATAGTTTTGGGCAGCCCTCTGAATGGGTGGGTCGGGTCTGACCCGACCCGATTTGTCCTAAATCAAGAAACAAAAACCCAGCCGTGCAGCACCCTCCCCTAGCGCATGGTCGGTTATATCTTCCGTCAACGGCAACTCACCGGTGACGAATTTTCTTGCGTTTTTCAGTGGGGTTCGAACCTAAAGGTCATGGGCAACTCAAATCTGTCCTCGATTTTTTGATCGAAGTGCCGGATCTCCCCTAAATAGGGAAAATTGCAGCTCCACCGGAGCTGTGAAATTTTTTAGCCAGCCCATTTTCTCCCCCTTTCCCCACCTTTTTCTCTACTGGTTTGGCCCATTTTTTCTCCCATTTAATTTTTTCACCTCTTAGGAATAATCCTCCATCGTTTAAACCAAGTTAAACACATCAAAATTACACAACCCAATTTTTATTCCTTCCCTGTAAATGCCATTTTCTCACTCATTTCTGGATCGTTTCTCTTGATTCAAATTGTAATATAAACCAATTTCCATGCTTAATAAGATCCTAAAATCAAATTGATCATTCATGCTTCTAAAAATTAAAGAACAGAAAGCTCAGTTCTTACCCATTTTTTTTCTTATTGCACACCTCTGAATGGTTCGACCCCTCATTCTTTGCTTCTCCCTCCCTCTGCTTTTCTTCTCTTCTCTTCCACTGACCCACCTTCTGCTTCTTCCTTCCTTTTTCTTTCTTTTTTCTTCCTGCTTCATGTGCAGCACCCCCTACTTGCGCCGCTTCTTTCTTCTCTATTTTTTTTCTTTTTTTGTTTCTCTTGTTTTTAACGCACATGCTTTCAATTGTTTATATATATATAATTGTTCTCTTTATTCTCTCTCTCTCTCTCTCTCTCTCTCTCTGTCTCTCTCTCCCTCTCTCTCTTTCTCCCAGACCCTTCATTTTTCTGCGTTCATAAAACCCCCTTTAGTTTCCCCCCCTTTTTTTTTTGTTTAATACATGGTTACATATTGTACTACTTTACATATATATATATATATTTATATATGTATACCTATTTACACCTTCACACACACACACACATATATATATATATATATTATATTTATACCTATATACACACACACACACATTTATATATACATATATATATATATTTCAAATTCCAATTTTTATTTATTTCTTTCCAATTCTTATTTTATTTTTATCTTTTATTTATTTATTATTATATATTTTTTCTTCTTTCATCGCTATTCGTTTGCCCTGGCATCTTTCATATATTCAAAGCTATTGCAAATCCAAACCGTTTATTTCATCATCGTAGCATCAGGCCTTATTGGCTCGGTTATAATTTGGGTCAGGGTATTACAACAAGGTTAGTTTAGGTAACAAAATGCAACCACAACAAGGTTAGTTTAGGTAACAAAATGCAACCAAATGGCAAGCAAAAGGATATATAACAATAGCCAGTTACAAAGGAAAGTAAATCACCAAAGATGACCCGTGGGTCCAAAGGCATATCCCAAAGTAGTTTAAAAAGGCAATGTAAGCAATTTAACAAGTCAACAATATGGATTTAGCACGTACAATAATCGGCTGCCAAAAGTCATAAGATATCACAAGATGCCAAATCGAATCCAATGTTAGACTTGCAAAGCGTATCCAAAATCAAGAGTGTATCATCAGATTATGATTCAAATAAAAGATATGGGATACTAACAAAATAGATACTATTAACAAATAGGACCCGTCTACCCCCAAAAGCACTCATTCAAGTTCACCCATTAGTTAGGTTCCTGAATAGTACTAGAGCTCTTATTATATATCATGTCCTCTATGGACTAAGTGTTGGGTATCATTCCCAATCACTGACTCGTAGGTCCAAATTAGCATCTATAGAATCAGGATGGGCATTGTGGTAGACACAACTCCTGGCACTCAAAATAATATCATGATCAGCGGAATTCCACAAGGAATGTACATATACGTGGAATATCAAATTCTGAATAGTTAGAAACATAGCAGTTTTCCAATATCCAAATTAAAGGTAAAGAAATGTATAAGCAATCACATCAAGATATTGGCAAATGAAATCTCAACATATCCACAAGGAAGTACAAGTGTCAAATTGTGGAATCAATAAATGTCAGGTATGTATAAGATTACAAATTGGCAACATCGAGAAAATATAATTGTGACATGGCTAAGAAAATACGACAAATTAGAGTTCAAATTTACTTACATTGGGTTCTTAGCATCGCATTCCCATGCCGGTATCATAATAGCTATCCCATAACTTTTTTTTCATTTTCCATCATTTGGGTGATCTTATAATCATGGATAAAAAATACATTGCATAATGAATTAATATTCATTATAATCCCAAAAATTGTTATTCAGTGTTTTAAGCTCTTTTAAACTTAGTCTATTTTAATTAAGGGTCTTCAAATTCCCCATTTAGGGTTCCCTAATGCCTTATAACTTATTTGACCCTTCAAGAAAAAAATTGATAATTTACACTCTTTAATGTCCCATATTTTTTCATACACGATTTACGTACTTGGACTCCATTTTGAGCCCATTCGGTCCTTATAACATTTACGTGGACTTATTAATTTTATTTTTATACTTCTGGTAACTCTATTATGTCCTAAGGACGTGTTCGTCCTTTTTTAGTTTGTTATTGAGTCTTATTTTCCTTAAAATGATGTCACTGTCAAGTCCAGAATATTGAATATAATTAGTTTAGGGTTTTTCGGATATTAATTCGCATTTATGTGACTTACATTAAGCCTAAGGGCATTTTTATAATTTTATACTTTCATGTGTCACATTTTTCGGTACTTTGTTTGTTAAAATGGACTCCAGTGTTGAGTTCAAGACATCAAATAAAGTTAAAATATTCTATCTCTAACATTTAACTAGCTTTTGGCTTATTAAGGAAAAAATAGTAATTATGACATTTTACGTGCCTATATCTTCGGAACTTCGTTTCATAAATCGGATCCCACCATTGGGTCCAGAATGTTCCAAAATGTTAAAGTATGTATTTTTACAGTCATCGGGGTTCAATTGGTCACTTAACTAATCATTAGGACTTGTTTAGAATTATTCTAATTTGCCTGTTCATATTTTTTAGAATTTAATGTTACAAATTAGACTCCACTATTGAGTCCGGAACGCCTAAAAATATTAGGTTGCACTATTCTTTTATTTTAATTGGCCTTTATTTGGCCTATTTTTAGTCTAAGGGCATTTTGGTAATTTCTCTTATAATTAAAAGGATTTAAAATTAATATTTAATTAATTTTTGGGCCAATTTGTAATTAATCAAAACTGTTCGAGTCATTTCGTAATTAACAGAAAGTTCTAGGGGTCCAATTATAATTTCGAAAACTATTTAAATAAACCCATTGGTTTAATTAGGGTCCAAGTGAACCGGTCCCAAACAGTAAAGAACCAACCGGTTCGTTCGATCCATTGCATCATGTTGACATTAGCCCTTTTTTTTTATTTTTTTTTATTTTTTAATTCTTTTAAGCCAAAACAACGATGTTTCAATAAGTGTTTAAAACCACTCGAATTCGACCTAAGACCCAACCCGATACTATTTTCCTTCCCCAATACTCCAGCGATAGTCCCAATGGCCTTCTCTTGCGCCGACGACCATCGCCTGTTGATTTCCGGCCAATGCCCAACGTGGTTCAAACTCACTTTTTATGAGGATTCCATTTCTACAATTGGTTTCTTGATTGGGTGGGTCTATCGTAACGAAATAGGGGGTTACATTTGCTGCTCTGGCGACTCTCGATTTTTTGGTGACGTATTAATTTTCTATTTTGAAGCTTTTTACTCATTATTTTGCCTTGAGTTTTCTTCTATAAGTTTCTAGAATCATGGGGAACATCTTCCCGTTCCTAAAACCAAGTAAATCAAGCCTTAATACGTCCATTTAATTTCTCATTCTCTAAATTGAAACCCTATATTTCTTGAAAGTTTCTTGACTTTTTTTTATGCATTCAGTTGTAGAATATTCCTTGTTTCATGCTCTTTTGAGCCTTGTAGTTAGTTTCAAGCTTTATTTGAGCTAGATCAAAAACTCAATTTCTCATAATTTCTGGTCTTAGGGTTTCTTAGGGTTTTCAAGCTTAAACCTCACCATTTTCCTTCTATTTTCTTCCCTCTACAATATAAAACACATGCATATATATATATATATATATATATATATTCTAGGCCATTAACAAGCTAAAAATTGAATTTTTGGGCAAATTTTCTAAAGAGAGAAAATTACCTCTGTTAGCATTTCCTTCTCTCTCTACTGCTTCTCTCTTTTCCTTCTTGCTTGTGGTTTCTTCTTTCTTCTTCTTCTTTCTTCTTCTTCTTCTTCTTCTTCTTCTTCTTCTTCTTCTTCTTCTTCTTCTTCTTCACTTTCTCTCTCAACAAGTCTCTCTCTCTCTCTCTCTCTCCCTCCCTCTCTACCCGCACATAACATACACACACACACACACACACACAGAGAGTTTTGGTTTCTTTTTTCTTTTTATTTCTTCACACACTATATATATATATATATATTTTTTTTTTTTTTTAATTTTTGCATGAAAATTGATTGGTTGAAGTGTTGGTCAATAGGGCGATGACACCCAACTTTTTGCATGCAGACATATATGTATTTTATGGGATATATACATATCATGTGGGATTTAAAGCACAAAAATGCTTATAGCCAAGTTGGCTATTCTTTTTGGTATAAAATTCTCCCTCATTTTTTTGGCCTTGGGTTCAAGTCTTTAGGCCAACACTTTTGGCCTTTTTTTTTTTTTTCTCTCTTTTTCTCTTCTTATGCCTTGTTTAGCATTTTGGGTGTGTTTGTTGAATTCCCAAAATTGTATTTCAATTATCATAAAAGTCCCTTGGAATTTCGACAAGACTTTCGAATTTTGCACGCTTCACCCACACGCTTTTTATTTTATTTTTGATATGTTTCATCGTGTTTAGTTTATACCAAAAACATGTTATTTTCATCAAAAAATTCTCGATTAATTTTTATTTCTTCCTCATGTACTTGTACCACTTTCTTTTCATGTGTCAATTTCATAAATCGAGATTTTATCAAGTTTTCGTCGTCTTCATTATCTCTTCTTGATGTATTTAAATATATTTTAATTATTCTAATAGTCTATTAAAATTATCGAAATAATCCCAATTAAACGTACTCCATTCGTGCGTTATGCTAATCTTATTGTCCACATTCACTTGTGTGTTAATCCTCAATCAACACTAGTCATAACTTCTATCAGATCATGGCCTTCGGCATTAAATTTCATTCTCAAATCGGTCGTCTCTAATTTAAGATTAATTATTTTCATCATTTATACCTTTGCTTCCTTATTTACGGCTCACTAGTCATAACTAGCGTTGCCAACGGTTATTAAGTATATTAACTTATGATAATCGTCATTGTTGATAATTGCTTTGCTTAATTAGGTCAGGGTGTTACATCCTACTCCCCTTAAAATGAGTTTTGTCCTCAAAACTCTGACTTTCATATTTAGGAAGCTCTATTCTCTTTTTAAGCTAATTTCATTATCATGGTTTCTTTCAATTTGTCTCTTGGAATCATCACTGGCATTATAGATACTATATTTTCAAACAAGAAGATTTTTCATATAAGGTTCATAATTCTTTTGTACTCTTCTTTGTCATGACCTGTAACCCATCCTGTGCCAATGAAGGGCCCGTGACCAGGGGTAGCGGCCGTAAGCCATCCCCTACCAAAGGATCTTTAAACATTTTTACTTAATCATTAATTGCATGCCATGTCATTAGCTAATCTAATACCATCATCAGAGTAAGATATTACAAGCCAAAATAAAATAAATGTTTAGCTACAGATCCTCAAAATACAAAAACGTACCCAAGGCGTGGACTGTCACACCCTGGAGTTCTGCGAACCCGAGGAGCGACTGAACGACATAAAAGAAAAGAAACCAGTAAATTTAATTGAAATATCCCTTATTATTCTTCAAAATTTTCTCGCAAGATTAAAATTAAATGCTTGTCCCAATTAATACTCCAATCAGTTTAAATCATGTTTAAAAATGACCCTTAAAATAGCTTTAAAGTATCTCCAAAAATCTCCCTAAAGTGATGTCTCGGATGACCCCAAAATGTCCTGGATATGGTCAAAAGATAGTCAAATATCAGCCCAAAGTTAGCCCTAGTGGATGGCCAAACATGGCCTTGAGATCTAAGTCACAACATAGCCAAAACATAGCCCACAAAGGTCCCTAAAACAGCCCAAAATGGGACCCAAACATGGCCCAAAAATTGGCCAAACATGGCCCAAAATAGTGTCCAAATATAGCCCAAAAGGTGTCCCAAAAATAGTTTAAAAGGTGGCCAAAAAGTAGCTCAAAAGGTGGCCAAACAAGGACGGGACAACAAGTGGCAGTAGGGGCCACGCGCTCAGGGTAGCAGGGCAATAGGCCAAGGCAGGGCTGGCACACGCGCGCACGCGTGTGGCTGGGAGTGCAGGCGGCTGGGGCTGGTCAGGCACTGTAGTGACTGCAAGCTACTTTTCTGATTTTCTGATTATCTGAAAATTTACTGTTCATGGCTACAACCTATTTTTTCAATTTTTGAATTTTTCTCCAAATTTTTCAAGCTCCTTTTTCACCCATTTTCAGCCCAAATTCCCTAGCTTCTAAGACCCCATTTTACGCATTTTTCTTACCCATTTCAAGGGTGTTTTGCATTCTTAATTTCTCACTTTCATTTACCAAAATTTGGGTATAGTTTCCTTTGTTTCTCTAAGTGTTTTCCCACACCTAATTTTCACAATATAAATAGTTATAAATTCATAAATATCCACCCTCGCTTGAGGCCACAATCCTCATAATCCAACATACATCAATGTAGTATACATTTAAATAAAACGTCATGCATTCACTAGTTCCAATACTTCCATGGAATACACCTTTAAACCATAACCATCATGCTTTCATTGGGTCACAACCCATACATTTTAAAAGAAAAGTCCAAGGCCTATTGTTCATACACCTCTCAAAAGTAAATACAACAAATTGGGCTTATGCCCATACATTCCAAAAAGAAAAGAAAACATATGCCCCAAGGGCTAAATCTTCAACACTATCCATTTCTTCCCACTCTTCAAGACTTAAACAAGTCTCAAGTGTCTAGGACCTCATCTGAAATATAATTCCCACGAATGGGTCAGCTCAACTGCTGGTATAATGTAATACTAAGACTAGAAACAAATTCAAGGGACGTGGGATAAAAGCTACATATTTCCCCCCTGTTGATCAATGTAATGCAAATGCACTATGCGTGACACACACATGCAAACTCTATGCCACACGTATGTCTCGTTTCACAGCCCTTCCCCGTTAGACTCGAGTACCAATCTATGTCTCATTTTTCGGTTCATCCCCGATGGAAATGAGTACCAATGGCCAATTTTGGGTTTTTTCACCACAAGATCTGCACCCTCATAATGTCCAGCACCTCGTGCTGACCCACACCATGTTTCTAAGGAATCACATTATGCCAAGATGCCATGATTTCATCATGCGAGTTCAACGTGACAAATGATCAAACACCTGGTGTCCCTGATCCCAAATCATATAACTCATTTCATGAAAGTTAAATTTAAACTTCAAGGCATCACCCTCACAACATGTATACATCATAATTGAATATATCCATACATATATGAAGCACAAATCTCACACTTTCAACAAATTCATAAGGGGCATAGAATTCTATTAAATATAAAAGCATTAAATCATTACATGACCCAACCAAAAGGTGTGTCAATAATTACATGGGTTGAAAATCTCATGGCACAATTCTATCTATCAAATATACACCAAACAAAGCAAGAAATCACCCAAAATCAACAAGAACAAAAATACTCCTAAACTACCAACTCTAGGCTTTTCAAAGGACCTACTTCTTAGGTGATCTCCTAACCTTAGATATACATTTACAGTAGTTCAAATACATGTAAAAACACAAAGGAACTTGAATCTATTGCTAGCTTAGCACTACATCATACCTAAAATCAATTTTTCTTAAACTGCGGTGGCTGTGTTTTCTGGACTGCCAAATTGGTTGGTGAGGATATATTACTCGTGGAGACAAACAACTTCTCAGAAGGAAGTTCGGCCAAAATCTCGCTTGAAACGCGTGTTTCGGAGGCTTGCAACTTGGAGATTTTAGGGCTTTTCTCTCTCTCTCTCTCTCTCTCTCTCTCCATATGAACGTGGGTTCTGTAATTGCAGACCCAATTTGTGATACAAATGGTCTAAGGGGGATGTATTTATAGTGGTGGGACAAAGGGGCAAGGGAAAATGACCATTTTGCCCTTAATGAGCCCGAAACCCCGTTACTCTACAACTTGTTCCTAAACGTTTCAATTTAAAATTTTGTTTTAGCCAATATTCTTAAAATTATTTTAAATGAAAAATTTCAGAAGAAAACATTTTCGTTTGAGGTCGGTTTTGGCCGTTTCCACTCGGGCCACCCGGGATGCCCTTTTTGTCCAATCCCGGAAACTATTTCTGTTTTGGCTCAATTTCGAACAACGCTTACCTCATAATATTCTAAGCATATTTCTCTTCTATGACACACTCCAAATATGCTTTTAAACATGTCATACGGTGAAAACAATGCATGGAAATGCTTTACCGGCAAAACCGTGCATGAGATATGTCCTATCGGCAAATCGTGCAAGAAACAATGCCCTACCAGCAAAACGAAATTTTTTTCCTCATTTTTCAAATCTCTACATGGACACATGGGAGAACTAAGACTACACTACACTGGTCTATTTCATTGAAAGAAAAAGCGTCCACCATACTCACAAAAGGGATAATTTGTAGCAAAATGGGGCATCTACTCAATATGTACCCCTGACAGTCTCTCTACAATTCGCTGTCCTAAAAAAAATGATATAACTAGAGTGAGCTAACTTAGCTTAGTAAGTAAATTCCCTTACTCTACCATGGGTTAGAGTTAGTCAAAAAAGAAGGGTATGAACAATCATAATAAGAATATGATATCACAATAGCAACAAGGGATATAATGTCACAATATCCAGTCACCAAAAGTGCGAATCAATGAAAATGACCCGTAGGTCCAAAAGGCACATCCGAAGGTAGAATAAGCAAATCAATAATAGGGATTGGCCTAAGCAATGGTTAGCTACCACAATTCACAAGACAGCAATTCAAGTTAAAAGATAGACAAGCAAGCATGTCATCAATCAAATAATATATCAACAAATAATCTAAGGATAGGCTCACAAGGCGTATCAATATCCAAAGAATACGTCATCAAACATATCCAAGACAAACTCGCAAGGCATATCAATAATCCAAGAGTGCATCATTAAAATATCAATAAACGATATACGATACTAACAAAACAGATGCTGTCACAAATAGGGCCCGTCATTTCACGACCCGAAACCCACCCTGTGCGGATCTCGCATCGCGACCGCCACCCTCAGGTCCGGGGACCCTTGGGCGAAGGCTCACATAGGCAGCGGTATCGAATAGATGTGCAACATACGTTTTGCGAAAGCGTGAAAAACTTTCTCTTCTTTTCTCATTTTTAAATTATGCACATCCGTCCGATACTGCTGCTCCGTACATAGCATACATGGTTACACATTCAGAGTATAACAAAAACTTAAAGACTTCATACATTAATACAATACATATTCGGTTGCCCTGAGGGCTTATTACATATTCTTACTTTATCTATTAATACAAAACGTACTACTAGTGTTCATAGGTTCTTCAAAAGAAACTACTTAAACATATCCTTCCAAAACAGCTAGACTCATCGTTGTCGTCCTTAAGACCCTGTCTGCTGCATCACCTGAAAGGGGGGTCCGAACAAAGTCCGGGTAAGCTAATCTAAGCTTGTGAGCAATTCCAGTATTCGTCATGGCGTTTTCAATTAGCAGTGGTTTTGTACATAAGAGTTGTAAAATAGTCACCGCCAATTGTTCGTATACTTTGAATACAGAATATATGCATTCCTTAAAACATATAGCTTTGAAACATTTAAAGTATTCAAGCTAAACTTATACATATGAACTTTAAAACATATAACATATCATGTATTTCTTAAATAGAGTATATAAAACTCAAACATATGCATATTGAAAATGAGAGTAAAAACCTGCTTCCATTTTCAAACCATTTGTCATCTTATCACTTCCATTAGTGGAATCCGTTTCGAACCGGACTCCCATCTTACTTATAAATGGAGATATCTCATTTGCCTGGGGGATTAGATCCTGCTACTGGGCATTTCACATGACAGGTCAATGAGTTACAATAAGAACCCAAAATACTGACTATGTGGTTTTTGACAGGTCAATGAGATTCGAAGAACCCAAAATACTGCCTGTGTGCTTATGCACCATTATCTTATAAAATATTTATCATGTGACTTTTCCCATAGATACTTTTCATAAATTCATAATAAACATTCGTATACTTGAAATAAGCAAATTCAGAATATTTAACAATAATTGCATTTTAACTAGACATGCTGAAAAGTATTTGAAGGAAAAACTGTTACAGAAACCAATCACTAAGCATGTCACAATGGGGTTAGAAAATAAAACAATTTAAAACTGCATCATGTAAATACTGAATTTGAAACTTCAAATACTTCATATCTTTGGACTTAAAACCTTTTTAAATCCATGGAGTTAAATCTCCAATTCAAACACAGGGTTACTCACCTTGGTCCTTTAGGGTTAGTGCTAATAATGCGCTTTCCCTCTTTCCTTGTAGTTCCTAAGAACAATTCATAAATATCTCATCAATTTCACATTCATTGTAATATCATCTCGATATTCCTTAACTTAAGCTTAAATCGTATTTGATCCTACAATGACTTCATAAATTCATATGTACTTAACGTAACTCGTATTCTTAACCTATGACACAATTTAGTGTGTTAGAAATTGAATTTATTTCAATTTATACTCTTCTGGTAGCTTCATTAACTTTGAATTAAAGTTATTTATTTGACATGTTTATGTGTCGTGTCTTTTCGTATTTCATTTCTCGTACACGCCTTAGTATTAGTACTTTGGCACTACTCTAATTTATAGTCATCTGACAGATGCTATTCATCAAATTTTATGTCTTTTTATTTTAGACATTTCTTTTGGTCGAATAGACTCTACCATTGAGTCCGGAGTGTCCAAGAAAGTCGGTTTAGGCTTTCCAAGAATTTAATTTGGACTTTTATATGTAAAAGGGCAAAATGGTCATTTACTATTTTACGTGTCATATTTTTCTGTACTTCGTTTCATAATTCGGACTCCATTATTGAGTCCGAGATGTCAAAGAAAGTCAATTTAGACCTTCCCTGATTCTAATTTGGCTTTTGAGGTACTAGGGGTAATTTGGTCATTTTACCCCCTTACGTGTCTTTATTTTCGGGACCTCATCTCGTGTCGTGGACCTCACCATTGGACTCAGAAGGTCCGAGATAGTAAGAATACACTAATAACTTGTTAATTTTGGTCAAGGGTTATTTTGGTCATTTACCCCTTTACGTGTCTTTATTTTTCGGGCCCCGTCCCATAAAATGGACCCTACCATTAGTCTCAGAATATCCGAAATAGTAAGGATACACTATTCATATGTTTAATTTGGACTTCATTTGCTCTATTTATGACTTAGGGGCAAAATAGTAATTTTACTTTATTTATTAAATAATTAAATCAATTATTTAATTATTTTTCCAAGGGCCTTATTGTATAAATTTTCCCTCAGTTGGGCCTCAGTATAATTTTTCTGAAGCCTAGGGGTCAATCCGTAATAACCAAAAGTCTTGGTTTATTTTATTTTGAATAAAACAGAAAACCAGAGGGTTCAATTGAATCTTAAGTGAACTGGTCTGGTTCAGTTGCAAACCAACCGGTCTATCCGGTTTATTTACATGTGGCTGACGTCATGATGACGTCAGCCCTAGCATCCATTTAAATTTTACTGACATTCAAAACGTCGTCGTCTTATTAATTCGATGGCAAGCCCAGAGGCTGCCACCTGTCCGAGTTAACCCACCCGTTTAAAACCGAGTGACGAGTTGACTCGTCGTCTTCCCCACTTCGACCGACTGAAAACCCTAGTTTTCGAATTTCATTTCTTCCTATTTCGTGCAGTTTGGATCCATGGATCCTTACTATTTTTGTCCCAAAACGTTCCTAAGGTATGAAAGACCAACTTGGCATTCATTTTAGACTTTAAAACCCCTTCATATGTTCGGTTTAGGATATGATAATCCGAACTGTAATTCGGTCCTAGATGCTCATTCTTGAGCCAAATCACTTACGGTTTGTTCCATAATGATCCTCTATTCATGAGGTTTCAGTTTTCATTTAAAGAAATAGATTAAATCATGAGTTTCAAGGTTTGGGGTGTAAACCCGTAACCTGCAACTTGTTGTTTGAGGGTCATTTTTTGAGCTTTATGGTCGCGGTCATATGTTTTTAGCATGCTCATAATATCTACTTTAAGTCTTGATAAGCCAAATCAAGCTTAAAGGAAGTCGATTCAGACCTGCCATGGGCAAGGTCTTCAATGGAGATTTTTCGTGGGTTTCATATTTTTAGTCATTTTCATAGCCTATTTTCATGCTTAATACACGTCTAGATATACATTTAAGCATCATAGATACAAATCATAACCTAATCTCTTAACACATGCAAAATATTCTAGAGAGAGAATTTTAAGAGTTTTGGTGGGTTCACCTTTCACCACTGTTCTTCTCCTTCTTTCTTGCTCTGAATCTCTTCTTCTATCTCTTCTGATTTTCTTCCTTCCTTTGCTTCTCAGTCTCTCCCTCTTTGATCTCTTTCGTATGAAGCAAAGCATGCTTTGCATGCCTTGCCTTTTAAAGAGAGAACCGACCCCTCTCTCTCTACTATTCTCTCTTTCTTCTTTCTGATTTGTAGCCCTACACTAGACATCCCATCTCATAAATTTTGTTCTTCCCAAGATTGCTTTACATTAATGTTTTTGAAATATTTTACATATAATATATACATATATATACATATACACATATATAAGACAACACACACACACACGCCAGCCGACACACACACACCCCTTTTCACACACTGTTCACTCTTTTCCTATTTCTCTTATACATATACATACTTACATACATACATGTTTTCATATCCATACATACACATTTCACTTTATACATATACATATATCATATAATTAATATATATATACTTTTGTTATACTTAATTAATTAATTTAATAATTAATTAATTATATATATAAAATTTTCTTTTCCTCGTAATACGTGTCATGTGACCTAGTATCCCGGGTCGGGATATTACACGTCATACCCCCAAAAGCACTCATCCAAGTCTACTCCCCCTTCGGACTACTGGATAGCACTAGAGCTTTGTACATAAATCATGTCCTTTATGGACTAGGTGTTAGGCTCATTCCTAAACACTAACCTGTAGGTGCACAAGCAATTTATGAATCAGATGAGCAAGCATCAAATTGTGAAGATCAACAATATCAGGTATATATGGAGTACAAATTGGTAGCATCAAGGAAAATAAACTGTGACATGGCTAGGAATACCACATGCTACAGTTCGGGTTTACTTACCTCAAAATAGTTTCTCTTCCTTTCATGAGGAATTAGACTTCCTTTTTTTTTTTTCCCTTGGAAGATCCTATAAGTCAGGAAATATTATTCAGTTTGTTGTCATTCATAAACTTAATCTAATTTTATGATAAAATTACAGTCCTTTTGCCTCATGTGTCTTATTTTAAGTCCATGGGCTTATTTTCCCCCTCTAGGTAGCATTGTCGTATTATTACAGTGTTTTAAAAATAGCCCACTTTGTATAAAAGTATTTTAAGTATTTTATTTGGCAAAACAGACTCTGCTGTTGAGTCCGGAACGTCGAAAAAATCGAAGTACGTAATCTCATAATTTTTGAGGGTCGTTCGGTATCATTACTTGGCCTTTAAGACATTTTTGGGATTAACCTAGTTTGTCCGTTCATACTTTTTAAGATTTTATTTTAGAATTTGGACTCCGCTATCGAGTCCGAAATGCCAAAAAAATTAGGTTACACTGCCTTTTTATTTTATTCGGACATCAAAAATATTTTACTAAATTAAATTAATTAAATTATTTTATATTATATATATATATATATATATATTCAGGTTTCATTTTTACCAAATGCCTTAGTGGCACAGTAGTTCGTACACTTGTGATAAGTGCCACACACGCACGCGGTCAGGGGTTCGAAACCCACTGATTGCGTTCCTTGCAATTTTTTTTTTCAAATTATTTCAAATCCAAACAACGGACAAGTTCAAATGTGGATAGTATATCCCTGTTCAGAACATGGTTAATTAAATTGAATTTGTTACATGCGTAGCCAAACAGACCCTAACCATTTTAAATTTTAAAAACTAAACCTCTAAATGACACCGTTCCATCAAACCTTTTATGCGGTCGGGCGGTTCCAACCCGAACCCAGATTCGACCCGACCCGACCTCTTCCCTATTTATCTTTTTCCCCATTGAGGGCTTCGGTGTTTTCTCCAGCGCCAATGACTACCTTTGATTGATTTACGACTTATTTTCAACGTGGTTCAAATCTACTCATCATAAGGATTCTACTCATGCTTTCTGATTTGGGATTTGATTATCATTCATCTTCAAAAATAGGGACTTACAGGTCGGCTTTGGCAACCCCCGATTTTTCGACGACTTACAATTCTTCTATTTCGTGGCTTTCTGCCACTTGTTTTTGCCCTAAATTTTCACTACAAGTTCTTGGTAGCCTAGGGAACATTTTCCCGATCCTAAAACCTAACAAATCCTCCATTTTTACGTTGGTTTAATTTCTCTCTCTAAATCTGAAACTTACTGTTTTCTTAATGGTCTTTCAACCATTTTTCGTGATTCAACTTTCTGAATGTTGCATTTTCAATGTTCTTTTGAGTTAGGTAACTGTTTTGATGCTTTAATAAAGTTTACACAAAAAACTCAATATTTAATATTCGGGTGTTTTAGTTCATAGGGTTTTCTAAGCCTATGCTAACCCATTATCTTCCTATTTTCATCCTCTTCACATGTTGCTTACATGCATGCAACTTATGATCATTAAACAACCCAAAAATAGTGCTATACTATTCTAAGAGGAAAATCAAAATTTAGAGTTTTATACCTTCAATGATGGCTCCTTCTCCCTTCTAGGTCCAATATTTTGAAACCCTCAGTGCAGCCTCAAGTTTGCATGTTTGCATTCCTACTTTATTCTCCTCTTATCTTCTTCTTCTTCATCTTTCTTCACTTTCCCTTTCTATCTCACTCTCACTCTACACGCATGCACTCAAGCACACACAAATCCTCACGCACACTCTATGTCTAAAATTAGGTCTAGCACAGCACACATCGAGGTTTGAAATCACAACACCCACTCATGACATGTATTTATACATGTCAACATGTATATATATACATACATACATATATATGGCTGATGTGGTGCATGCTTTGCTATTGGGTGGAGAAGTGGTCCAATGGCATGCTGCCATCTCAATTTTGAGTGTGTAGAATTGAAATTTATTTGGGCATATGTTTATATCTTATGCATTATATAGCACAAAAGTGCTTTTAGCCCAATTGTTGTTCTTTTTGGGCCTTAAGTTCTTCCCTTATTTGATCTAGGGTTCAAACAATTAGCCTCCCTTTTTGCCTCATTGTCCCCCATTTTTCTTACTTATGCCTTGTTAGGCATTTTAGGCATCATGCGTTAGATTTTTAAATTATGTCTTAATTGCTTTAAACATCCCTTTGTATTCTCGCTTTGCCTTCTAATTGTCGTGTGCTAAATCTTTATGTCATATATTATATTATTATTGTTTTTGGACATTTTATATCGCATTTCATTAGACCAAGAATATTCCGTATTTATTGACAAATTTGATTAAATTTTGATTTATTCATACCTCGCTCTATTTTGCCCAATTTTTTTTCGTGTACTAATTTAAACATTTACGGCTTACTAGTTCTAATTTAAAATGTCGACTAGATTAATATATAATTAAACTCATAAAAGCGTCATTACAATAATTTACTTTGCCTCATTGGGTCGGGATATTACATCCTCCCCTTTTTTGGAAAGTTTGGTCCCCAAACTTGGCATTGCTCATATAGCAAAAACTTGGTGCGAATCTTATCCTCTCGTTCCCACGTGGTTTCCTCAATCTGATGATTTCTCCACATGTGGCAACTCTGATGGTAGGGTAAGTCGGTATGCCAACGGTTTGACTTATCCTATGACCTCAAATGGTCCGATGTAGTAAGGTCTAAGCTTTCATTTCTTTCTAAATCGCACTACGCCTTTCATAGGCGACACTTTTAGAAACACAAAATTGCCCACCTCCAATTCCAGCTCCCTTCTTCGAACGTTGGCATAACTGTTCTGGCGGCTTTGAGTTGCCGTTAAATGCTGCCTGATCAGCTGGATCTTTGCTGTCGTCTGTTCTACTTTCCTCTACCTCTGTATAACACAAAAGAGATCGACACTTCCTGTTGTATAGTGCCTTATATGGTGCCATACCAATACTGAACTGATAGCTATTGCTGTATGTGAACTCCACCAGCGGTAGTTGTTCCTCTCAGCTTCCCTTGAAATCCATGACACAAAACCGTAGCATATCCTCTAAGGTCTGAATTGTTCTCTCAAACTGTCTATCAATCTCTGGGTGGTAGGTGGTACTGAGCTTGAGTTCCATGCCCATTGCTTTCTATAAGCTTATCTAGAATCAGGACATAAATCTCGAGTCTCGATTAGACATTATAGAAACTAGGACTCCATGTTATCAGACAATCTCTCACATATAGAGCGCTACCAATCGTTCTAGCGTTTGAGTCGTCTTGATAGTAAGGAAATGAGTCGTCTTTGCCAATCTGTCCACAATTACCCATATGGAATCACTCCCCTACGGTGTCCTGGGAAACCCCGACACAAAATCCATGGTGATGTGTTCCTGTTTCCACTCAGGTATCGAGTATGGTTCCAAGAGTCCACTAGGCTTTTGATGTTTAGCTTTGACTTGCTGGTACTTGGCACATTGTGCTATGTACTCAGCAATGTCCCTTTTCATGCTTGACCACCAATAAGTACCTCGAATATTTTGGTACATCTTGGTGTTCCTTGGGTGTATGGTAAACTTCGAGTTATGCGCCCCATAAAGGATCTTCTTTCTAATCTCGAGCACAACTGGCACACATATTTTGTCTTGAAAACATAACACCCCATCCCGGACCACAAATTCTAGATTTCTACCTGCCTTAGCATTTTCTCGGAGTTTGACCAACTTCTCATCTTGGGACTGTAACTCAATCTTATCCACAATTGTTAGTCCAACTGTCACATTGGCAAGCACTGCTTTGGAGTCCGGCAGAACCACTTCTATCTCCATCATCTCTAGTTCCTCTGGCAACTCTAATGTGTAGTCAACAAGCAAGCAAGGCTCCCTAATGAATTTCTACTGAGAGCATTTGCCACCACATTAGCCTTTCCCAAGTGGTAGTATATGTCGAGCTCATAATCCTTGATCAACTCTAGCCATTGACGCTGTCGCATATTGAGCTCTCTTTGTGTAAACGGATACTTAAGGCTCTTATGGTTTGTAAAAATCTCACATGTCGCTCCATAGAGATAATGCCTCTAGATCTTCAGTGCAAACACACTGACTGCGAGTTCAAGGTCATGAGTGGGCTAGTTCTTCTCATGTGGTCTCAATTTTCGTGAAGCATAGGCCACTACCTTACCCTTTTGCATTAGAAAACACCCCAAGCCTTTGTATGATGCATCATTGTATATCACAAAGCCTTCTGTCCCATCTGGTACCATCAAAATCGGAGCCAACACTAGACACTTCTTTAACTCTCGAAAACTCTTCTCCCTTTCTTTAGTCCATACAAAAGGAGTAATCTTTCGAGTTAGCTGGGTGATTGGTGTTGCTATCTTGGAAAAATCTTTGACAAACCTTCTATAATAGTGAGCCAACCCCATGAAACTACAGACTTCCATGACGCTGGTTGGCCGAGGCCAATTTATGATGACTTCTATCTTTTGAGAATCTACTGAGATTCCATCTTTAGTGATCACGTGTCTAAGAAATGAGATGCTGGGAAGCCAAAACTCACACTTCTTTAACCTGGCATACAACTTCTGATCCCGTAGCTTCTGTAAGGCTTTTCTCAAATGTACTTCGATGTTCTTCTGGGCTCTTAGAATAAACTAAGATATCATCAATGAACACAATCATGAAGTCATCTAGATACGACTCAAAAACCTTGTTCATTAAGTCTATGAATGCAGTTGGGGCATTTGTCACCCTGAAAGGCATCACTAGGAACTCATAGTGTCCATAATGGGTTCTGAATGCTGTCTTTTCAACATTGGTAGGCCTGAATTTTAACTGATGATACCCTGACCTCAAGTCAATCTTTGAGAAGACCTGCGCCCCTTTCAACTGATCAGATAAATCATCTACCCTTGGCAGAGGGTACTTGTTCTTGATGGTGACTTTGTTCAACTCTTTAAATTCGATGCACAGTCTCATAGTCTCATCTTTCTTCTTAACAAATAACACTGGGGCACCCTATGGTGAAGAGCTGGGTCGTACAAAACCTTTGTCTAGCAACTCTTGCAGCCGCAGTTTCAGTTCCTTCAGCTCTACTAGTGCCATTCGGTAAGGTACTTTAGATACAGGCGAAGTGCTGGGAAGCACATTAATGTTAAACTCAATTTCCCGATTAACGGGCATTCCAGGCAGATCATCCAAAAATACATCAGGAAACTCTCTGGCAACAGGAATCTGATCTAGTGTGGGTACTTGTGAGCGGGTGTCAATGATGCTACACAAGAAACTGTGGCATCCCTTGCGAAGCAGAAGCAGAAGCAGAAGCTTGGCCTAGATGGAAGAAACAATTTAGGGCAGAGAGGCTACTCCCGTCTCCTCAAATACAATGCTCAACTACCCTGGATTCTGAATATGGACTCTCTTGGCTACACAGTCAATGGTAGCATGATTCGTAGCCAACTAATCCATGCCGATGATCACATCAAATCTATAAATCTCTAAAGGTATTAAATCAGCAACTAATCGGGTACCCATGACTTTTATATCACATGCTCTATGTATCACCGTCCTTAATAGTGTTTCCCTTGAAGGAATTGTAACAATCAACATGTAGCCTAGGGGTTCAGCGTCCAGGTTCAACTTGGCAGAAAATGTGGGAGGTATAAATGAATGTGTTGAACCAGTATCAAATAGTACATGTGCAGGTTGGGAATAAACTAAAAGAGTACTTATGACCACTGTGGTGGCAGCCTAAACATCATCTGGTGTAATGGAGAAGACTCTCCCTGGGCACTGCTAGTTGTACCTTGGTCCTTCCTTTCTGGCCTGAGGTCGTGCGACAGAGGCTGATGGGGCAAGTGCGGAGCTGATCATAATCTTGCTAGTATTGGGACAATCCCGTATGAAGTGTCTAGTTTGGCCACAACTGAAACAGGAATTGGTGTTCTTGTGGCACTGTCCCTTGTTTACCTTTTGGTAGGTGGGGGCATTTAGTTGCGCCCCCATTGCTGTGGTTCGCTTTCGTTGACTTGGCCTTGTTCCTGTATTACATGAGCCTGTACCTGGCTTGAAAAATGAGGATCTCCATCATCTGTCTCTACTGCCCCCAGATCTCTGATTCCCATTTCTCTTGGCGTATTCCTCCTCACTGTGTTCAATGATCTTTGCTGTCGCCACTACCTCATTGTACGTGGCCAATCATTGGGGCCTGACTCTGTCCTTGATGGCCCACTTCAATCCACCATCAAACTTGCTCGTTTTCACACTTTCCGTGTTTATGACATTAGGAGCAAATCTGGCCAACTTAGTGAATTTGGCCACTTACTCGTCTACTGTCATTCTCCTTGATGCAGTACTAGGAACTCAACAATCTTCTGGTCTGTAGCCTCTTAGGGAAAATACTTATCGTTGAAGACCTTAGTGAACCGCTGCCAGCTCATATTAGGTTCCCTTGCCTCTTTTAATATCCACTACCAATAAGCTTCTCCCTTAAACATGTACGTGTGGTATAAGCCACCTTCTGTTCTTCCATACATGTCAAGATTCAAAAGATCTTGTTCATCTCCAATAGCCATTCCTTAGCTAATGTGGGGCCACCAGTACCATCAAATGTAGACAGTTTCAGGTCCTGGAACTATTTGTACGGCTATGACTGGTCCCAGTCATCACCTTGACGACCTCCTCGGTTCTCCAGATGGTCCTACCATACTGGTTCATTTCCTTCCTCTGGGGTCTCGGTAAAGCCTCCACGATCCTTTCTAAGATATGTTCAACTCTTTCTAATCGGGATGTCTCCATTGGCGTACTTCGGGTGCGTACCATCTACTACAAAAGAATAGTATTTAGCAGTCAAGTAATTAGTTAATACTTCGAGTGCGTACCATTTACTACAAAAGAACAGTATTTAGTAGTGAAGTAATCACTTAATCTCCATAATAGGTTTTACTTAATAATTGACCCTTAGACTCCTTATGTCTTAGTACTCTAGTCTTAATCTCCCATGAACCACTAGAACCTTAGGCTCTGATACCACGTCTGTCACGACCCGTAACCTATTCTATACGGATTAAGGGCCAACGACTGGGGGCAGCGGCCCGTAAGCCGTCCCCTACCAAAGGATCTTTACACATTCTTAATTAATCATTAATTGCATGCCATGTCATTAGCTAATCTAATACCATCATTAGAGTATAATAGTACAGGTTGTAATACCTTGACCCAAATTATAATCGAGCAAACCCGGTAACCCGAGCTGATAGGGCTTTATGTCATGATATCGAAAGGAATGGACGGTTGTGAAATTTAAATAGACTTGAAGGTATGGATAATGCCCAAGTGATGTCGAACAAGCCATGAACGAATACCAAAATCAAAAATAAAATTTTAAATAAGGAAAATAAAATAAATGGAAGAAAAAGGAAAAAAAGAAATGATAAAAGGAAGATAAAATTGTAATAATGATAAAAATAAAAATAAATAAAAATATATGCATAAAGATGAGTATCTAAGTGTATATGTGTAGGGTATAAATATATATATATATATATTTATCAGTGTACATATGAGGATGATATGTATGCATGCATATATATGCACGGCAAATGGGATAAGGAGAGGGGCTTGATTTGGTGGATCAAGAGGAGTTTGATTTCAAAAAGAAGATAAAGCTGATAAGGATTTGGGAGATTTAAAAAAAAAAAAAAGAAACTTCCATCAAAAGAAAAAAAGTCAATGGGAGAGAAAAGAATATATATATATATATATATATGTGCGTGGTATATACATAATATACATATATAAAATATAAAATAAAAATAGCCAATAAAGGGCACATGATTTAAAGGAATTGAGAAACAAATTGTAATCGAGAGAGAGGGGGCGGCAACTACAAGAAGCAATAACGGAAGGGTTTTGGTTTTTTTTTTTCTTTCTAAAAGATAAGGCTGAGGGAAGCGGAAAAAGAAAAAAAAAAAAGAGAGGAGAGGAAGAGGAACGGTTGGGCGCAAGTGATGGAGGGGCGATTGTAAGTATTGATAGAGGAACGTGGAACAAGAAAACCAGATTGAGAATTGAAGAGAGGAAATCAGGAGGGGAAGAAAAAGGAGAAACAGGAAATACTGTGGCTGGAAAAAGATACAGGAAAGGTAAGAAACTTGTTTTTATTTTCTTAAATTTCAAGCATGAAATATAGATTGCATGATAGGGGCATAACAAGCATGAAATTTGGAGTTTACAGCAAAAAGAATCAAATAAAATGGTGGGAAAAACAGCCTGAGAAGTTGAGTTGCAAGTTGTGATGAACAATCGGGTTTTTGGATTATTACGTTTCAAACCTTGTTTAAACAATAGGGAAATGTTTTTATTAAGTGCAGGAAATGAATAGAAACAAAGAGGGATCAAAACGGTGTAGAAAAAGGTGGGAAAATGGAAGGAAAAACGGCTGGCCGAAAAATCGCACAGCTCTGGTGGAACTGCAGTTTTCCCTATTTTGGGGGAGATCCGACACTTCGATCCAAAAATCGAGGATAGATTTGAGTTGCCCATGACCTGTAGGTATGAACCCCACTGAAAAACGCAAGAAAATCTGTCGCCAGCAGGTCGTCGTTGACGGAGAAGACCAACAACCACACGTGGGAAAAAGCTGCGTGACTGAGGTTTTATTCTTTGATTTGGGCCAAACCGGATCGGGTCCGACCTGACCCACCCATTCAGAGGGCTTCCTAACACTGTTACTTTATGGGTCAAGTTTTAAATTTGAGTTTGGGGGGTGTTTGGTTGTAAAGGAGAAGTTATCCATTGGTTGGCTTATAAGTGTACAAGAAATGAAAAAAAAAGAAAGAAAAAAAAAACAGAAGTTGCACAACTGTGACTTGAACCTATGACCAAAGGGGAAAGGGTGAGAGGCTTGGACCACTGTGCCACTAAGGCACATGTGGTTTGTTTGGACTCAAATATTATATGTATTAGTTACGTTTAATTAATTTAATAAATTGGTTTAAATTAATTAATTTCAAATTAAATTTTGACATGTAAATTAGTCAAATGAATAATGAAAACTTACAATTTTGGACCTTCTGGGTCTAATGGTGAGGTCCGGTTCAAGAGACGGAGTCCCAAAAAATAAAATACCTGTAGAAACGCCAAAATGACCAAAATGCCCCTAAGTCGAAGGTGAGTCAAACAGACTCTGATTGAGTTAAGTAAATAGTAGATTTTTATTATTTCAAAGCTTCTGAACTCAACGGTGAAGTCCGAATTATGAAAACAGGACCTGAAAAATAGAGACGCGTAAATGACCATTTTACCCTTGGGGAAATTAGATCAAATTAGAAGTCATAAAAGTATAAATTAATAAAAGAGATATTTAGAGTAGTGAGGCATAAATTCAATAAATGACATTAAAGTTGAAACGTGTTTACTGATATATATAGGAGACTTGAAAGGAAAAGGAAAGGTCATGGAATACTAAGACGCGTTGATAAAGTAAGTGAATTCCTATATCTTATACGTGGTTTTCCAAGCTACGATCTTTCTATTACTGCCAAAACTTATACTCATGTATATATATCCACTGTTATTGTGCCCACCATGGATATTGTTCTACCTGGTGGATGCCTATTGGTTGATAGGTCATGATTTGATTTATGGTATTGATGTCTATTCATTATGTGCTTATGTTATGATGTTCCATGCTTTGTACACTTCATATGGAATACAATAGAATTCTAATTTATGTTAAATGCCGAGTTTTGTACACTTCATATGATGTTCCATCTGATGCTATCTGATTAACTGTGACCTACGGGTCAATTTATGGGACCTACGGGTCAATTTATGGGACCTACGGGTTAAACAGAGAAATGGCAAAAATGGAACTTTTATGCAGTGAGTTTAATAGGCATTTTATATGCATTCATGTAAATGGGGGGTATGCCGGGCCCCAAAAGACCGAGGGTCTGCCAAACACTAAACAGAGTAAATGCATCATTCATGTTGATTGTAATACTGACGTTTATTAGATTCATAGAATGTTTTCACTTCTCTATGAATAAGTTCCATGTTGATTGTTTCTATTCATCGGATTTGACTGTGACCGTTTTATTGTGGCAGTACTCATGTTGATTTGATTATTGAGCTTTATTCCATATCTATGCTACACCATTATTTACTCTTGTTATTAGGCTTTACTGTTCCTTGGCCTTTGTGGCACTTTACTGTTGACTGCAACCGTTGTTATGATTGGCTATCATGTTACTTTGATTTATATTTTTCTATGTCATCCTTGACCCGTATTTGAGATATACTTTTACTTACTGAGCTTTGTTAGCTCATCCCATTCATTATATTTTTCAGGTGAGAATGCCACAGAACCGTAATAAGAGGTCAGGAACGTAGGGAGACAGTTGAGGAGCACAATAGAATGATATAGTCTCTCCCATGTACTCACTACCTAAGAGTGATTAGTGTTTAGTTTATTGATAGTTTTATTTTCAGTCGTTGAACAATATTTGTAATAAGGCTTCCGTACTATAATGTTATGGTTACATTATTTACTATTATCATTGGTAAAAGAATGAAAAAAATAGGGACGGCCATTGGGCTGCCCCGCGACACGAGATCTTTATAGGGCGGGTTTCGGGTCATGGCAGCTTGGTATCAGAGCAGAGTCTTAGGTTCTAGTGAGTCATGGGAGATAGGATCGAGTCATGGGAGACGGGATTAGAGTACTAGAATGATTAAAGTCTAAGAGTCAGTCGATAGATAACACTGACATTATTAAGATAGACTATTATGTGAACACTTACGGTTATTTTACGTATACATTGATGGATTGATTTATAGTTTTTGCATTTACTGCTAAGTTGAATTTAGAAACAGAACCTCTAGGCTACATGTTAACTGTTTCAATACCCTCGAGAGATTTATTATTAATGAATACTATATATTGGAGAAAAATACTATATGTTATGATGGAAATCGGTGATTCTTGAACAATTGAGGTGATTAAGTAAATAGTGACCCTTAGGGAATAATAGTATGTTTCAAAATAAGCAATGAGGATTCTCGAGGAATGATACTAAAAATATTTGAGGAGATGTCGATAAATGTTTTGCATAAATAAACGAGGCTTGAATGAGAGATAGTCTGAAGGAAACTTAATGGATAATTACAAGAGGACCAAAAATATGAAAATTCTTGAGTAAGTCATAAGTAAACCCTAGTAGAGTAGAGATGAGTAGAGTATTGAAGACAATTACTAAAAGAGCGAGATTGCCAGAACTGATCTTATGAAATGTGATAATTTTGGAAAGAGACTGACACATGATGAATAAATATTAGGAAGAAGTCCATGAATCTTGTGATCTAAGATATGGTGTGGACTGGTTGTAGTCAATACCCTATCAAGTTCAATGAAGTAAATGATAAATGATTTTGAGTAACTGTTAGAGATCAATGTAATCTAAATGATCGTAAAGACTGAACTGGTAGTAAATTATTTAGAAAAACCATGAAATTGAGATGATATGTGATTTTGAGGTACTACGAGAAAATCATTATTCATGAATGACATACATAGAGTATATGAGGTACAGATTTTAAGTACATGATTATTAACCGAGCAGATATCCTTAAAGGAACTAGGAGTTTGATGATTAAATAGTTAAGTGATCGATGACTTTTGAAGGACGATAGCTTGTTTAAATACTAAGGTTAATAGTCTTTGGAAGAACTATGCTATGACTGTCTTTGATGTTTCTTGAACGATTGAGAGGATCAAATGAATAGTGACTTTAAGAGAAAGTAGTATGCTTAAGGGCAAAGGTTAAGGATTTTGGGAGGAATTGTACCAATGTCGAGGTTGACGACTCTTAAGTTATTAAACTATAAATTGATCAATGAATTGGGGGAAACTATCATTTGAAAAAGGGCAACGATTACTGCTCTTTTGGAAGATATAGGGTGACATAGAGTTGAGGTCGTGAAATCTTGGGAAGACGGTGGATTTAACAACAAATCTATATAAGAGATGGTCTAAGGAAGCTTTAATGAATGGTAACGTAAGGAGTTTGAGACTCTAGATGGATTGATGACATCAAAAATATGAGGATTATTGAGTGAGTTATATAGGGTAAAGACAAATGGATCAATGAGAGACAAATACTGATTGAACGAGACTATCAAGTGAACATTGTGGAAGGTGATGTTTCAAAAAGGAGATTGACACATAATGACTGATCATTGGAAAAAAAAACAATGGACCTTGTTGATCTAGGTGACAATATGACCCAATTGTGGATGGTACTTTATTAAATGAACTGAATCTATTTCAAAAGATAAATGGTTGATGACTCTGAATGACTTTTTAGGGTTAACGCAATCTGACAATTAAAGAGACAAAAAATTGTAGCACAATGCCTAGAAAAACTGGTGATGACAACGACTGTGCTAAAGTGATACCTAATTCTTTGGGTTACGAGGACAATAGAGATTGAGGTAGAAAGTAGGAATAACTGAATTGTGGAACTAAGGAAGTAGGGGATTTCCATGATGGGGAAAAACTGTACTTTATTAAATTAACTGAATCTATTTCAAAAGATAAATGGTTGATGACTTTGAATGACTTTTCAGGGTTAACGTAATCTAACAATTAAAGAGACAAAAAATCGTAGCATAATGCCTAGAAAAATTGGTGAGGACAACGACTGTGCTAAAGTGATACCTAATTCTTTGGGTTACGAGAACAATAGAGATTAAGGTAGAAAGTAGGAATAACTGAATTGTGGAACTAAGGAAGTAGGGAATTTCCATGGTGGGGAAAAACTTGATATCGTCGTGATAAACTTTGAATGTCAAATGTAACGATAAAATGATGAGACGATTAATTGATGTAAACAATCCTGAAATATGATATGAAGTCACAGAATGTACAAGGGACTTCCTCTACAGTTGAATAAGTTCTTGAAAGAATGAATTGTAAAAGTGAATAATGACTGGGGAGAGAAATGTAACATATGATGAAAAACCGAATATGATGACAAGTAAAAGAAATGAGACAATTGAACAACCTTTTTGAGCAAAGGTAAGGAAAACCAAAATAATGATTATAAAATTTAAAAATCATAAGACTTTGGGATTTGAACTGATCAAATGATGTGAAAAAAAATTGAAGGGAAACCAAATAGGATAACACCATCAAGAACACTTTCGAAGTAGATTGTCACATGAAGAATCAGTGACTGGGGTAAAAGAGTACCCTAAAATTTTCTAAGTATATGTACCGTACCTTAATCTATGAAGGGGTGAGGAATCAAAACCTGTGAAAAGAGTAATTGTAAAAGGCACTAGCCTATAATGTGAAAAAATGAAAATAAAGGAATTGATTTCCTCAACCTATCTAATTCATAAAAGGATAAATGAACACGAATTTGAAAACAAAGGCAGGAATGCCAAAGAATAATACAAATGAAATAAAAATAGGATTGATAAATCATCAAGAAATGGAAATTTGGTTGGGAAATCAAAAATGGAAAGTTCAAATAAATTTGAGGACACCCAAGCACGGAATAAATATTGTAATGCAAGGAGAACACGAGTGAACCGTCCCAACACGAACCAAAAGATGCTCATGGAAACAAAAGGGAACATGATACTCTGTTCTTAGTAAAACTTAAAGCACTTGAATGAGAAGTCCAAAACACTTTAAACGATAGAAGTGGCGTAGTCTAGTTACAATGTTGACTTCCTAAGACCTCTACCAAAGAAACGGATCAAAACGAAAAGAGCAAGGTATTAGATACCTTTACCTGGCACATGATGCACCACACGACGCCAACGGAACTTGATAGACCATGATCAGTAAGATAATCACGACTTAAGTACCGAATGAGATGAATATAACGACTAGACATGGACCTAGTCAAAATATTGGTAACAAGGGGAAATAGTTAAGTAACTGAAAAGATGACTCAAGGTGAGTAATGAAAGTAATAGATCCCTAGCCATAGATTTGAGAACTAAAGAGATACACATGGGGATGTTAATATGAAAATTTGGAGACAAGGAGTTAAAAGTCCCGAAGGAAGTTAAAAGGTCAATTCTTGACTTTCAAAATTCACTATTAAATTAAAACGAAGAAGAATACAAAGAACTATGAATCCTGTATAAAAAAAATCTTCTGGCTTGGAAATATAGTATTTGAATGCTAGAGATAAGTCTAAGAGACAGATTAAAAAGGGGAAACTACTATGAACATTCGAGTTTTGGGGACAAAACTCAATTTAAGGGGGGTAGAATGTAATACCCTGACCCAAATTATAACCAAGCAAACCCGGTAAACCCGAGCCGATAGGGCTTTATGTCATGATATCGAAAGGAATGGATGGTTGTGAAATTTAAATAGACTCAAAGGTACGGATAATGCCCAAGTGATGTCGAACAAGCCATGAATGAATACCAAAATCAAAAATAAAATTTTAAATAAGGAAAATAAAATAAATGGAAGAAAAAGGAAATAAAAAGAAATGATAAAAGGAAGATAAAATTGTAATAATGATAAAAATAAAAATAAATAAAAATATATGCATAAAGATGAGTATCTATGTGTATATGTGTAGGGTATAAATATATATATATATATATATATATATATATATTTATCAGTGTACATATGAGGATGATATGTATGTATGCACGAAAGATGAGATAAGGAGAGGGGCTTGATTTGGTGGATAAGGAGGAGTTTGATTTCAAAAAGAAGATGAAGCTGATAAGGATTTGGGAGATTTAAAAAAAAAAAAAAAAGAAACTTCCATCAAAAGAAAAAAAGTCAATGGGAGAGAAAAGAATATATAAATATGTGTGTGTGTGTGTGTGTGTGGTATATAGATAATATACATATGTAAAATATAAAATAAAAATAGCCAATAAAAGGGGCATGATTTAAGGGAATTGAGAAACAAATTGTAATCGAGAGAGGGGGGGGTGGCAGCTACTAGAAGCAATAATGGAAGGGTTTTGGTTTTTTTTTTTAAAAAAAAGATAAGGCTGAGGGAAGTGGAAAAAGAAAAAAAAGAAAGAGAGGAGAGGAAGAGGAACAGTTGGGTGCAAGTGATGGAGGGGCGATTGTAAGTATTGACAGAGGAGGGTGGAACAAGAAAAGTGGATTGAGAATTGAAGAGAGGAAATCAGGAGGGGAAGAAAACGGAGAAACAAGAAATAGTGTGGCTGGGAAAAGATACCGGAAAGGTAAGAAACTCGTTTTTATTTTCTTAAATTTCAAGCATGAAATATAGATTGCATGATAGGGGCATAACAAGCATGAAATTAGGAGTTTATAGCAAAAAGAATAAAATAAAATGGTGGGAAAAACAGCCTGAGAAGTTGAGTTGTAGGTTGTGATGAACAATCAGGTTTTTGGATTATTACGTTTCAAACCTTGTTTAAACAATAGGGAAATGTTTGTATTAAGTGCAGGAAATGAATATAAACAAAGAGGGATCAAAACAGTGTAGAAAAAGGTGGGAAAATGGAAGGAAAAACGGCAGGGCAGAAAACCGCACAACTTCGGTGGAGCTGCAGTTTTTCCTATTTTGGGGGAGATCTGACACTCCGATTGGAAAATCAAGGGTAGATTTGAGTTGCCCATGACCTGTAGGTACGAACCCCATTGAAAAACATAAGAAAATTCGTTGATGGTGAGTCGTCGTTGATGGAGAAGACCAACAGCCACACGTGGAAGAAGCTGCGTGGTTGAGGTTTTGTTCTTTGATTTGGGCCAAACCGGGTCGGGTTAGACCCGACCCACCCATTCAGAGGGCTTCCCAACACTGTTACTTTATGGGTCAAGTTTTAAATTTGAGTTTGGGGGGTGTTTGGTTGTAAAGAAAAAGCTATCCATTGGTTGGCTTATAAGTGTACAGGAAATGAAAAAAAAAAAAGAAAAAAAGAAAAACAGAAGTTGCACAACTGTGACTTGAACCTATGACCAAAGGGAAAGGCTGAGAAGCTTGGACCACTGTCCTACTAAGGCACATGTTGTTTGTTTGGGCTCAAATACTATATGTATTAGTTACACTTAATTAATTTAATAAATTAGTTTAAATTAATTAATTTCAAGTTAAATTCTGACACGTAAATTAGTCGAATGAATAATGAAAACTTACTATTTTGGACCTTCTGGGTCTAATGGTGAGGTTCATTTCAAGAGACAGAGTCCCGAAAAATAAAATACCTATAGAAACGCCAAAATAACCAAAATGCCCCTAAGTCAAAGGTGTGTCAAACGAATTCTGATTGAGTCAAGTAAATAGTGGATTTTTATTATTTCAAACCTTCTGAACTCAACGGTGAAGTTCAAATTGTGAAAATAAAACCCGAAAAATAGAGACTCGTAAATGACCATTTTACCCTTAGGGAAATTAGATCAAATTAGAAGTCGTAAAAATATAAATTAATAAAAGAGATATTTAGAGTAACGAGGCATAAATTTGATAAATGAAATTAAAATTGAAATGTGTTTACTGATATATATATATATATATAGGAGACTCGACAGGAAAAGGGAAGGTCATGGAATACTAAGACGCATTGATAAAGTGAATTCCTATCTCTTATACGTGCTTTTCCAAGCCATGATCTTTCTATTACTGCCAAAAATTGTACTCATATATATATATATATATATCCACTTTTATTGCTCCCACCGTGGATATTGTTCTACCTGGTGGATGCCTATTGGTTGATAGCTCATGATTTGATTTATGGTATTGATGTCTATTCATTGTGTGCTTATGTTACGATGTTCCATGCTTTGTACACTTCATATGGAATATAATAGAATTTTGATTTATGTTAAATGCCGGGTTTGTGCTCAGTTACATTACCCATCTGATGCTATTTAATTGACTGTGACCTACCGGTCAATTTATGGGACCGACAGGTCAAACAGACACTTGGGAAAGATGGCGTTTTTATGCAGTGAGTTTAATAGGAATTTTATATGCATTCATGTAAACGGGGGGTATGCCGGGCCCCAAAAGACCAAGGGTCTACCAAACCTTGAACATAGTAAATGCATCATTCATGTTGATTCTAATGCTGATGTTTATTGGATTCATAGAATGTTTCACTTCTCTATGAATAAGTTCCATGTTGATTGTTTCTATTCATCGGATTTGACTATGACTGTCTTATTGTGGCAGTACTCATGTTGATTTGATTATTGAGCTTTATTCCATATCCATGCTACACCATGATTTACACTTGTTATTGGGCTTTGCTGTTCCTTGGCCTTTGTGGCACTTTACTGTTGACTGCAATCATTTTTATGACTGGCTATCATGTTACCTTGATTTATATTTTTCTATGTCATCCCTGACCCGTATTTGAGATAGGCTTTTACTTACTGAGCTTTGTTAACTCATCCCATTCATTATATTTTTCAGGTGAGAATGATATATAACCGCAATAGGAGGTTAGGAGAGTAAGTAGATAGTTGAGGAGCACAATAGAATGATATAATCTCTCCCATGTACTCACCACCTAAGAGTGGTTAATGTTTAGTTTATTGACAGTTTTATTTTCAGTCGTTGAACAATATTTGTAATAAGGCTTCCACACTATAATGTTATGGTTACATTATTTACTATTATCATTGGTAAAAGAATGAAAAAAATAAGGATGGCCATTGGGCCGGCCCCGCTACACGAGATCCGCATAGGGTGGGTTTCGGGTCGTGACACAGGCTAAAATAAAATAAATGTTTAGCTACAAATCCTCAAAATACAAAACATACCCAAGACGTGGACACGTGGGAGAACTAAGACTACACTACACTAGTCTATTACATTGAAAGCAAAAGCATCCACCGTACTCATAAAAAGGGATAATTTGTAGCAATATGGGGTGTCTACTCAATATGTACGCTTGACGGTCCCTCTGCAGTTCGCTATCCTAAAAAAAATGTTATAATTAGAATGAGCTAACTTAGCTCAGTTAGTAAATTCCCTTGCTCTGCCATGGGTCAGGGTTAGTCCAAAAAGAAGGGTATGAACAATAGCAATAAGAATATGATATCACAATAGCAACAAGGGATACAATGTCACAATATCTAGTCACCAAAAGTGCGAATCAATAAAAATGATCCGTAGGTCCAAAAGGCACTTCCCAAGGTAGAATAAGCAAATCAATAGTAGGGATTGCCTAAGCAATGGTTAGCTGCCAATTCACTATATAGCAATTCGAGTCCAAATATAGGCAAACAAGCATGTCATCAATCAAATTATATATCAACAGATAATCCAAGGATAGGCTTACAAGGCGTATCAATATCCAAAGAATACATCATCAAACATATCCAAGACAAACTCGCAAGGCATATCATTAATCCAAGAGTGAATCATCAGAATATCAATAAACGATATAAGATACTAACAAAATAGATGCTGTCACAAATAGGGCCCGGCATACCCTCAAAAGCACTCATCCAAGTCCACTCCCTTTTTGGACTACTGGATAACACTAGAGCTCTGTACATATATCATGTCCTCCATGGATTAGGTATCGGGCTCATTCCCAAACACTGACACGTAGGTCCACAAGCAATCTGTAAATCAGATGGACGTTGTGACTGATCACAACTCCAGGCACTCATAATAATATCATGATCGTTAAAATTCCACAGGCGATGTACATATTTGTAGAATAACAAATTCTTAGCAGTGAGAGGCATAACAAATTTCCAATATCCAAGCAAGTATAGAAATGGACAAATAATCACATAAAGATATTGGCAATCAAATTCTCAACGAATCCACAATGTAGAACAACCATCAAATTGTGGAGATCAACAATATTAGGTATATATGGAGTACAAATTAGTAGCATCAAGAAAAATAAACTGTAACATGGCTAGGAATACCATATGCTAGAGTTCGGGTTTACTTACCTCAAAATAGTTTCTCCTCCTTTCACGAGGAATTAGACTTCTTTTTCTTTTCCCTTGGAATATCCTCTAAATTAGGAAATGTTATTCAGTTTGCTGTCATTCATAAACTTAATCTGATTTTATTATGAAATTACGGTCCTTTCGTCTCATGTGTCTTATTTTAAGTATATGGACTTATTTTCCCCCCCTCGGTAGCATTGTCGTATTATTACGGTGTTATAAAAATAGCCCACTTTGTATAACAGTATTTTAAGTATTTTATTTGGCAAAACGGACTCCGTTGTTAAGTCCGGAACGTCGAAAAAATCTAAAGTATGCATTTTCATAATTTTTGGGGTCGTTCGGTATAATTATTTGGCCTTTAGGACATTTTTGGGATTAACTCAGTTTGTCTGTTCACATTTTTGGAGATTTTATTTTATAATTTGGACTCAGCCATTGAGTCCGGAATGCCAAAAAATGTTGGATTACATTGCCTTTTTATTTTATTTGAACATCGGGAATATTTTACTAAATTAAATTATATTATATTTTATATATATATATATATATATATATTCAGGTCTCATTTTTACCAAGTACCTTAGTAGCACAGTGGTTCATACGCTTGTGATAAGTGCCACACACGCACGCGGTCAGGGGTTCAAAACCCACTGATTGCGTTCCTTGCATTTTTTTTTCCAATTATTTCAAATCCAAACAGCGGACAAGCTTCAAACGTGGATAGTATATCCCTGTTCAGAACAAAGTTAATTAAATTGAATTTTTTACATGCGTAGCCAAGCAGACCCAAACCATTTTAAATTTTAAAAACCAAACCTCCAAACAGCATCGTTTTATCAAACCTTTTTTGTAGTCGAGTTGTTCCGACCCAAACCCGAATCCGACCTGACTCGACCCCTTCCCTGTTCATCTTCTTCTCTATCGAGGGCTCAGGCGACTACCTCCAATGGATTTACGACCTATTTTTACTGTGGTTAGAATCTACTCCTCGTAAGGATTCCACCCATGGTTTTTGATTTGGGATTTGATTATCGTTCATCTTCGAAATAGGGACCTATAGGTCAGCTCCGGTGACCCCCCGATTTTCTAGCAACTTATAATTCTTCTATTTCGTAGCTTTTTGCCACTTGTTTTTGCCCCAATTTTCACTACAACTTTTTGGTAGCCTAAGGAACATTTTTCCCGATCCTAAAACCCAACAAATCCACCATTTTTACGTTAGTTTAATTTCTCTCTCTAAATCTGAAACATACTATTTTCTCAATGGTTTTTCAACCATTTTTAGTGATTCAACTTGCTGAATGTTGCATTTTCAATGATCTTTTGAGCTAGGTAATTGTTTGAAGCTTTAATAAAGTTTACACAAAAACTCAATTTTTACATATTCGGGTGTTTTAGTTCCACGAGTTTTCTTAGCCTATGCTAACCCATTTTCTTCCTATTTTCATCCTCTTCTCATGTTGCTTACATGCATGCAACTATGATCACTAAACAGCCCAAAAATAGTGCTATACTACTCTAAGTGGAAAATTAGAATTTAGAGTTCTATACATTCAATAATGGCTCCTTGTCCCTTCTAGGTCCAAGATTTTGAAACCCTTAGTGCAGCCTCAAGTCTGCATGTTTGCATTCCTGCTTTCTTCTCCTCTTCTCTTATTCTTCTTCCTCTTTCTTCACTTTCTCTCTCTCTCTATCTCACTCTCTCTCTCTACACGCATGCACTCAAGCACACACAAATCATCACGCACACTTTGTCTAAAATTAGGTCTATCACAGCACACACACAAGTTTGATATCACAACACCCACTCATGACATGTATTTATACATGTCATCATGTATGTGTGTGTGTGTGTGTGTATATATATATATATATATATATATGACTGATGTGGTGTATGCTTTGCTATTGGGTGGAGGTGTGGTCCAATAGCATGCTGCCACCTCAATTTTGAGTGTGCAAAATTGAAATTTATTTGGGTATATATATGTATATATCTTATGCATTATATAGCACAAAAGTGCTTGTAGCCCAATTGGTGTTCTGTTTGGGCCTTAAGTTCTTCCCTTATTTGGTCTGGGGTTCAAACCCTTTGGCATCCCTTTTGCCTCATTCCCCCCCCCCTTTTCTTACGTATGCCTTGTTTGGCATTTTAGGCATCATTCGTCAGTTTTTTAAATTGTGTCTTAATTGCTTTAAACATTCCTTCATATTCTCGCCTTGCCTTCTAATTGTCGTGTGCTAAATCTTTATTTCATATATTATATTATTCTTTTTTGACATTTTATATCGCATTTTATTTGACCAAGAATATTCTGTGTTTATCGACAAATTTGATTAAATTTTAATTTATTCATTCCTCGCTCTATTTTGCCCAATTTTTCTTCGTGTACTAATTTAAACATTTATGGCCTATTACTTCCAATTTAAAATATTGACTAGATTAGTATATAATTAAACTCATAAAAGCATAATTATAATAATTGACTTTACCTAATTGGGTCAGGATATTATATTATTTGTTTAGTTTAATAGTGATCTTGAATGTCAAAGGTTTGACTTTTAACTTCCTCGAGACTTTAAACTCAAAGTCTCTAAATTCTTGTATTAGCTTTTCAGTGTTTATTTCTTTAGTTCCAAGACCTGTGGTTATGGGTCCATTATATTTTCATTACTTACTCCGAGTCATCGTTTTAGTTACTTGACTATTTCCCACTATTATCCATATTATGATTAGTACCACGTCTAGTCGTCGTATTAATTTTATGAGGCATTAAGTCGTGACCACATTGCAGTTTATGGTTTTCTCAACTTCTGTTGGCGTTGTATGGCACATCATGTGCCAAGTAAAGGTATGTAGTACCTTGATCTTTTCTTTTCTATTGGTTATTTTTGTAGTGGCCAAACAAAATCAACGGTGTAACTAGACTACACCATTTTCAGTGTTTGGAGAGTACTGAATTTCTTTATTCAAGTATATTAGTCCTTCATTAAGGATAAAATCCTTGATTGATTTACATGATTCCACTAGAATTCATGTGGAGGCTTAGAATATTGATCTAGAAGGAAATGATCAAATTTTCTCCTGCCTGAAGCTTATACATAACTTTTTTCCTCTCTGGCCACTTTCCTTTCAATTTCTTCTCCTTTTTTTTGTCACGAATCTTGCCTTGGATCCACTACATGTGTTCGGTTGCATGATTTGCAATGTCACTTGTTTAAGTGTCTTTTTGTTTATTAGACTTTATTTGATTATGACAAATACCGTATTTCCTTTTTCTGTTCATGAACATCCTTTGGCTCATGCCAGGATGGTTCACTCATGTGGTCTTCGCATTACAACATTTTTCCCATGCAAGGGTAACTTAAATTTATGCGTAATATTCGTTTGTGATTTTCAATCATGTGTCAAATTCTAAGGGTTACTCAAGTAGAAGATTTATCAATCATCTTTCATTTCATTTTGTTCTATTTCATTGGCACACCTGCCTTTGTTTTCGAATTCGTATGCATTCATCTTTTTATGAATTAGATATGTTCAGGAAATTAGTTCTTCCATTTCTTTCAAATTATGGACTAGTACGAATACCTTTTTATTTCTTGCTCACGATTGAGCCTTTCATAGATTTTGATTTCTCATTCCTTCATGGGTTAAGGTATAGTAAGTATACCCAGTTCATTTCTTCTTTAAGTCTTGGTAGACTTAGTGAACATTCTTAGGGTAGTCTTTTAAGCAGTCACTAATTCTTCATATGACAATCTACTTTTGAAAGCACTTCTAACTATGACATCATATTTGGTTCACTTTGAACCTTCCACATCATTTTTGATTAATTCAAATCTCAAAGTCTTATGACTTTTTAATTTATAGCCATTATTTTGATTTTCCTTACCTTTGCACAAAAAGGTTGTCCAAGTGTCTAGTTTCTTATGCCCATTGTCATATTTGGTTTATTATCATATTACATTCTTTCCCAGTCATTATTCAATTTTAACAAATTTGTTCTCTTAGAGAACTTATTTAACTGTATAGGGAGTACCTTGAACATTCCGTGACTTCAGAGTCACACAGTCATGTGATTAGCCTCATTTGTAACCAAAGATTTAATAGCATACTAAACTTATTCATTTGCAAGTACTGCTATCCACAATTTTGTCTGTTCTGGACTTCATGTCATATTTTAGAATTGCTTAAGTCAATTAACCATCTCATCGTTATTATCATTATAGTCAACATTTAAAGTTTATCAAAATTTAATAGGGTTTTCCAATCATGGAAGTTCTCAACTTCCTTAGTGTCACAAATTTAGTTATTTTTACTTTCTCCCACAATCACAATTATTCTCGTAGTACCTCAAAGAATTATGTATCCCTTTTATCATAATCATTGTCGTCACAAGCTTTTCTAGACAAGTTTAGTCTATTTGATTATTAGATCACATTGTTCCTCAAAAGTTATTCAGAGTCATCATTCATTTACCTTTTAGAAATAAACTCAGCTAACTCGATAGAGTATCGCCCACAATTGGGTCATATCATTACCTAGATCAACAAGATCCATTGAATTTTTCCCCAATGATCATTCATCATCCGTTAGTCTCCTTTTGGAACCATCATATTTCATAATGTTAATTTTGACAGTCTCGCTTATTTAATAATTATCTCCCAAGGCTCTATTTGTCTTTACTCTATCAGGGTTTATCGATGACTTGTTCAAGAGTCCTTACATTTCTGATATATCATCAATCCATCTGGAGTCTCAAACTCCTTATGTCACTATCCATTAAGTCTTCTATAGACTATCTCTTCTATAGAGTTGTTGTCAGATCCGCCGACATCCCAACATTTCACAATCCCAACTCTATGTCACTCTATATCTTCCAAAAAAGCATTAACTGTTGCCACTATAGGAAAAGACACTATTAGCGATGCGCAAAGGCGTCGCTAATAGTAGTAATGTGTGTCGCTAATTCTCTTTGGTGACACACATTTGGGCGTCGCTCCATGCGTCGTAAATACTCGTGTCGCAAATACTATTAGCCATTCTCAAATGTTTGTCCATCGCTAAAGGTAACTATTAACGACGTGCAATTGGTGTCCCTAATAATCAGGTATGGGCGTCACGAATACTATAAATAGACGCAATGTGCGTCGCTAAAAAGACCCTTTAGCGACGCTTATGGTGCGTCGCTAATGGTTACTATTAGCGACGCACACGACGCGTTGCAAAGAGTGTATTGTTCCAACCTCTAGCGACGCTCGATGTGCGTTGCTAATGGCATTCTTTTGCGACGAATATGAAGCGTCGCTAAAAATTAATTCCTTTGCTATTAGTGACGCCTCTTTGTGCGTCGCTAAAAGCTTCTTTTTTTTTTCCCTGCACCTGATTTTGACCTGTATTATTTGTTTTTATTTTTGTTTTATTCCTGTTCAAAACCTGTATCAAACATCCTGATATACAATAAAATTCAAATATTCTGAAATGAATATATTAAAAGAAAAATGCATTTATATATATATATATTATACTAATTAGTTATAATTGTAAAAGAAATTTTTTTTAATAAATACAAAAATAAAAAATAGTATTAGAAAATGTAATTACAGCTGTTCATTAAAAGAAAAAAAAAACAAATGAAAATAGAAAGTCCCGATGCAGAATAGAAAAATAACAGCGCAATAATCCTGATCAATCTAAAATAAAGATTAAATGATATATATTAGAACCCTTATCAAATATATATATATATATATATATATATGAACATAGAATGTGAATATATATTTTTTTACATGCATAAATAGTAAGAATGGCATCAAGTAGTATAAGTTTCAAACCGGTGATTCGAACCGACTGCCTTAAGTTCGTACAAGTCTATTTTATCATTTGTGAAGTGTGTGATGGGGTTTCGGGGTAGTTAGGTCGATATTCAACATTTTGGTCTGTCAAAATCCTAAATTAGGCATTTTAGGAGCGAAAAGTTGCATAAGTTTGAAACGGGTGATCCGAACGGAATGCCGTAAGTTTGTGTATGTCTATTGTATAATTTCTGAGGTGTGTGATGGGGTTTTGGGGAAGTTAGGTAGATAGCCGGTGTTTTGGTCCGTCAAAACTCCAAAATGGGCCATTTTGGAGCAGAAACTTGCAAAAGTTTCAAACTTGGCATCTGTACTGAGTGTTGTAAGTTCGTGCAAGTCTATTGTATAATTTCTAAGGTGTGTGATGTTTTGGGGCAGTTAGGCCAATAGCCAATGTTTTGGGCCGTCAAAACTCCAAAATGGGCCTTTTTGGAGCAAAAACTTGCAAAAGTTTCAAACTGGGCATCCGAACTGAGTACCGTAAGTTCATATAAGTCTATTTTATCATTTTTGAGGTGTGTGATGGGGTGTAGGGGTCGGTAGGCCAATGTCCGACATTTTGGTCCGTCAAAACCCCAAAAAGAGGCATTTTAGAGCAAAACGTTACACAAGTTTGAAACTGGTGATCCGAACCGAGTGCCGTAAGTTTGTGCAAGTCTATTTTATCATTTTTGAGGTGGGTGATGGGATTTCAGGGTCGGTAGGCCGATATCCGACATTTTGGTCCGTCAAAACCCCAAAATGGGCATTTTCGGATCTAAAACTCGTAAAAGTTTCAAACCGGTGATCCGAACCGAGTGACATAAGTTCGTGCAAGTCTATTTTATCATTTTTGAGGTGTGTGATGGGGTGTCAGGGTCGGTAGGCCGATATCCGGCATTTTGGTCCGTCAAAACCTTAGAAAGAGGCATTTTAGAGCGAAAAGTTACACAAGTTTGAAATCGGTGATCCGAACCGAGTGCTGTAAGTTTTTGCAAGTCTATTTTATCATTTATGAGGTGTGTGATGGGTTTTTAGGGTCGGTAGGCCGATATCCGATATTTTGGTCCGTCAAAACCCCAAAATGGGCCTTTTTAGAGTTGAAACTCGCAAAAGTTTCAAACAGGTGATCCGAATCGAGTGTCGTAAGTTCGTGAAAGTCTATTATATAATTTCTGAGGTGTGTGATGTGGTTTTGGGTAGTTAGGCCGATTGTCGATGTTTTGGTCTGTCAAAACCCCAAAATGGGCCTTTTTTAGAACAGAATCTTGCAAAAGTTTCAAACCGGGGATCCGAACTGAGTGTCGTAAGTTTGTGCAAGTCTATTGTATAGTTTCTAAGGTGCATGATGGGGGTTTTGGGGTAGTTAAGCTGATAGCCATTGTTTTGGTCCTTCAAAATCCCCAAATGGGCCTTTTTAGAGCAGAAACTTGTAAAAGTTTCAAACCGGGCATCCGAACCGAATGTCGTAAATTTGTGCAAGTCTATTGTATAATTTCTAAGGTGCGTGATGGGGTTTTGGGGTAGTTAGGCTGATAGCCATTGTTTTGGTCCGTCAAAATCCCAAAATGGGCCTTTTTGGAGTAGAAACTTGCAAAAGTTTCAAACCGGGCATCCGAATTGAGTGCTGTAAGTTCGTGCAAGTCTATTGTATAATTTCTGAGATGTGTGATGGGGTTTTTGGGTAGTTATGCAGATAGCCAGTGTTTTAGTCCGTCAAAATCCCAAAATGGGCCTTTTTGGAGCAGAAACTTGCAAACGTTTCAAACTGGGCATCCGAACTAAGTGTCGTAAGTTCGTGCAAGTCTATTTTATCATTTTTGAGGTGTGTGATAGGGTGTTGGGGTTGGTAGGCTGATATTTGAAATTTTGGTATGTCAAAACCCCCAAAAGAGGCTTTTTGGAGCTGAAACTTGCAGATGTTTCAAACCGGGCATCCGAACCAAGTGCCATAAGTTCTTGCAAGTCTATTTCCATTTTCATTGGTTTAGAAAAGAAAAACAAATACTCAAATACTCATTGCCACTAGTGGTCTAGAAGGCAGGAAAATCTATTATGACGTCGAAACCAAAAAGAGATGCAAACTAAAACAAAAGATATACTATTTGCAATTATCAAAAACATCAAAAGAGATCAAGAGCATAAGCACTCATGGAAAATGGATGATATATTTGACTACATTCGAATAGAATAGAACTTACTCTTAATGTGCTTGACATTTTCATAGATATTTACTCTGCGGGTTCCTTCTTTATCTTATATGCTACGTGGGGTTCCCTCTTTATCTCATGCGCTACATGGGGTTCCTTCTTTATCTCATACGCTACATGGGGTTCCCTCTTTATCTCATGTGCTACATGGGGTTCCCTTTTTATCTCACGAGCTAACTTCAGTGGAAACTCTTTCTCGCAAGCACTTGAATCAAACACACACATTAAAATACATGTCTCCTATATGCTCAAATACTGCAAAATCTTCGAGACAGAGGCCATGGTGTTGCATAAAATTATCCCAACCTTCTCAGAAGTAAATAAATCCTTTGTCACATTTACTAATTTTAACATGCCATGGCCCTTTACAACTTGTTAGAATTACTTTTTCCGATTTTACTTCACTTAGTTGTCCACAGAAAGCCGATAAAATGCACTGTGCAAATTTGAAATTTAGAAAACTCTATTAGAGTGATTGAGTCACTATGAAATGTTGCTATATTAAGAAGAGAAAAGACACTTGGACTGACCACATCATGTGTCCCATTCACTAGATAAGTGTAACAAGAATTACTTAATTTGATGATTAAGCATCAAGAATCCAAAACATTCACAGAAACTTTCCATTAGAATTCTTAATTTTTTCTCTTCTACTTAAATGATTAAAATCATTAAAATAAAGCTAAAAAGTCATGGTACAAATAAATGGTTCATGACTTCATGTTTACTGCTTGAAGGCACCACACACATACGCACACAAACACAGATATACATACACACACACACACACATATATATATATATATAGAGAGGGGGCATACAAGTTCTGTAAGGAAACTAGGCATCATGACCTTGAAGATATGCTTGCCAATGGGAAGCTTCCTTTCCATCCGAGAAAAAGACATATTCTCACCTAGTGGCAAGTATGACAGTCAAAACAGAGAAGAGAATTGGAAGTCCTTTTATTGTCCAAACAATCCTGATCTTATCCATAACGAGCTACCATTATAGGGTAATGTTAATGATCAAAATTCAAACCAAAATTCAAACTAGGAATATGGATAGGATCCAGATGGTCAAGCAATTTCTATTCATTTAAAAAGGGTAGGCCAAGGGTTGTTAATGGTTTCAAGGCACCCACCCAAATAACTGATGATTTTTTATTTAATATCCCATCCATCTAAAGATATCAAACTCGGCTGAGTGGTGGGTTGTTCAAGTTTAACTTGCTAAAATAAATGAATTTGAAATTATAATCAAGTTTGGTTTAATCAAGTTTGTTTGTTTTTTTTTTTTTTTTTCACTCTTAAATATAAGATAACCTGACTATGTACAAATATTACAATAGATTAATCACTTTATGTTTGTCAAGATACTTTCTGGCTTTAGATGTGTTGAGATTTTTGTCAATTTTTTAAAGGTGGTTGAATGATTTTCAATTGGATTACATTGAATTTGATATGCAGGGTGCCAACAACCCAGTGCCGAGCAAACTTAGCTTTGACTTATATGAGCATTCAAAAGGGGATTACTTCTAGTTAGTGGTATGGTAAGGCAGTTGGAAACTCAAGTTCTTTGTATACTTGTAAAAATAGAATATAAATTAAAATGATAGTGGTTTCATTGTGACCCTTTTGTTTTGTTTTATACTTTTATTTAATATTATATACTTTCTTATACTAGAGATCAAGACATTTTGATTGCAATTGCAAATAAAGGCATGCATGTGTTGTCAAGATTCAGATAGTGAGCATATGGAAAACTAAGAACAATATTGATGGAATTGGAGGCATCTTGGGTTGGGTTTCATGCCCTTTGGGTTGGGTTCTAAAACTACCGTGTTTGAAGCTTATTCCTTCGATGAGCTTCGGTATTATAAATTACAGTGAATTTACACTGAATTGAAATTTGTAGTTTTGGTTAATCATTGTGTTCATGATTGTCTTACTCTTAACAATAAATCACAATTAAAATAGGACAATAAATATAAATTGTGCAACTATATTATGTATGTTCTAAAATTTAGAGACTAAACATTCACATATCTAAAAGTGATATAATTCATGTCAAGATTTTGTAATATAATCTTAGCATGAACAAAATCTTAAATTCATAAATATTTCATAATAATAATGCACGAATAATTTATAAAAATTTAATAATAACATATCATCCATAAAATAAAATAAATAATTTGGATGAATTGGGTAGGCCGCGTGGGCCCTATTACACAAAACCCAAGAAAATTTGGACCAGTTATATGGTCTCATGCCCACTGTTCATCTTCTTAAACAAACTTTCCCATGACTTGAACATCACACCTTTCTCCTGCAAAAGGTTTCTTGATTTGAAAATTTAATAAATCAATATACTTGCAAATTTGAGAACCATTACGGTGGGACTTTTAAAGCTTAGAATATTTTTGGCTATATTGGAATGAAATTTATTTTATATATTAAACTAATTTCAATGTAATTCAACAAAACTTTTTTTTTTTGGTAGCCGAAAAATCAGAACCAGTTTAATCTCGAATTCATCCCAAAATGGATTATATTTCATGCAATTAATTCACATAAAATGATGTAAACAAACACAACGATATATAATACATCAAGTTTCATTATGTCTTGATTGATCAAATATCAAGGAAAACACATAATGGGTTTTGGTTCTTTGCACAAAGTCGGGGCTTTAAAATTCACAATCCATAGATCACCATAATACAAAAATACACATCAATGGAATCGATTTTTCATGGGAAAAATTAGCCCCCGACAAATTTGTTGAAACAAGTAATACATATGTATCTATAATTGAAAAACCAAGAAAACACACAAGGAATCCAAAAATATTAAACCACCAAATTCTAACTCATTTGTTAAAATTATAGGACCAAATATATCCAAATGACAAAACTTATAAGGTTACCTCAAGATTTGATTCAAAGACCCCAGAAGTGAAATTAGTTCAAAATTTGTCCGTCGCGGTCACCGTCACTATTTCCCAAAATGCCGTCCGCCACTGTTGTCACGAGAGAGAAAGAGAGAAAAAAAGAGGGCTCGAAAGAAAGAGAAGAAGAAGAGAAAACCAGAGGTCGCGTGTGGTTCAGGAATAAATGGGGGACTTTTTTAGCGATGTACATAGAACGTTGCTAAAAAGCCCATGAGCGTCGCAAATAGTTGAGGCACACGAAGTCGTTTCAATTAACCAACTATTAGCGACGCACATTGAGCATCGCTAACTTTGGGTGCGTTGCTAATATTTATGAACATGTCGCTAATTGATTGGCACCCTTTTTTTTCGGGTAAGAAAGGCATTTTTTGTGGCTTTTAGCGATGCCCATCGTGTGCCTTTGTTCAGACTATAGTTTCCCATAATTCATTGATCAATTCACAACTCAATTATCTAGGAGTCATCAACTTCCATATTGTTATGATTCTTCCCAAGAATCCTTAACACTTGTCCTTAAGCAGACTACTATATTCCAAAAGTCACTATGTATTTGATCATCTTAATTGCTTTTGAATCATCAAATTCAATCATGGTATAGTCTTTCCAAAAGACCATTAACCTTAGTACCTAAACATGCTATTGTTTTTCAAAATCAACGATCATTTAATCATTTAAATCATCCAATAGTCATCAAGTCCATTGCTGATATGATCTCTCCCAAGGAATCATTAACCTATAGCTCTAATACCATTCTATCGCGACCCAAAACCCACCCTACGCAGATTAGGGGCAATGACCGACACTGTCACTCAGATAGGCCGTACAAAATCAAATGAATTGCATAAGAGTGATAATTGTTTTTTTTTTACTAAATACGGAAGCTGTCACGACCCGAAACCCAACCTATGCAGATCTCGTGCCGCGGGGTAAACCCAATGACCATCCCTACTTTTTCCATTCTTTGTATCAATGATGATAGTAAATAATGTGAACATAACATTAAATTGCGGAAGCCTTATTACAACCATTATTCAAAGTCTGAAAATAACACTAACAATAACCTAAACATAAACCACTTTTAGGTGGTGAATACATGGGAGAGACTATATCATTCTATTGTGCTCCTCAACTATCTCCCTACGCTCCTGACCTCTTACTGTGGTTCTATAGCATTCTCACTTGAAAAGTATAATGAATGGGGTAAGCTAAAAAAGCTCAGTAAGTAAAAACCTATCTCCAATATGTGTTAGGGATGGCATAGAAAAATATAAATCAAGGTAACATGATAGCTAGTCATAACGACGGTTGCAGTTAACAGTAAAGTGCCACAAAATAGTAAAGCCCAATAACAAGTGTAAGAAATGGTGTAGCATGGATAGGAAATAAAGCTCAATAATCACAATCAACATGAATACTGTCACAATAAAATGGTCACAGTCACATCCAATGAATAGGAACAATCAACATGGAACTTATTCATAGGGAAGTGAAAACATCCTAGGAATTCAATAAACGTCAGTATCACAATCAACATGAATGATGCATTTACTCTGTTCAGGGTTTGGCAAACCCTCGGTCTTTTGGGGCCCGACATACCCCCTATTTACATGAATGGATATAAAATGCCTTTTAAACTCATTGCGTAAAAATGCCATCTTTGTCATGTGTCCGTTTGACCCGTAGGTCCCATAAATTGACTCGTAGGTCCCAGTCAATCAGATAACATCAGATGGGTAATGTGACTGAGCACAAGACTCGGCATTTAACATAAATCAGGATTCTACTATATTCCATATGAAGTGTACAAAGCATGGAACATCATAACATAAACATACAGTGATAGACATCAATTCAAGGAATCAAGTCATGAGATATCAATCCATAAACATCCACCAGATAGAACAATATCCATGGTGGGAACAATAATAGTGGATATATATACATGAGTACAAGTTTTGGCATGACGTGTTCATTTCCCTATGAATAGTTCTTTATTGATTGTTCCTATTTATTAGACTTGACTGTGACCGTTTTGTTGTGGCAGTTTTCATGTTGATTATGATTATTGAGCTTTATATACATTCATGTTAAACCATCACTCACACTGGTTATTGGGCTTTATTTTTCAATGGCCATTGTGGCATCTTACTGTTAACTACAATCGTTGTCATGACTGGCTATCATGTTACCTTGAGTTGTATTCATTTGTGTCATCCCAACCCGTATTGGAGATAGGCTTTTACTTACTGAGCTTTGTTAGCTCACTCCATTTATTATCTTTTCAGGTGAGAATGCTACAGAATCACAGTAGGAGGTCCGGAGCGTAGGGATACGGTTGAGGAGCATAATAAAATGATATAGTCTCTCCCATGCACTCACCACCTAAATGTGGTTTACGATTAGTTTATGTTTGGTTATTGTCAGACTTATTTTTAGTTTTTGAACAATGTTGTAATAAGGCTTCCGCACTTTAATGTTATGGTTACATTGCTTATTGTTATCATTGGTGAAGGAATGGAAAAAGTAGGGACGACCATTGGGCCGGCCACGCGACACGAGATCTGCATAGGATGGCTTTCGTGTCGGCCCTGGCCCAATGGTCGTCCCTACTTTTTTCATTCCTTTACCAATGATATCAATAAGCAATGTAACCATAACATTAAAGTGCGGAAGCCTTATTACAACACTGTTCAAAAACTGAAAATAAGTCTGACAATAACCAAACATAAACCAATCGTAAACCACTTTTAAGTGGTGAGTGCATGGGAGAGACTATATCATTCTATTGTGCTCCTCAAACGTCTCCCTACGCTCCGGACCTCCTACTGTAGTTCTGTAGCATTCTCACCTGAAAAGATAATAAATAGGGTGAGCTAACAAAGCTCAGTAAGTAAAAGCCTATCTCCAATACGGGTTAGGGATTACATAGGCAAACTAACTCAAGGGAAACATGATAACCAATCATGACAACGGTTGCAGTTAACTGTAAAACGCCATAATGGCCAATGAATGATAAGGCATAATAACAAACATGAGTACAGTGTAGCATAAATATGGAATAGGCCCAATGATTATAATCATAAATATGGAATAGGCTCAATGATCACAATCAACATAAATACTGCCACAATAAAACGATCACAGTCAAGTCTAATAAATAAGGAACAATCCACATAGAACTATTCATAGGAAAATGAAAACATCCTATGAATCCAATAAACGTCAATATATCAATTAAACATGAATGATGCATTTACTCTGTTTAGGGTTTGGCAGACCCTCAGTCTTTTAGGGCCCAACATAGCCCCCCATTAACATAAATGCATATAAAATGCCTATTAAGCTCACTGCGTAAAAACACCATCATTGCCATGTGTCCGTTCACAGACTTGACCCGTAGGTCACATAAATTGACCCGTAGGTCCAGTCAATCAGATAACATCGGATGGGTAATATGACTGAGCACAAAAGCTGGCATTAACATGAATTAGGATTCTATCACAATTCCATAAGAGTAGATAAGATATAGAACATTATGACATAAACATACAATGATAAGCATCAGTACAATGAATCAACCATGAGATATCAATAAACAAGCCTCCACCAGATAGGACAATATCAATGGTGGGAACAATAACAGTGAATACATATATGAGTATAAGTTTTGGCAGTAATGGAAAGATCGTGGCTTGGAAAACCACATTTTTCAAAGATAGGAATTTACTTACCTTATCAATGCGTCCTAGTATTCCGTGACCTTGCATTTCCCTTTCGAGTCTCCTATATATCAGTAAACACATTTTAATTTTAATGGCATTTATCAATTTGAACACCTCGCTGCACTAAGTGTCTCTTTTACTAATTTAGGCTTTTATGATTTCCAATTAAACTAATTTACCCAAGGGTAAAATGGTATTTTATGTGTCTCTATTTTTTGGGTTCTGTTTTCACAATTCAGACTTCACCGTTGAGTCTAAAAGGTTTGAAATAATAAAAATCTACTATTTACTTAACTCAATCGGAGTCCGTTAAACACACCTTCGATGTAGGGGCATTTAGGTCATTTTGGCATTTCTACTAGTATTTTACTTTTCGAGACTCTGTCTCTTGAAACGGATCTCACTATTGAATCTAGAAGGTCCAAAACAGTAAGTTTACACTATTCATTGGACTAATTTGAGCGTCAAAATTTAATTCAAATTTAATTAATTTAAACTAATTTATTAAGTTAATTAAATGTAACCAATACATATATTATTTGAGCCCAACTTGATCACATGTGCCTTAGTGGCACAATGGTCTGTTATCCTCACCCTTCTCCTTTGGTCACAGGTTCAAGTCTCAGGGCATCCAGCACTTGTGTAACTTTTTTTCTTTTCATTTCCTTTACACTTGTAAGCCAAGCAATGGATAGCTTCTCATTCACAACCAAATACCCCCAAACTCCAATTTAAAAATAGAATCCATAATGTAACAGTGTTGGGTAGCCTTCTGAACGATTGGGTCGGGTCTTACTCAACCCGGTTTGGCCCAAACCAAAAAAAAAAACCCAGTAGCGCGTCTTCCTCCCAGCGCAGCGGCGGTGGTCTTTTTCATTGACGGCGACTCGCTAGCGACAGATTTTCTTGCAGTTTCCACTGGGCCCAAACCTATGCCTCATGGGAAACTCAAATCTTTCCTCGGTTTTCTGATCGGAGTGTCGGATCTCCCCTAAAACAGGAAAAATCGCAGCTCCGGCGGAGCTGTGTAATTTTTTGGCCAGCTCCGACCAGCCCTTTTCTCCCTCATTTCCTACCCTTTTCTTCTACGATTTTGACCCAAATAAATTCCTATGGACTTCCTGCACTTAAGAGGATAATTTTCTCATTGTTAGAATCAAGCTTTAATGCATAAGATTCACAAAAACATCCAAGATGCACAACCTGCAACTGCCCCGTTTTCCCTTGTTTCTACACCTTTTCCTTTGGTTCTTTTTGCAAATAAAACCTAGATTTATGCTGATTTTGACCCTACATTTAAATCTATACTTTGTGCTTAAAATTAAAAAATTAGAAAATGATCCATCACACCAACCTGATTCGGTTCCTTTCTTTGTTCAGCGCCTCGCTCCAGCGCCGCAAATTCCTTTCTTTCTTTCTTAGTCTTTGCGCCACTTCTTTCTTCCTTATTCTTTTTCTTGCTTCTGCTCCAGCTGTGCCGCTTCTTTCTTCCTTATTCTTTCCTACGCCCGGGCCCCGCTTCTTCTTTTCTTATTCTTTTTTCTTTCTGCTTCTTGCGCCGTAGTGCTGCTCTATGCCACCACCCTGCTTGCGTCGCTTGCACTGCTTTTTCTTATTTGCTTTTTTTTTTTCTTTTCTCCCACGCATGCACTGCATGCTTCAGTTTATAACTCCCCTTCAGTTTCCTTCTCTCTCTCTCTCTGACCCTCCACTTGCTGCGCCCATAAATCTCCAAATTCCCCTTCTTTAAGTTAAAGTTACAACTGTAACTGATATGCACCCACACACATATGTATTTCTATATTTAAACCTATATGTACACATATATATATATATATATATTTATTGTTCACATTTTCAATTCCCCTCACGACTCCATTTCGAATCCTGCTAAACCTCGAAACCTTTGCCACGAATTGGATTTCAGAATGTAAACCTTAACTTCAGATTCAAATGAATCAAGATCGACCCATAAAACTGTACTATACTCACCAATTTGTATTCATCATTAACAACATCATGCCCAAACCCGTAAACAAATGAAATGAGAAAAGCAGGATCCACGCAGTCCCGGAATCAATTTCATTCCTAAGCATCACACGGCCATCCTTGAATTCCCATCCACACTCTTATCATCCTTATTCTTCATCTCCTTCACAACCACAGCCTCAAACAATGTAAAAGACCCATCAATGTCCGAAATCAAATGCAATCCACTTACAGAAATTGCTGATTTCACCATTGGGAAGGCCTCAATTCTAGCAAAAAAATATGAACCTGACAAGAATCCTTAAACGTTTTCCCCTCCCAGGTGTGTTCGGCACAATCGCTTCGACTGCGATGAAATTTCCATCCATCAATGGTGCGAAAACCCTTGCCACCGACCGCTCCAAGTGTAACACTTGAACTGTTCTTTGTGTTCAATACTGTAATCCTACAATGTTAACAATCACGAACCCAACCAGATAGGTCTCAGATGACTAAGAGAGAGCTCCGACCAGTTCTTGGGTTTCCCTTTGAATCATCTCCTCTCTCCCAGCCGTACGGTGGCCTCGGATGCACACATCGTTTTTCTGATTCCTCGATTGGATTCTGATCCATCTATGCCACCCCATCGGGTCGCCATTGTCTATCTGTTGATGCATCTGATGTGAGAGCCAAGTCAGACGATGCGGCAGCCGTGCTTTGTCTTGGCTTCAAATTGGCGAGGACTTATTTCCGAGAAGGAAATCAGTAGGAACAAAAGAAGAAGAAGCTCTGTTGGCGCCCTTTTTTCCTTCATCCATTCCCCGAATCTCTTCAGCCATCCCAATCGCTTGATCTACGTCTGTATGACCTGTGGCACAGTCCAAATTCCTCACCAAGAACCCTCTAATCTCATCCAATGACTCTCTATCTGAGTTCTGATCTCTCCAACAAGCCTTCGATGGTCCTCTCCAAGGCTGCCCTTGGAACTGAGGCCTCACGCTCTTGTCTCAACCCAAGATCCTCAGACTTTGCTGCTCCTCTTCCCCTCTCATCTAAGTTTTCCCCCTTTTCTTTCTTTCTGATCTCCTTTGTTCCCGATTTCCCTCAACTTCAGCTTTTTTTTTAATTGAAACTCCTAGATCCCTAAGTCACGCCTCTTCCCATATCCCTATTTCGGTATATATATGTATCCTACTTCCATATATACACTGATATATATATATATATCCATATAGGTATAAATATATACTTATACATGTCACATCCCGAACCCCACCCTACGCGGATGTCGAGGACGTGACTGCCAGTCGGTCGCGACGCGACCAACCAAAGGCAAATTCTGAACTTTCCGACGAATTGCACTTCAACTGTAGGGTCAGATGCAGCGGAATTTAAAACTTTTTCTTTGTGTCACGGGAATGCAACTCACTTATCCATCATAAGAATATGTATCACAGAGCAAGACTAAATCCAATCAGTCAACAATTCTAATCTCAGAGCATATCTAAAATTAAGCATATAACAACAGAGCAGATCTAATATCTCTAGAGTACCATTAGTTCCATGAGCCATGTCTATCTAATATATATCAGTCAAGTCAGTCATAACATACCACTCACCGGAATAACTAGGTTCAATCCACAATAAACCAGTCTCTACAATTCAGTGCCGTCAGATCCTTACTTGCGATGCCACTTGGCCTATTCACGTCATGTCATAGTACCTTCTAATCCAATGGAGGTAATTCCTGAAAAATGTCAGAATAATGGTGTGAGCTTAAATAAGCCCAGTGAGTAACACAGATTCCCTATCATGGGTTTCAAAACCAGTTTTGTGCTCCCAAGGCACATGGATAATTTAGTCATTACAAAAATAACTATTTTTATAAATCCATTTCATAAGCAGTCTAGTACAATAAAACAGAATCGAACAGACAATACAAACGGATCGGAACACGACATAACCAATCGGTCAGAACAATAACTATTGCTAATATATCGGTCAAGACATAGACTCTTCATTAACGGAACGAATCATAACGGAACTGGACCATATATCAATCAAGACAGACAGATCATCAACGGACGGAACATGTCGGAACCGGACGGAACATATCAATCGAGGCAGACATAACATTAACGGACATAATATAACGGAATCGAACGGTAACAATACATCAGTCAAGCAAAGGCATATCGCGAACGGATAAAATTATAACGGAACTAAACGGAAACAATACACTAATCAAGACACAGGCAAATCATGAACAGGACACAACATAACGGAACTGGGTAGAAACAATATAACAATCAAGTCAGGGACACATCACTGTCGGAACTAATCATAACTGGACTGAACAATGTTTCAATCAAGACAGACGTATCATCAACGGACAGTACACAACGGAACTGGACCATATATTAATCAAGGCAGACACATTATCAATGAACGGAATATAGCAGAATCGAACGGAACAAAACATTAGTCAAAGCAAAGACATATCATCAACGGACAGATCATAACGGAACTGGACCATATATCAATCAAGACAGACAGATCATCAACAGACGGAACATGTCAGAACCGGACGGAACATATCAATCGAGGCAGACATATCATTAACGGACATCACATAGCCGAACTGAACGGAATTCCTAATTCGAAGGACACAAGCACATCACGTGGAATGTGGTACAAAAGGCGTACATTAAGTACATACATTTAAACAATATAGCATTCAGACAGTATACTATACAAAGCGGTACGATACAACAAAAATGTTGTTCTTTGCCTATATCACATGGTTTATTTAATCGTTTCAGAAATAATGGTTCAATATATCCATTTTATCTCAACAGTTCAAAACGGGCAAAACAGAACGGGATGCCAGCACAGGGATCAGGAATATAGTCAATTATTTAAAAAGACTAAAACCATGTCATAAGTGATATAGTACGGAAAGCATGCATTTAAATAATTGCACTTAAATAATTGCATTCAAAACAGATCAGTAAATCAAGGGACAGTATCAAAACAGTGTCAGAAGTTACTCACAAACTTTACGCTTATTTCATTGCATAAATAATCCGATAACCTCCAGGTACGTCAAGCATCTCCATGTATATCCTGAATAATAATCATCAATCACAGACAGATCAGAACTCATCCATTCAGGTCTCATTCGTCATCTTAGGTATCTATCGGATTACCTAAGATAGCCTAGTAGCCTATCGCCCTTCCATTGGGTCTCACCCGAGGCTATTTCATTCTTTAATTAGGCTTAGCAATTATTAGGATTATATCCTAAGTCATTTAGACTTCAATTGTTATCAGTCAGGCACTCATTCAACCTTAGGGGCAAAATGGTAATTTTACCATTTTTGTCTCGGACCCTGTCATGGTCTTCGGAATAGTCTTTATATCTTAAGTACAAAGTTCTACGTCCTTTGGATTCCAATCGGTATCAGTTAGGTTCTTATTTAGCCTTAGGGGCAAAATGGTAATTTTTCCATCCTCGCCCCGGACCCTGTCGTGGTCTTCAGAATGTCCCATATATCATGTATGTGAATTTTCAAGTCCTTTGGACTTCGTTTGGTATCTGCTTTAGATCATCGGGACACATCAGTCATTTCTCGTTTTACGCGTTGACTGTCTCGGAGTCTTATTTAGCCCTTCAGTGTTCATAATTATACTTACGATAATTTATCAGATCAGATTGACCTTTATCTTACACTTACAGTGCTTAGGGGTATTTTGGTCATTTTACGTTTCGTAAGATTCTGACCCCGGTTCGTCATTTATTCGGGTATACAGTTTCACCAGTGTTCGGGTTTCTATCGGTATCAGTTTCGTCCCAATCGGACTTTATTTGGGCTTTGTACAGTATCAGGGGTAATTTGGTAATTTCACGTGTCATATTTTTCGGCACGTCAGTTCATAAAATGGACCTCACCGTTGGGTCCAGAGTGTCCGACATAATTAAGTTGGATTATCAGTTATGTTTAATTGACCCTGAGAATCATTAGGGGCAGTACGGTCATTTACACTTTATGTGTCTGTATTTTTCGGGACTCCAGTTCGTTAAACGGACCTCACCGTTGAGTTCAGAATGCCCGACATAGTCAAAATAGACTGTCTTTTATTTTTATTTGGGTCTGGTGACATCAGGGGCAGTACAGTAATTTATCACTTACAGGTCTGTATTTTTCGGGACTGTATTTCCAAAATCGGACTGTACCATTGAGTCCAGAATGCTTGAAATAGTGAAAATACACTATTTATTTAATTTATTTGGACTCCGTTTGACATATCTAATGTCCAAGGGTAAAATTATAATTTTACCTATTTAATAAAATAATTAAATAATTATTTTATTATTTAATTAATTTGGCAGGGCTTAAATGTACAATTTTCCCAAAATTTGGGCCACTGTATAATTTTTCAGAACTGTTGGGGGTTGATCCGTAATTTCAGAAATCATTTGGGGGTTAAACATAATTACACAAATTAGGGGTTCAAACCCCTTGGGTTTTAGGTTCAAGTACTGAACCGGTCCAAAAATCTCAGAAGCCAACCGGTTCAGTGACCTTAAGAAAACCGGAATAAGATACTCCAGTTATCCCCAATTTCTTTCTTATTCTCGGTTCGGATAGGCCCAGTTCCGGATTTTAATTTCGTGCATCCGTAACCAAACAGGTGGAATTGATTTTAAAACAAATCAGGTAAGCCAAACGGTGCCGTTCCATTAAAACGGTGGCACGTTCGTGGACAGACACGTGTCCGAGTCGGTTCAGTGGGTTTAGGCGTGTTGGACGAGTCGACTCGGTCGACTCGTCGTCTTCTTCACCAACCAGTGTACTGTTGCCCTAATTTCTGTAACCTATCCCTCCAATTTCGTGAGTTTTAACCCACTGATTTCCTCTGCCATTTCTTCTATAGGGTTTCCAAAGCATCAAAGAGCAGTTTTGCATCGATCTAAGTCCCTGATTTGGACTCACAGTCACGGTTTGGAAAAACGATAATGAGACCTGCAACTCCATGGCAAACACTCATTTTGTCACCATTTTGAACGCGGTTTGTTGCTACAAGATCCCTATGACATGTAGTTTCATCCCCCAATCACGAAAATCAGTTTAACACACTCTAACCAAAAATGGCATTTGAAGACCGAACTTGCAACCGACGTGTTAGAGGGGTTGCATGGGATTTTAGGGTCGCGGGTTGGTGGTTTTGGGATCCTTAGGATGTCTAGATCAGGTTCAGTGTGTCAGAAATCAGTTTGATTGCAGCTGATTCAGACCTGCATCTCATGGTTATTAATGGCGGATTGCTCATGGTTTGGGTGTATTCAGGCTTATCCGACCCTTCTCAATTGTTCTATAATAAGTCTAGGCCTCACAGGAACATATATATACGGTCTATATAGATCCAAACCATCAAAACAGTATGAAAATTTAAACAGAAATTCAAAGCAGTTTTTTGGCATTTTACCTTTCAAACAGTGGCTGTTCTCCTCTATGGTTCGGTTCCTGATTTTTGGCACTCCAGGTGTGCCTCATTCAGTCGTGCATCTTCAGTTCCTTTCCTTCTTGTGCATCTCATGAAGACACACACATGCACACACCATGCTTGATCTCACATCGATTTTCTCTCTTGGTCTCTCACCCAAGACTACATGCAGACTCTCTAAGCTTCTAACAGACCTACCCCTCTATAACAGTTCTGATTTTTTGTGTTACAACAGCCCCCCCTATTTTGAAGGTCCAAGATGTGTACACACATATATTTATTCATTCTTATACATATACATATATATGAATATATCAGAAAATCAGTGGAATTTAGGGCTGATGTGGGTTGATGGAGAGCAATCATGTGGGGTTTGCATGGGTTGCCATTGGTTGATTTGGGTGGCAAGTTGGGCAATACAGAGATATATACAATTAAGTTGTATATATATGCACAAAGGTGTGGGTGGCCCAATTGGTAAGTTTTTAGATAAAATTTCTTTCCACTCAAAGGTCAAGGGTTCAATTCCCTTGGCCTCCCATTTGGCCATTTTTCACCATTTTGGGCTAAGGCCACGTTTGGCTACGCAGTAATTCAGTTTCTGATGTTTGCCTCATAACTTTCATTCCGTAACTCCTTTTTCGATGCGGTTTGTTCCGAGAGTTTCATATTTCAGTCATCTTCAGTGTCAGAGGTTCCGTGTCATTTATTAGTCATTCGAAATTTTCGTAGTTAATTAATTCGAATTCCGTCAGCGTTAAATTGATACTATTTCACCTAATTAATTGGTAATTAGGTTCAGGTATTATACCATATTCCCGAACATGTTTTGTCATTCTATTGGTCTAGTGTGACCACCGGGAGATTAAGGTTAATTTCCTTAATTATTCCCTAAGCCGGTACTAATTAATAATTAATTATTTAATTATTAATTATACAGAGTCGGGGTGTTACATCCTACCCCTCTTCAGAAAAGTTTTGTCCTCAAAACTTGGTCGGTCATATCTAGGAGATTCTGTCATTATAATCTCCCCTTTTTTTATTTGTCTCTCGGACCGCCGTATCATTCGGGATACCATTTTCTTATCAAAAAGGTATTTTGTATCAGTTCTATACAGACTCCATATCAAATACAGATATTCCCATTCGGTCAGACTTTACAGTCACAATCGTATAATCTCTTCAAGATTCAATTATCAGACCTATCTCATATCAGATCAATCGGGTAGTCATCCTCAAATAAGTGGAAATCCTCCACTAGGATCACTTAATCACATGTGCCCACAAGTGATTCACTTGCTATCCATAATTACAAGTGTCAATGTTAGAGTCAACAGACTTACCGTCATTTCCTTTCGGTTGCTATGTCCATAATTATTCGTATGGACATGCCTCTAAGTATCATGAGTCTACAACCTTAAATTACACCAGTTCATATCAGACCCAGAAAATCCACAGTCCTCAGATGCCTCAGAATTACAGGCCTATCGTCTATTATGAAGACTTTCATAACTCCACATCAGATCTCCCAAAGTGGAACTTAAGATCTATGGCTCAGGTACTCTGTGGTTCTTAATCCATAACCTAATGCTCTGATATTGCTCTGTGATACTAGTGGAATTCCAAAACTTTTCCAACTCCAGTTTTGATAATCTTAATTATCTCTCAACATTTGCTCTGATACCACCTCTGTCACATCCCGAACCCCACCCTACGCGGATGTCGAGGACGTGACTGCCAGTCGGTCGCGACGCGACCAACCAAAGGCAAATTCTGAACTTTCCGACGAATTGCACTTCAACTGTAGGGTCAGATGCAGCAGAATTTAAAACTTTTTCTTTGTGTCACGGGAATGCAACTCACTTATCCATCATAAGAATATGTATCACAGAGCAAGACTAAATCCAATCAGTCAACAATTCTAATCTCAGAGCATATCTAAAATTAAGCATATAACAACAGAGCAGATCTAATATCTTTAGAGTACCATTAGTTCCATGAGCCATGTCTATCTAGTATATATCAGTCAAGTCAGTCATAACATACCACTCATCGGAATAACTAGGTTCAATCCACAATAAACCAGTCTCTACAATTCAGTGCCGTCAGATCCTTACTTGCTATGCCACTTGGCCTATTCACGTCATGTCATAGTACCTTCTAATCCAATGGAGGTAATTCCTGAAAAATGTCAGAATAATGGTGTGAGCTTAAATAAGCCCAGTGAGTAACACAGATTCCCTATCATGGGTTTCAAAACCAGTTTTGTGCTCCCAAGGCACATGGATAATTTAGTCATTACAAAAATAACTATTTTTATAAATCCATTTCATAAGCAGTCTAGTACAATAAAACAGAATCGAACAGACAATACAAACGGATCGGAACACGACATAACCAATCGGTCAGAACAATAACTATTGCTAATATATCGGTCAAGACATAGACTCTTCATTAACGGAACGAATCATAACGGAACTGGACCATATATCAATCAAGACAGACAGATCATCAACGGACGGAACATGTCGGAACTGGACGGAACATATCAATCGAGGCAGACATAACATTAACGGACAGAATATAACGGAATCGAACGGTAACAATACATCAGTCAAGCAAAGGCATATCGCGAACGGATAAAATTATAACGGAACTAAACGGAAACAATACACTAATCAAGACACAGGCAAATCATGAACAGGACACAACATAACGGAACTGGGTAGAAACAATATAACAATCAAGTCAGGGACACATCACTGTCGGAACTAATCATAACTGGACTGAACAATGTTTCAATCAAGACAGACGTATCATCAACGGACAGTACACAACGGAACTGGACCATATATTAATCAAGGCAGACACATTATCAATGAACGGAATATAGCAGAATCGAACGGAACAAAACATTAGTCAAAGCAAAGACATATCATCAACGGACAGATCATAACGGAACTGGACCATATATCAATCAAGACAGACAGATCATCAACAGACGGAACATGTCAGAACCGGACGGAACATATCAATCGAGGCAGACATATCATTAACGGACATCACATAGCCGAACTGAACGGAATTCCTAATTCGAAGGACACAAGCACATCACGTGGAATGTGGTACAAAAGGCGTACATTAAGTACATACATTTAAACAATATAGCATTCAGACAGTATACTATACAAAGCGGTACGATACAACAAAAATGTTGTTCTTTGCCTATATCACATGGTTTATTTAATCGTTTCAGAAATAATGGTTCAATATATCCATTTTATCTCAACAGTTCAAAACGGGCAAAACAGAACGGGATGCCAGCACAGGGATCAGGAATATAGTCAATTATTTAAAAAGACTAAAACCATGTCATAAGTGATATAGTACGGAAAGCATGCATTTAAATAATTGCACTTAAATAATTGCATTCAAAACAGATCAGTAAATCAAGGGACAGTATCAAAACAGTGTCAGAAGTTACTCACAAACTTTACGCTTATTTCATTGCATAAATAATCCGATAACCTCCAGGTACGTCAAGCATCTCCATGTATATCCTGAATAATAATCATCAATCACAGACAGATCAGAACTCATCCATTCAGGTCTCATTCGTCATCTTAGGTATCTATCGGATTACCTAAGATAGCCTAGTAGCCTATCGCCCTTCCATTGGGTCTCACCCGAGGCTATTTCATTCTTTAATTAGGCTTAGCAATTATTAGGATTATATCCTAAGTCATTTAGACTTCAATTGTTATCAGTCAGGCACTCATTCAACCTTAGGGGCAAAATGGTAATTTTACCATTTTTGTCTCGGACCCTGTCATGGTCTTCGGAATAGTCTTTATATCTTAAGTACAAAGTTCTACGTCCTTTGGATTCCAATCGGTATCAGTTAGGTTCTTATTTAGCCTTAGGGGCAAAATGGTAATTTTTCCATCCTCGCCCCGGACCCTGTCGTGGTCTTCAGAATGTCCCATATATCATGTATGTGAATTTTCAAGTCCTTTGGACTTCGTTTGGTATCTGCTTTAGATCATCGGGACACATCAGTCATTTCTCGTTTTACGCGTTGACTGTCTCGGAGTCTTATTTAGCCCTTCAGTGTTCATAATTATACTTACGATAATTTATCAGATCAGATTGACCTTTATCTTACACTTACAGTGCTTAGGGGTATTTTGGTCATTTTACGTTTCGTAAGATTCTGACCCCGGTTCGTCATTTATTCGGGTATACAGTTTCACCAGTGTTCGGGTTTCTATCGGTATCAGTTTCGTCCCAATCGGACTTTATTTGGGCTTTGTACAGTATCAGGGGTAATTTGGTAATTTCACGTGTCATATTTTTCGGCACGTCAGTTCATAAAATGGACCTCACCGTTGGGTCCAGAGTGTCCGACATAATTAAGTTGGATTATCAGTTATGTTTAATTGACCCTGAGAATCATTAGGGGCAGTACGGTCATTTACACTTTATGTGTCTGTATTTTTCGGGACTCCAGTTCGTTAAACGGACCTCACCGTTGAGTTCAGAATGCCCGACATAGTCAAAATAGACTGTCTTTTATTTTTATTTGGGTCTGGTGACATCAGGGGCAGTACAGTAATTTATCACTTACAGGTCTGTATTTTTCGGGACTGTATTTCCAAAATCGGACTGTACCATTGAGTCCAGAATGCTTGAAATAGTGAAAATACACTATTTATTTAATTTATTTGGACTCCGTTTGACATATCTAATGTCCAAGGGTAAAATTATAATTTTACCTATTTAATAAAATAATTAAATAATTATTTTATTATTTAATTAATTTGGCAGGGCTTAAATGTACAATTTTCCCAAAATTTGGGCCACTGTATAATTTTTCAGAACTGTTGGGGGTTGATCCGTAATTTCAGAAATCATTTGGGGGTTAAACATAATTACACAAATTAGGGGTTCAAACCCCTTGGGTTTTAGGTTCAAGTACTGAACCGGTCCAAAAATCTCAGAAGCCAACCGGTTCAGTGACCTTAAGAAAACCGGAATAAGATACTCCAGTTATCCCCAATTTCTTTCTTATTCTCGGTTCGGATAGGCCCAGTTCCGGATTTTAATTTCGTGCATCCGTAACCAAACAGGTGGAATTGATTTTAAAACAAATCAGGTAAGCCAAACGGTGCCGTTCCATTAAAACGGTGGCACGTTCGTGGACAGACACGTGTCCGAGTCGGTTCAGTGGGTTTAGGCGTGTTGGACGAGTCGACTCGGTCGACTCGTCGTCTTCTTCACCAACCAGTGTACTGTTGCCCTAATTTCTGTAACCTATCCCTCCAATTTCGTGAGTTTTAACCCACTGATTTCCTCTGCCATTTCTTCTATAGGGTTTCCAAAGCATCAAAGAGCAGTTTTGCATCGATCTAAGTCCCTGATTTGGACTCACAGTCACGGTTTGGAAAAACGATAATGAGACCTGCAACTCCATGGCAAACACTCATTTTGTCACCATTTTGAACGCGGTTTGTTGCTACAAGATCCCTATGACATGTAGTTTCATCCCCCAATCACGAAAATCAGTTTAACACACTCTAACCAAAAATGGCATTTGAAGACCGAACTTGCAACCGACGTGTTAGAGGGGTTGCATGGGATTTTAGGGTCGCGGGTTGGTGGTTTTGGGATCCTTAGGATGTCTAGATCAGGTTCAGTGTGTCAGAAATCAGTTTGATTGCAGCTGATTCAGACCTGCATCTCATGGTTATTAATGGCGGATTGCTCATGGTTTGGGTGTATTCAGGCTTATCCGACCCTTCTCAATTGTTCTATAATAAGTCTAGGCCTCACAGGAACATATATATACGGTCTATATAGATCCAAACCATCAAAACAGTATGAAAATTTAAACAGAAATTCAAAGCAGTTTTTTGGCATTTTACCTTTCAAACAGTGGCTGTTCTCCTCTATGGTTCGGTTCCTGATTTTTGGCACTCCAGGTGTGCCTCATTCAGTCGTGCATCTTCAGTTCCTTTCCTTCTTGTGCATCTCATGAAGACACACACATGCACACACCATGCTTGATCTCACATCGATTTTCTCTCTTGGTCTCTCACCCAAGACTACATGCAGACTCTCTAAGCTTCTAACAGACCTACCCCTCTATAACAGTTCTGATTTTTTGTGTTACAACAGCCCCCCCTATTTTGAAGGTCCAAGATGTGTACACACATATATTTATTCATTCTTATACATATACATATATATGAATATATCAGAAAATCAGTGGAATTTAGGGCTGATGTGGGTTGATGGAGAGCAATCATGTGGGGTTTGCATGGGTTGCCATTGGTTGATTTGGGTGGCAAGTTGGGCAATACAGAGATATATACAATTAAGTTGTATATATATGCACAAAGGTGTGGGTGGCCCAATTGGTAAGTTTTTAGATAAAATTTCTTTCCACTCAAAGGTCAAGGGTTCAATTCCCTTGGCCTCCCATTTGGCCATTTTTCACCATTTTGGGCTAAGGCCACGTTTGGCTACGCAGTAATTCAGTTTCTGATGTTTGCCTCATAACTTTCATTCCGTAACTCCTTTTTCGATGCGGTTTGTTCCGAGAGTTTCATATTTCAGTCATCTTCAGTGTCAGAGGTTCCGTGTCATTTATTAGTCATTCGAAATTTTCGTAGTTAATTAATTCGAATTCCGTCAGCGTTAAATTGATACTATTTCACCTAATTAATTGGTAATTAGGTTCAGGTATTATACCATATTCCCGAACATGTTTTGTCATTCTATTGGTCTAGTGTGACCACCGGGAGATTAAGGTTAATTTCCTTAATTATTCCCTAAGCCGGTACTAATTAATAATTAATTATTTAATTATTAATTATACAGAGTCGGGGTGTTACATCCTACCCCTCTTCAGAAAAGTTTTGTCCTCAAAACTTGGTCGGTCATATCTAGGAGATTCTGTCATTATAATCTCCCCTTTTTTTATTTGTCTCTCGGACCGCCGTATCATTCGGGATACCATTTTCTTATCAAAAAGGTATTTTGTATCAGTTCTATACAGACTCCATATCAAATACAGATATTCCCATTCGGTCAGACTTTACAGTCACAATCGTATAATCTCTTCAAGATTCAATTATCAGACCTATCTCATATCAGATCAATCGGGTAGTCATCCTCAAATAAGTGGAAATCCTCCACTAGGATCACTTAATCACATGTGCCCACAAGTGATTCACTTGCTATCCATAATTACAAGTGTCAATGTTAGAGTCAACAGACTTACCGTCATTTCCTTTCGGTTGCTATGTCCATAATTATTCGTATGGACATGCCTCTAAGTATCATGAGTCTACAACCTTAAATTACACCAGTTCATATCAGACCCAGAAAATCCACAGTCCTCAGATGCCTCAGAATTACAGGCCTATCGTCTATTATGAAGACTTTCATAACTCCACATCAGATCTCCCAAAGTGGAACTTAAGATCTATGGCTCAGGTACTCTGTGGTTCTTAATCCATAACCTAATGCTCTGATATTGCTCTGTGATACTAGTGGAATTCCAAAACTTTTCCAACTCCAGTTTTGATAATCTTAATTATCTCTCAACATTTGCTCTGATACCACCTCTGTCACATCCCGAACCCCACCCTACGCGGATGTCGAGGACGTGACTGCCAGTCGGTCGCGACGCGACCAACCAAAGGCAAATTCTGAACTTTCCGACGAATTGCACTTCAACTGTAGGGTCAGATGCAGCAGAATTTAAAACTTTTTCTTTGTGTCACGGGAATGCAACTCACTTATCCATCATAAGAATATGTATCACAGAGCAAGACTAAATCCAATCAGTCAACAATTCTAATCTCAGAGCATATCTAAAATTAAGCATATAACAACAGAGCAGATCTAATATCTTTAGAGTACCATTAGTTCCATGAGCCATGTCTATCTAGTATATATCAGTCAAGTCAGTCATAACATACCACTCATCGGAATAACTAGGTTCAATCCACAATAAACCAGTCTCTACAATTCAGTGCCGTCAGATCCTTACTTGCTATGCCACTTGGCCTATTCACGTCATGTCATAGTACCTTCTAATCCAATGGAGGTAATTCCTGAAAAATGTCAGAATAATGGTGTGAGCTTAAATAAGCCCAGTGAGTAACACAGATTCCCTATCATGGGTTTCAAAACCAGTTTTGTGCTCCCAAGGCACATGGATAATTTAGTCATTACAAAAATAACTATTTTTATAAATCCATTTCATAAGCAGTCTAGTACAATAAAACAGAATCGAACAGACAATACAAACGGATCGGAACACGACATAACCAATCGGTCAGAACAATAACTATTGCTAATATATCGGTCAAGACATAGACTCTTCATTAACGGAACGAATCATAACGGAACTGGACCATATATCAATCAAGACAGACAGATCATCAACGGACGGAACATGTCGGAACTGGACGGAACATATCAATCGAGGCAGACATAACATTAACGGACAGAATATAACGGAATCGAACGGTAACAATACATCAGTCAAGCAAAGGCATATCGCGAACGGATAAAATTATAACGGAACTAAACGGAAACAATACACTAATCAAGACACAGGCAAATCATGAACAGGACACAACATAACGGAACTGGGTAGAAACAATATAACAATCAAGTCAGGGACACATCACTGTCGGAACTAATCATAACTGGACTGAACAATGTTTCAATCAAGACAGACGTATCATCAACGGACAGTACACAACGGAACTGGACCATATATCAATCAAGGCAGACACATTATCAATGAACGGAATATAGCAGAATCGAACGGAACAAAACATTAGTCAAAGCAAAGACATATCATCAACGGACAAATCATAACGGAACTGGACCATATATCAATCAAGACAGACAGATCATCAACAGACGGAACATGTCAGAACCGGACGGAACATATCAATCGAGGCAGACATATCATTAACGGACAGCACATAGCCGAACTGAACGGAATTCCTAATTCGAAGGACACAAGCACATCACGTGGAATGTGGTACAAAAGGCGTACATTAAGTACATACATTTAAACAATATAGCATTCAGACAGTATACTATACAAAGCGGTACGATACAACAAAAATGTTGTTCTTTGCATATATCACATGGTTTATTTAATCGTTTCGAAAATAATGGTTCAATATATCCATTTTATCTCAACAGTTCAAAACGGGCAAAACAGTACGGGATGCTAGCACAGGGATCAGGAATATAGTCAATTATTTAAAAAGACTAAAACCATGTCATAAGTGATATAGTACGGAAAGCATGCATTTAAATAATTGCACTTAAATAATTGCATTCAAAACATATCAGTAAATCAAGGGACAGTATCAAAACAGTGTCAGAAGTTACTCACAAACTTTACGCTTATTTCCTTGCATAAATAATCCGATAACCTCCAGGTACGTCAAGCATCTCCATGTATATCCTGAATAATAATAATCAATCACAGACAGATCAGAACTCATCCATTCAGGTCTCATTCGTCATCTTAGGTATCTATCGGATTACCTAAGATAGCCTAGTAGCCTATCGCCCTTCCATTGGGTCTCACCCGAGGCTATTTCATTCTTTAATTAGGCTTAGCAATTATTAGGATTATATCCTAAGTCATTTGGACTTCAATTGTTATCAGTCAGGCACTTATTCAACCTTAGGGGCAAAATGGTAATTTTATCATTTTTGTCTCGGACCCTGTCATGGTCTTCGGAATAGTCTTTATATCTTAAGTACAAAGTTCTACGTCCTTTGGATTCCAATCGGTATCAGTTAGGTTCTTATTTAGCCTTAGGGGCAAAATGGTAATTTTTCCATCCTCGCCCCGGACCCTGTCGTGGTCTTCAGAATGTCCCATATATCATGTATGTGAATTTTCAAGTCCTTTGGACTTCGTTTGGTATCTGCTTTAGATCATCAGGACACATCAGTCATTTCTCGTTTTACGCGTTGACTGTCTCGGAGTCTTATTTAGCCCTTCAGTGTTCATAATTATACTTACGATAATTTATCAGATCAGATTGACCTTTATCTTACACTTACAGTGCTTAGGGGTATTTTGGTCATTTTACGTTTCGTAAGATTCTGACCCCGGTTCGTCATTTATTCGGGTATACAGTTTCACCAGTGTTCGGGTTTCTATCGGTATCAGTTTCGTCCCAATCGGACTTTATTTGGGCTTTGTACAGTATCAGGGGTAATTTGGTAATTTCACGTGTCATATTTTTCGGCACGTCAGTTCATAAAATGGACCTCACCGTTGGGTCCAGAGTGTCCGACATAATTAAGTTGGACTATCAGTTATGTTTAATTGACCCTGAAAATCATTAGGGGCAGTACGGTCATTTACACTTTATGTGTCTGTATTTTTCGGGACTCCAGTTCGTTAAACGGACCTCACCGTTGAGTTCAGAATGCCCGACATAGTCAAAATAGACTGTCTTTTATTTTTATTTGGGTCTGGTGACATCAGGGGCAGTACAGTAATTTATCACTTACGGGTCTGTATTTTTCGGGACTGTATTTCCAAAATCGGACTGTACCATTGAGTCTAGAATGCTTGAAATAGTGAAAATACACTATTTATTTAATTTATTTGGACTCCGTTTGACATATCTAATTTCCAAGGGTAAAATTATAATTTTACCTATTTAATAAAATAATTAAATAATTATTTTATTATTTAATTAATTTGGCAGGGCTTAAATGTACAATTTTCCCAAAATTTGGGCCACTGTATAATTTTTCAGAACTGTTGGGGGTTGATCCGTAATTTCAGAAATCATTTGGGGGTTAAACATAATTACACAAATTAGGGGTTCAAACCCCTTGGGTTTTAGGTTCAAGTACTGAACCGGTCCAAAAATCTCAGAAGCCAACCGGTGCAGTGACCTTAAGAAAACCGGAATAAGATACTCCAGTTATCCCCAATTTCTTTCTTATTCTCGGTTTGGATAGGCCCAGTTCCGGATTTTAATTTCGTGCATCCGTAACCAAACAGGTGGAATTGATTTTAAAACAAATCAGGTAAGCCAAACGGTGCCGTTCCATTAAAACGGTGGCACGTTCGTGGACAGACACGTGTCCGAGTCGGTTCAGTGGGTTTAAGCGTGTTGGACGAGTCGACTCGGTCGACTCGTCGTCTTCTTCACCAACCAGTGTACTGTTGCCCTAATTTCTGTAACCTATCCGTCCAATTTCATGAGTTTTAACCCACTAATTTCCTCTGCCATTTCTTCTATAGGGTTTCCAAAGCATCAAAGAGCAGTTTTGCATCGATCTAAGTCCCTGATTTGGACTCACAGTCACGGTTTGGAAAAACGATAATGAGACCTGCAACTCCATGGCAAACACTCATTTTGTCACCATTTTGAACGCGGTTTGTTGCTACAAGATCCCTATGACATGTAGTTTCATCCCCCAATCACGAAAATCAGTTTAACACACTCTAACCAAAAATGGCATTTGAAGACCGAACCTGCAACCGACGTGTTAGAGGGGTTGCATGGGATTTTAGGGTCGCGGGTTGGTGGTTTTGGGATCCTTAGGATGTCTAGATCAGGTTCAGTGTGTCAGAAATCAGTTTGATTGCAGCTGATTCAAACCTGCATCTCATGGTTATTAATGGCGGATTGCTCATGGTTTGGGTGTATTCAGGCTTATCCGACCCTTCTCAATTGTTCTATAATAAGTCTAGGCCTCACAGGAACATATATATACGGTCTATATAGATCCAAACCATCAAAACAGTATGAAAATTTAAACAGAAATTCAAAGCAGTTTTTTGGCATTTTACCTTTCAAACAGTGGCTGTTCTCCTCTATGGTTCGGTTCCTGATTTTTGGCACTCCAGGTGTGCCTCATTCAGTCGTGCATCTTCAGTTCCTTTCCTTCTTGTGCATCTCATGAAGACACACACATGCACACACCATGCTTGATCTCACATGGATTTTCTCTCTTGGTCTCTCACCCAAGACTACATGCAGACTCTCTAAGCTTTTACCAGACCTACCCCTCTATAACAGTTCTGATTTTTTGTGTTACAACAGCCCCCCCTATTTTGAAGGTCCAAGATGTGTACACACATATATTTATTCATTCTTATACATATACATATATATGAATATATCAGAAAATCAGTGAAATTTAGGGCTGATGGAGAGAAATCATGTGGGGTTTGCTTGGGTTGCCATTGGTTGATTTGGGTGGCAAGTTGGGCAATACAGAGATATATACAATTAAGTTGTATATATATGCACAAAGGTGTGGGTGGCCCAATTGGTAAGTTTTTGGATAAAATTTCTTTCCACTCAAAGGTCAAGGGTTCAATTCCCTTGGCCTCCCATTTGGCCATTTTTCACCATTTTGGGCTAAGGCCACGTTTGGCTACGCAGTAATTCAGTTTCTGATGTTTGCCTCATAACTTTCATTCCGTAACTCCTTTTTCGATGCGGTTTGTTCTGAGAGTTTCATATTTCAGTCATCTTCAGTGTCAGAGGTTCCGTGTCATTTATTAGTCATTCGGAATTTTCGTGGTTAATTAATTCGAATTCCGTCAGTGTTAAATTGATACTATTTCACCTAATTAATTGGTAATTAGGTTCAGGTATTATACCCTATTCCCGAACATGTTTTGTCATTCTATTGGTCTAGTGTGACCACCAGGAGATTAAGGTTAATTTCCTTAATTATTCTCTAAGCCGGTACTAATTAATAATTTATCATTGATCTGTAACAGTTATTCAGAATCATTTATCATTTACCTTCATCTCAATTGTTCAAGAATTACCAATTTTCATCATAACATATAATCTTTTCCCTAATATATAGTATTCATCAATAATAATCTAATCTCTCAATGGTATTGGAACAGTTAACTTAGGGGTTTTGTTTCTAAGTTCAACCTAGCAGTAAATGCGGGAACTATAAATCAAATATTTAAGCAATATATTAGCAGATGGTAAGTGATATACCATAAAAGAGCAAGACCAATGAGCACTCGACACGTATGTCTATAGTCCAGCTCACGCTCGGCTAACTCAGCTCGCGCTCAACCAGTGGCTAGCGCTCGGACATCCAGGATAGGCCGAAAGATCGGAAGTGGCCGAGCATATGCCTCCAAAGCACATACATATCCGGGTAAAGATCACGGAGTTAATTACAGGGCTCCAGAGCAGCACTCCAGAGCTCGTCACCGCCTTAGCGGCTGCCGAGTAGGGAATAAGGAAACAATCTTCGACATGGAAACTGCTATACATGTTCATCTCTATCTATGGTGCAATATCCAACAAGGAAACTACTATCTCCGGTGATCAAATTCCTACTTTCATGGCTCCAAATCCTACTCAACTTAGGAAAGCCACGGCCTATAAATTAAACCCTAAAGGTACACTTTATTTTTATGCTCATTCTTTAGCTTTCAATATAGTCTTTTCAATTCAGTTTACTTACTTAAGCATCGGAGTGGCTACCGCCGGAGCCAATCCGGTGGTCCTCTGATCCCCTCTTTTGAGTGTTCTACAGGTCTTGGAGCCCAGATTTATTGCGAGTCAAAAAGTACAGCATCAGTTTGGCACCGTTTGTGGGAATCGACTAATCTCCAAGTGCTCTATTCACAAACTAATCTTTTTCCTCACCGGAAAACCATGGCCCCGAATCTTCGACCGAGACAGAACGCTCAAAACCCGCAAAGCTCTCAACGTCGGCCGCCTATTCCACAAGCAAGAGGGCCAACGGTTGATCCCATGTGACAAGAGATCGAATCAATCAAACGACACAACGAATTGGTGCAGGAACAACTACTTGCCATATCTAGAACTCTGGCAATGCTCACACAGAATCAAGGGACGAGTCCTCCTAACCCGCCGATCAATGTTGCTGAAAGAACGCAACCCCATATAACCACTGAGAATGAAGAGCCTCATGAGCAGGCTCCAAATAACCAGCTTGGGCACCCCCAGGGTGTTGCTCACGTTAGCAGAGATCCACAGCCGTCGGCAGCCCCAGGCTGGGGAACATCAGCCTGCATCCCTGACGTCCACTATCGAAGCACTACTAGAGCCCCGACTCCAAGGCACAAGAGCCTCATCTAGCACCAATCCCGCCAGTTCGGAACCTTCCTCCGTCCGAGGGACGTACTCAGCTCGACTACCCTGAAGCCGAGGCTGTAAGACAAGGTTCACAAGAAGTTCGGTTCAGAGACCCACGGAGGGTCAAAGAAATTGCTGAATCTATCGACCGAACAGTAGCTTTGAGAGGTGCCCAGAACCCTCCAAAGCAGGATGAGTTGGCCAAGCTGCTCGGAAGACTTGCCACCCCGTTCACTCACGCTATCATGTCAGAAGAAAGGCCCAAGAAGTTCATGGTGCCAAAGTTCACCCTGTACGATGGGACTGGAGACCTAGGAGATCACCTATCGTACTTCCAACATACGATGGCCTTCCACGGAGCCTCTGATGCTTTTATGTGCCGAACTTTCATTACCAGCTTGAAGGGAACTAATCTGAAATGGTTCCACCACCTCCCTCCGAGCTCAATTAACGGCTTCTATGAGCTCGGTAGACAATTCCTGGATAGATTAATGACCAGCAGAAGGCTCAGAAGGGGACCAGAATTCCTGTTAAATGTCAAGCAGACTAAGGAGGAGTCTCTCAGAGCTTACATTGCCTGCTTTAATGTCGAACTCACAGAAATCACCGACTGCAGCCCAAGATTCCTTGTAGCTGCCTTAACTGCTGGACGTGCTCACGGTGGCTTCAGAGATTCCTTGACCAAAAGCCCTCCTGCCGACATGGCGGCATTAATAGACCGAGCCAGGAAGTACATCAACTTGGAAGAAGCCAACCGCACATCCCAGAAGGGCAAAGAGCAGAACCAGAGGGATAATCCGAAGAGGGAGGATCATAAGAAGGAGGACCACAGAAGAAACCCTAGCAAGAAGAGAGCTAGGAGTCCAGAAAAGAAAACGGCACCCAAGGCTGTCTACAATTCCGGACCAAGGGAGTTCATTAATTTTACCCCTCTGAACACTACACTGAATCAAGTACTTCGGCAAATCCGAGATCGGGAAAACCTGAGATGGCCAGAACCCATCAAAGGGGATCCCAGCCTTTGAGATACAGGTAAATATTGTAATTTTCACAAAGATCATGGGCATACGACTAACTCATGCAAGTCCCTTAGATATGAGATTGAGCAACTCATAAAGAAAGGACGTCTCCGGGAGTTCCTTAAGCAGGACGGGAGGCAAAATCCCCATGAAGACAAGCCTCAACAGCGGATAGAGCAGAGGCCTGAGCAAAGACAGAAGCAGAGGGAAGTTCGAAACGAGCCTCAAAGGCAGAACAACCATGTCATCTATGTCCTCCACGCAGACTCCCCTATTACAAGAATGTCCAATAGGGCAAGGAAGAGGTATGCTCGGGAGGCCAGGGCTGCCCCAGATGTATTGCAGATCTTCAACGTTGAAAAGAGGCTCAGACCAGCACCGGAGATCCAATTCACTGAACAGGACCTGGCAGAGGTGCACTGCCCTCACAGTGATGCCCTCGTATCACTCTCAAAATTGTAAACTTCGAGATCAGAAGAGTCCTGGTTGACACCGGCAGCTCCGTCAATATACTGTTCCATGAGCCACTCAAACAGATGGGAATGGACCACAACAGCATCAAGCCTACCACTGCCGTAATGGCAGCGTTTGACGGTAATCTCAGAACCCCATTGGGAAGGATCGACCTACCCACCATTGTGGGGGAAGGTGAAGGGCAGAAAACTACCATCTCAGAGTACATGGTGTTGAATATGAAATCTTCCTAAAATGTCATAATTGAGAGACCATGGTTGCACCAGATAGGGGCGGTCACCTCGACCCTCCATCAATGTCTAAAGTATGTTCACAACTAGAATGTTTATTCTGTTAGAGGGTGCCAACCAACTTCTCGAGAGTGCCATGCCATTGCACTTAAGGAGAAGACTGTCAAATAGCAATTACAGTACACCCGGGACTGTGCAGATCCAATTCTCTCCCACACTCCCGAGGAGGAAAGTTGCCCTTCCAGAATCGAAGAACCCTTAAGCCCAAGGGGACGGGACAGCAAGGCCAAACCCATTGGCAAGCCTGTTAAAGTTTTAGTCAGTTCAGAATCAGAGGGGCGCTATTTGTACATCAGCCCAGACCTGACACGCGCTAGGCAAGAGAAAATAATCAAGTTTCTAAAAGACAACCTCTCTATGTTTGCGTGAGAGACCAAAGACATGGAGGGTATAGATCTCAATCTGATAACTCATAAACTAATGGTGGATCTAAATCACCCACCAGTGAGACAGAAAAGAAGGCCGCTAGCCCCAGAGCGGCATCGGATCATAAACGAAGAAGTCTAGAGGCTGCTTGAAGCCAAAATGATACGTGAAGTGTTCTACCCCGAGTGGCTAGCCAACACCGTCCTGGTCAAGAAGAAAAATGGCAAGTGGAGGGTCTGCGTTGATTAGACAGACCTCAATAAGGCGTGCCCCAAAGACAGCTTTCCACTGCCAAGGATAGACCAACTGGTTGACGCTACTGCAAGGCACGAACTCATGAGTTTTATGATGCGTATTCTAGGTATAACCAAATTCAGATGTACCCTCCAGACCAGGAGAAGACAGCCTTCATAACCGAACGAGGTCTCTACTGTTACAGAGTAATGCCTTTCGGTTTGAAGAACGCCGGAGCCACATACCAGTGGTTGGTGAACAAGATGTTCAGCCCGCTGCTCGGCAATACCATGGAGGTATACATTGATGATATGCTGGTCAAAAGTCTACAGAAAGGTAGTCACCTCTAGCAGTTAGCCCAGACCTTCAATATCCTAAGACAACAAGATGAAGCTCAATCCCTCGAAATGTACTTTCGGGGTGACGAAGGGAAAATTCTTAGGATACATTGTTTCTCAGAGGGGTATCGAAGCAAACCCCATTCAGATCTAAGCTCTGATTGGACTGAAGTCACCGAAAACCAAAAAAGACATTCAGGCGCTGAATGGCAGAATCGCGGCATTAAACAGATTTATCTCCAAATCCACTAATCGCTGCCTACCTTTCTTCAAAGCTCTAAAGGGCAACAAAGCTTTACAATGGACGGAAGAATGTGAGAAAGCTTTTCAAGAGCTGAAGGAGTAACTTGCCTCTCCAAAACTTTTGTCGAAACCAGTACAAGGGGAAAAGCTACTCTTGTACCTTGCAGTCTCTAAAAACGCGGTCAGCTCCACATTAGTCAAACAGGACAAGGGAGTACAGAGGCCCATATTCTATGTCAGTAGGGCACTACTCGACACAGAAAAGAGATATCCAGAAGTGGAAAAGCTATCCTTTGCTTTGGTGATATCAGCTCGGAAGCTTCGACCTTATTTCCAAGCTCATCCAATTGAAATCCCAACTGCCTATCCTCTGAAGTCAATATTGAGGAAGCCTGAGGCGTCGGGAAGATTAGTGAAGTGGTCTGTGGAGCTAGGGAAATTTGACATATCATATGTGCCACGAAACTCCATCAAAGGGCAGGCCTTAGCTGATTTCGTTGCCGAGTTCACCCCGGCACTTCAAGACAAGGCACAGCTCATCAAAACTATAGGAACCTGGCTGCTCTATATCGATGGATCGTTAACCGATCAGGGCTCAGGAGTAGGCCTGGTATTACAGTCCCCTGATGGGCTCTCGTTAGAAAAAACAGTCAGCTTGGGATTCAAAGCTTCCAATAATGAGGCAGAATATGAAGCCCTAATCCTAGGCATGAAGTTGGCTCTGGAATGCGAGGTTCAGAACCTTAAAGTCTTCTCAGACTCCCAACTGGTGGTAAGCCAAGTCTTGGGGGAATTCTCCATTAAAGATGATAGGATGCTTCAGTACTCCGAACTGGTGAATCACTTGAAGCACTCCTTCTATACGTTCACTATCCAGAAAATAGAAAGAAGCCAGAACTGCAGAGCAGATGCTTTGGCAAACATGGCGTCCCGCCTAAAGTCGGAAGGGAGCTCCATAGTAAAAATCTCCTACCAGCCAAGACCCAGCATAGAGGAAGCCCAAGTTGCCCAAATTACTGAACAGCCCCAGAACTGGATGACCCCAATCCTCCAATACCTAGAATCCGGGCTCCTCCCAGAAGACAAAAACAAAGCCAGGAGAATCCGAATCAGAGCGGCTCGGTACCTGATCCTGAACAACAAGCTTTACAGAAGGTCTTATTCTCAACCTTTGTTAAAATGCTTAACTCCAGAAGAATCACAATATGTCTTGGCTGAAATACACAAGGGTATTTGCGAGAATCATAATGGGGGCAGAACGATAGCTCACCGAGCTCTAACTCAGGGCTATTACTGGCCTAGCATGCTAAGGCAAGCTAAGGAGTATGTCTAGAAGTGCGACACATGTCAAAGATTTGCCCCATATCAACACCAGCCTCATCACGAGCTCATCCTGATTACTAGTCCTTGGCCCTTTACTCAGTGGGGGATGGACATCGTGGGTTCATTATCCAAGGCCCCACCAAACAGGAAGTATCTTTTGGTAGCCATTGACTACTTCTCCAAATTGGCTGCAGCTGAACCTCTAACACATCACAGAGAAGGAAGTTGAAAACTTCACTTGGAAAAACATTGTATGCAGGTTCGGTATACCACGTGTGATCATCTCTGACAATGGGACGCAGTTCACTGGTAAAGGCTTCAAGAAATTCTGTGAGAATCTCAACATTAGGCAACACTTTGCTTCTCCAGGCCATCCACAAGCAAATGGGCAAGCAAAGGTCACCAACCGAATGATCCTTAATGGATTAAATAAAAGGTTGGAGCAGGCCAAAGGAAAGTGGGCAGAGGAACTCCTTGGGGTTCTTTGGGCCTACAGAACAACCAGAAGAACTCCCACTTCTGAAACTCCCTTCTCACTGGCCTATGGTACAGAAGCAGTAATCCTGGTTGAGATTGGTATGCCAACTTTAAGAACTGAAGCCTTCGAACAAGAAACTAATGATCAGCAACTGACAGAAAATTTAGATTTACTTGAGGAAAAAAGGGATCAAGCCAGCATCAGGATGAAAGCCTATTAGCAGAGAATGGTCAATAAATCCAAGGTGGGGTTTAAGATGGTCAGCTTTCAAGTTGGAGACTTTGTCTTAAGGAGAGCTTTTCCGAACACTAAAGATCCCACCATGGAAAAGTTGTCACCCAACTAGAAAGGCCCTTACAGAGTGACAAAAGTTGTTAGGCCTACCACCTACTAGCTAGAGGACATGACTGGGAAGCCTATTCCTAGGCCTTGCAATGTAGAGCATTTACGAAAGTATTATCAATAAAAATGTTTCTTTCTTTTTAATACCTCCATAAAATGTTCGTCTTTAATGCACAGGCTTTTAGTGCCTAGTCCATCTAATGCACAGGCCTCCAAAGCCTGGTCCATCTACAATGCACAAGCCTTAGAGCTTGTTCCATCTTTTAAATGCACAAGCCTTAGTGCTTGGTCCATCTACAATGCACAAGCCTTGGAGCTTGGCCTATCTTTTAAATGCACAAACCTTAGTGCTTGGTCCTTCTATAATGCACAAGCCTTCGTGCTTGGTCCATCTTTTAATGAACAGGCCTCCAGAGCCTGGTCCATCTATAATACACAAGCCTTAGTGCTTGGTCCATCTATAATGCACAGGCCTCTAGAGCCTGGTCCATCTATAATGGACAGGCCTCTAGAGCCTGGTCCATCTATAATGCACAAGCCTTAGTGCTTGGTCCATCTTTTAATGCACAGGCCTACCGAGCCTGGTCCATTTATAATGCACAAGCCTTAGTGCTTGGTCCATCTTTTAAATGCACAAGCCTTAGTGCTTGGTCCATCTATAATGCACAAGCCTTAGTGCTTGGTCCATCTTTTTATGCATAGGCCTCCAGAGCCTGGTCCATCTCTAATGCACAGGCCTCTAGAGCCTGGTCCATCTACAATGCACTGGCCTTCAGAGCCTGGTCCATCTATAATGCACAAGCTTTCCAAGCCTGGTCCGTCTTCAATATGTAGACTCTATGATCCAGTCCGTCCAAAGGCGGAAGTTCCAAGCATCTTCAACCAAAGTCCAACTACTATCTACACAAGTTTCCCAGATCGGAATACCTTAAAGCTGATACTTAGATTATTTGGCTTATGTACCAACAAATAACGAATACTACAGTACCGAGCAGGCTTAAAGTACTTTGGTTCAAGGCTTCAAGTTTTATACAAGTTTCTTTGATCTACTTTTAGAGCATACAGAAAAGTTATTCATCAGAAGTGCACAAAAAGATGTTTTAACTCCGAAAAGGGCACATCCAAACACAAAGAACATCAAAATTGAGGAAAAAGAATTCAATTTTATTGATGAGTCATAAAACTTACATCAGTATAAGAAGACTGGAAATAAAACAAATACAGAAAAACTACAACAAAGACATCACTACAGAAGCTACAATAAAGACATCATTACGCTCTGCAACATCATAGCTTTCTTCCTCGGATGGGAAAGGGGCCCAAGTTCCAACCTCCATTACCGCCGCTGCCGGCTTTCATTTGAAAGGAAGGAACCCTGAACCCCAATCTGCATCAAGAAGCACCCAGGCCATTTCATCATCACTGTCACTGATCTCAATACCAACGGATGACGAGGGCTCTGGGTCTTAGAGGACCTCCATTCTCCACCTTTGTTTCCCTCAAATTCGGCATGACACCCCAGCCGGCTTGAGCAAGGGTCTCTGCTAAGACACAAAGGGAAGGAAGCATCCCACCTTCGTCTTCATCACCAATGCTCCAAGCCTCGGTTGAATCAAGAAGGGTCCACCTCCAATCGGAGAAATCTTGACCGGATGCCAAAATGGACAAGAGGACTTGTGCCTCCTCTAATCCTTCCTTGGAGACTGAATCAAGGGGAAGGTTAACTCTCGGCCACAGTTTAATCATTCCTAACTCGGACTGAGAATCATCAATCATCTCCGAGCGAACGACAAGTTTTCAGCAACATCTAAATTCTCTCCAACGGGGGAACAATTTGGGAACAAGAAGATTGGGCGTAACTGTACGCCCCTTTTCTTATATATATAGACCCTTGAAGTCCAAAAGCCACCCAACTGGACCGTCGCAACGGTTAAAAGAAAGGTTGGCCTCGAAAACCCAAGGAATAAACGATGCATTAAACCTGCCTTTTGGAGTACCAAAAGACAGGGTGCAGGGTCTTCCTGTACTAACAACCACAGTTCGGTACTGAAGCTTCTGAAATGATAAAATAAGCAAAGTCTAGTATACAGGCCTCCTATCCAATATACAGACATCCCAGTCTTATCTATTCCTTGACAGGCCACACATAAAACAAAGACTAACAGCTTCGATATAGTCCGATCCTAGGGGCTTAGAAAATAGGAGTTTCGATCATTAGAATGATGGGCACAAGCTGCCTAGTTATTTTCAGAAGTCTTTGGTTCAGAACAATCTGCTTAAGAATTCTGCAGAGTTTGCTTCCATTTTATGTGATACAAGATCAATATCGGATTCCTGTTCATCTGATTATGTTTGCTTTCTTATCTTATTATGATGAGACAGTCGAAATTAATCTACATTCACTGTTCTATTACAAGTGCTGAAGCTCGGGAGGCAACTGTTAAACTATTGGAAAGCTGATCTGACGTGCAATAGGCTCAGAACAGCTATACTCACAACAAATTTTGCAAAAAGCAAGAACACAAGAAGAATCTAAAGAAAATTTAGCTTTATTGATCGAAAGGTATTTATTACATCAAAAAGCTGGCAAAACAAAAAAGTAAAGCTGATAAAGCCTCAAGCCTTATCGAAAGGGCCAAGATCCTCTATTGAAGGAAGGTCGGTAGTCACGGTCTCTTTGCTTGGACCAGCACTAGATGAAGCGGCTCCAGGAGCAACAATTGACGACACGTCAAAATCTGGAAACTTAGCCAGAAATCTAGATCGGAAGCTCTCAAAACCGAATCGGATCAATTCGTCCCCCATCTTATCAACTTCCTCTCTCAATTCCGTCTCAGTCTCAGTCTTGGCATGATCAACTGCCTCCTGAACCTTCTGATCAAAAGTGCTTCGAAGGTCGACCAACTCCCTCTAAAGCCTTGCAACCTGCCGAGCATAGATGTCCCTTTCAGACTCCGCGACGGCAAGGTTAGTGCCGGCTTCCTTCAGATTCTCCTCGGCAGCATGAACCTTGGACTGAGCCGTTCCAAGCTCTAGCCTCACTTCATCCAGTTCGGCCTTCAACTTATCAGCCTCCTCAAGGCTCAGAGGAGTCACCATCAGAGCAGCTAAACTATGCATGCTCTGCACAACACAAGGCCGAACAAGTTAGGCCGAACAAGTAAGCAAGCAAGAAAAGACAAGAAAAAGCTTCATAGGTTACCTTCATTTGGAGATTCATCATCTCATTCATCAGCTTCGCAGGGTTATCCCCCTGTACCGATGAGGGCCCTGGGACCATATTTGGTCAAAGGCCTTCTTGGCAATCTGGTAGTCCAGCTCATCAGACGGCTCGGACGGTACGGCAGACGCCTTCCCCTTCCTAGCCCGTTTGCTCGGAACAGAAGGGGCAGGAGGAACGGTCGAGACTGGAACAGCAAGTTCGGCCTCCTTCTCAGCCTCGGCAAGAGGTGGCTCGGGAGAGCCAGAAATCAACCTCCTCCTTTTTACTTGAAGAGGAGGCTCAGGCTCAACTTGGGAGGAAGCCTCCCCCGCCACTTGGACCTCTACCTCTGCCCATCTCGATGTCAGCCTTTTCTTAAGCTCATCAGTACGAGCGGCCATTAAGTTCTCCGGGGTAACAATGACGGTGTGAGCCAGGTTGGAAGTCGAAAGAAGCACGCGGTACTGATCTTGGAGCTTGTTTGTAAACTCGAACTTCCTCCAAGCGCTCCTGATTGCACATAAACAAGAAGTAAGACGTTAGTTCATCAGCTCGGAAGGCATAACTAAGCTAAAGCAACCTAAGGAAATAAGCCTCACCCTTGTGACCCGTAATGCGAAGGAATATCGAGACATTATCTCTGAAGTCTTCATGCTCCCATCCTCCTCCAACAAAGAAGTACCACTTCTTCTATGTTTTATTAGAAGTGGGTACAGAAGAAAGAGGTCAGAACCTCTTCTCAAAAGACATGTAAAAATGCCTTCTGCCTTCTTATATTTCAGATCCATATTGCTACGGATCAGATCTACGGATACATCTACACTATTTTTGTGCCCTAACACTAAAACCCTAAAAGTTGCCGCCAGCTATTGAGATTAAGGTCGGCAAGGCAGAGCTTGTACCAACAAAAGAACTGCCTAACCAAATCAAGCAACGGAAGCCTCAAACCCATTTCAAACCAGGCAAGATAAACACATATCTCCCCGGCTTCAACATTATGTGGACGATCCATTAGGCCTGGTACTCTACAGGTAACATTTGGGAGAAAATGGTACTTCACCCTCCACTCGTCCAACAAGCTTTGGGTAATAGCACTTTCGCCCTCTTCTCTATGGGAAGACCTGCCAGAGGTCTCCCCAGCCCTATCTCGAGGCTCTATGAATGCATCGACTATCCTAGTCTTAGGACTGTGAGGAGGCTCAACAAACCTCTCCCCAACATCTTCGGCGGCATGACCACCTACATTCTCTAAATGAGGCGACATAGCCATCTCTGAGGGATTTCCTACCCCCTCACTAGCATTTGAAGATTCAAGAGGAGTAGACATTACTCTCAAACTTAAAGAGGAAGAAGCAAAAGAAGAGGAAGATCAGTCGAACCTGTTCTAGACCAGAGCCTCAGACAACCAGTATTCTTTGAAGTAGCATCACAAACAATGGCGGACAAGGTCTTCTGGCACAGTGAAAATGATGGGGAAAAGGTCATTTCAAATCTCTCCCTGTATTTATAAGCGCAGTATCAGAAGGGACCCACCAAGCCCAAACGCCATGACGGTTCGGTACAATGATGGCTTCGAGAAACCCAACCATCGGATCAGTACAATAATGGCCTTGAAAAAACCCAATCTCCGGCTGCGCAATAAATGACGCACCAACAGTCGCCTTGAAAGGTGAGCAGACAGGATACATGACTCTCTGAAAAGGCCTAGCCCTAGTTACTCGTTAACATCAAACTAGGACTTGGGGGGGGGGAGTAACTGATATACCATAAAAGAGCAAGACCAATCAGCACTCGACACGTATGTTTATAGTCCAGCTCACGCTCGGCTAACTCAGCTCGCGCTCAACCAGTGGCTAGCGCTCGGACATCCAGGATAGGCCGAAAGATCGGAAGTGGCCGAGCATATGCCTCCAGAGCACATACATATCCGGGTAAGGATCACGGAGCTAATTACAGCACTCCAGAGCTCGTCACCACCTTAGCAGCTACCGAGTAGGGAATAAGGAAACAATCTTCGACATGGAAACTGCTATACATGTTCATCTCTATCTATGGTGCAATATCCAACAAGGAAACTACTATCTCTGGTGATCAAATCCCTACTTTCATGGCTTCAAATCCTAATCAACTTAGGAAAGCCACGGCCTATAAATTAAACCCTAAGGGTACGCTTTATTTTCATGCTATTCTTTGGCTTTCAATACAGTCTTTTCAATTCAGTTTACTTACTTAAGCATCGGAGCATCTACCGCCGGAGCCAATCCGGTGGTCCTCTGATCCCCTCTTTTGAGTGTTTTATAGGTCTTGGAGCCCAGATTTATTGCGAGCCAAAAAGTGCATCATCAGTAAGCAACTAGAAAATACCTACGACTACATGCATAGTACTCTGATCATTTTTTGGTGGTGTTTTTGAGATATTATCCTTGGTGGACTTTTAGGTAGTTGGGGTATTCAATTATGCCTCTGTTGTCATCTTTGACCTTTTTGGCAAGTTCTTTCTCGCCCCTATTTTATGGTCTTTATTGGTGCCACTACTTCATTGCGAATGGTCAACCGCTGGGGCCTGATTCTGGGTAGAGCCTTGGTGACTCTTTTTATAAGGCATTCTAATATATTTAACCGATCTATCTTAGTCAGATGATTTCTGGATATCAGCGTATTCCTAGTGTTAACCTGATAACCATTAGTGTTCACATAAAAGTCTAACCTAGTAATGTCAATATTAACTAACAACTCTTAGACTTTAACAGTTCTAGTACTCTAATCCTGTCCCCCATGACTCTTTAGCACCTAAAACTCTACTCCGATACTAAGCTGTAACGACTCAAAACCTACCTTATGCGGATCTAGTGTCGCGAGGCCGACCCAATGGCCGTCCCTAATTTTCTCATTCTTTGTATCAATGATGACAGTAAATAATGTGAACATAACATTAAATTGTGGAAGCCTTATTACAACCATTATTCAAAGTCTGAAAATAACACTGACAATAACCTAAACATAGACCACTTTTAGGTGGTGAGTACATGGGAGAGACTATATCATTCTAGTGTGCTCCTCAATTGTCTCCCTACGCTCCCGACCTCTTACTGTGATTCTGTAGCATTCTCACCTAAAAAATATAACGAATGGGGTGAGCTAACAAAGCTCAGTAAGTAAAAGCTATCTCCAATACGGGTTAGGGATGACATAGAAAAATATAAATCAAAGTAACATGATAGCCAGTCACAATGATGGTTGCAGTCAACAGTAAAGTTCCACAAAGGCCAAGGAACAGTAAAGCCCAATAAGAAGGGTAAGAAATGGTGTAGCATGAATAGGAAATAAAGCTCAATAATCACAATCAACATGAATACTGCCATAATAAAACGGTCACAGTCACATCCAATGAATAGGAACAATCAACATGGAACTTATTCACAAGGAAGTGAAAACATCCTATGAATCCAATAAATGTCAGTATCACATTCAACATAAATGATGCATTTACTCTGTTCAGGGTTTGGTAGAACCTCGGTCTTTTGGGGCCCAACATACCTCCCATTTACATGAATGCATATAAAATGCCTTTTAAACTCACTGCGTAAAAATGCTATCTTTGCCATGTGTCCGTTTGACCCGTAAGTCCTATAAATTGACCCGTAGGTCCCAGTCAATGAGATAACATCACATGGGTAATGTGACTAAGCACAAGACCCGGCATTTAACATAAATCAGGATTCTACTATATTCCATATGAAGAGTACAAAGCATGGAACATCATAACATAAACATACAGTGATAGACATCAATTCAAGGAATCAAGTCATGAGATATCAATCAATAGGCATCCACCACATAGAACAATATCCATGGTGGGAACAATAATAGTGGATATATATACATGAGTACAAGTTTCGGCATTAATAGAAAGATTGTGGGTTAGAAACCACGTATAAGAGATCGGAATTCATTTACATTATCAATACGTCCTAGTATTCTGTGACTTTTCCTTTCCCTTTGAGTTCCCAATATATTAGTAAACACGTTTCAGTTGAAATGCTATTTATCAATTTATGCCTCATTATTATAAGTATCTCTTTGACTAATTTAAACTCTACTATTGAGTCCGGGACGTCAAAGAAAATCGGTTTAGGCTTTCGTGGTTTCTAATTTGAACTAGTTTACCAAAAAGAAAAAATGGTTATTTACGTGTCTCCATTTTTCGGGTTCTGTTTTCACAAATTGGACTTCACTGTTGAGTCCAGAAGGTTTGAAATAATAGAGATTCACTATCTATCTATTTTAATCGGAGTCTGCTTAACCCACATTTGATTCAGAGGCATTTTGGTTATTTGACATTTCTATGGATATCTTATTATTATTTTTTGAACTTCATCTCGTGAAACGGACCCTACCATTGGCCTTAGAATATTCGAGACATAAAGAAAATGTTATTCATTTATTTTATTTGAACATTAAAAAAATATCTCAATAATTTACTAAATTAATTTAATTAATCATATATATGATTTTGCCATCAAAGCTGAATAATCCAATTAGAACGAAAAAAAATCATTAACCTTTAGTTCTTCCCCCCTGTTTGAATCCAGTTTCTGAAAATGAATGCTTGAATCTCCCAACCCTTCACTGGAATCAGCACTCCCAACGACTGAATCAGAATTCAATCCATTTTCAATATTGCTCCTCTCATGACTCCATTTCGAATCCTGCTAAACCTCGAAACCTTTGCCACGAATTGGATTTCAGATTGTAAACCTTTAACTTCAGATTCAAATGAATCAAGATCGACCCATAAAACTGTACCACTCTCACCAATTTGTATTCATCATTAACAACATCATGCCCAAACCCGTAAACAAATGAAATGAGAAAAGCAGGATCCATGCAGTCCCGGAATCAATTTCATTCCTGAGCATCACACGGCCATCCTTGAATTCCCATCCACACTCTTGTCATCCTTATTCTTCTTCTCCTTCACAACAACAACCTCAGACAATGTAAAAGACGCATCAATGTCCGAAATCAAATGCAATCCACCTACACAAATTACCGATTTCACCATCGGGAAGGCCTCAATTCTCGCAAAAATATGAACCTGACAAGGAATCTTGAAGCGTTTTCCCTTCCCAGGCGTGTTCGACACAATCGCTTCGACTGCGATGAAATTTCCATCCATCAACGGTGCGAAAACCTTTGCCACCGACCGCTCCAAGTGTCCCACTTGAACTGTTCTCGTGTTCAGTACTGTAATCCTACGATGTTAACAATCACGAACCCAACCAGATAGGTCTCGGATGACTGAGAGAGAGCTCCGGCCAGTTCTTGGGTTTCCCTCTGAAACATCTCCACTCTCCCAGCCGTACGGTGCCCTCGGATGCACGCATCGTATTTTCTGATTCCTCGATTGGATTTTGATCCGTCTATGCCGCCCCATCGGGTTTCCATTATCGATATGTTGATGCATTCGATGAGAGAGCCGAGTCAGACGATGCGGCAGCCGTACCTTATCTTGGCTTCAAATTGGCGAGGACTTATTTCCGAGAAGGAAATCAGTAGGAACAGAAAAATAAAGAGCTCTGTTGGCGCCTTCTTTTCCTTCATCTGTTCCCCGAATCTCTTCAGCCATCCCAATAACTTGATCCACGTCTGTATGACCTGCGGCAGTCCAAATTCCTCACCAAGAACCCTCCAATCTCCTCCGATGACTCTGTTAGAGTTCCGATCTTCCCAACAAGCCTTCGATGGTCCTCTCTAAGGCTGCCCTTGGAACTGAGGCCTCACGCTCTCGTCTTGACCCAAGATCCTCAGAGTTTGCTGCTCCTCTTCCCCTCTCATCTAAGCTTTCTCCCTTTTTTTTCTCTCTTTCCTTTTCTTTCTTTCTGATCTCCTCTGTTCCCGATTTTCCTTAACTTCATCTTTGTTTTTGAATTGAAACTCCTAGATCCGTAAGTTAGGCTTCTCCCCTTATCCCTATTTCGGTATATATATGTATCCTACTTCCATATATATATATATATATATATATATATATATATATATACATTGATATATATATATAGGTATAAATATATACTTATTCACCTACACATATACACGTACGTACTCATCTTTATGCATATATTTTTATTTTATTTAATTCTGTTATTTTATTTTATTTTCCTTTTATTTTTGATTCGGTATTCATTCATGGCTTGTTCGGGTATTGCTCGGTATTATTCATTTATTAAAAGTACAATTTAACAATAAATACAAAAATATTAAAAATTGTTTTAGAAAATATAATTATAGATGTCCATGAAAAGAAATAAAAATAATAAGTCCCGATGCAAAACAGAAAGAGAGCGGCGCCATAATCCCGATCAATCTGAAATAAAGATCAAACGATATATATTAGAACACTTATTAAATATATATGAAAGTGAATATATTTTTTTTTTCTATGCATAAATAGTAAGAACGACAAAAAGTAGCATAAGTTGCAAACCACTAATCCAAACTGATTGTCGTAAGTTTGTGGTAATCTATTTTGTCATTTGTGAGGTGTGTGATGGGGTTTCGAGATAGTTAGGCGGATATCCGGTATTTTGGTCCGTCAAAACCCCAAAATAGACCTTTGTGGTGCAAAAACTTGCAAAAGTTTCTGACCGGGTATCCAAACCGAGTGCCGTAAGTTTGTGCAAGTCTATTTTATCATTTGGGAGGTGTGTGATGGGGTTTCGAGAACGGTATGCCAATATCTGGCATTTTTGTCCATCAAAACTCCAAAACGGGTCTTTTTGGAGCAGAAACTTGCAGAAGTTTCAAATCGGTGATCCAAACCAAGTGTAGTAAGTTTGTGCAAGTCTATTTTATCATTTTTAAGGTGTATGATGGGGTTTCGGGGTCGGTAGGCCGATATCTGACATTTTGGTCCATCAAAACTAAAAAATGGGCCTTTTTGGAGCAAAAACTTGCATAAGTTTCAAACCGGTGATCCGAATCGAGTGTCGTAAGTTCATGCAAGTCTATTTTATCATTTGTGAGGTGTGTGATGGGGTTTCAGGGTCGGTAGGCCAATATTCGACATTTTGGTTCGTCAAAACTCAAAAATTGGCCTTTTTGGAGTAAAAACTTGCATAAGTTTCAAACCAGTGATCCGAACCGAGTGTTGTAAGTTCATGCAAGTCTATTTTATCATTTGTGAGGTGTGTGATGGGGTTTCGGGGTCAGTACGCTGATATCCGGCATTTTGGTTCATCAAAACTCAAAAATGGGCCTTTTTGGAGCAAAGATTTGCATAAGTTTCAAACCGGTGATCCAAACTGAGTGTCGTAAGTTTGTGCAAGTCTATTTTATCATTTTGAGGTGTGTGATGGGGTTTCGGGGTCAGTAGGCCGATATCTAACATTTTGGTCCGTCAAAACTCGAAAATAGGCCTTTTTGGAGCAACGACTTGCATAAGTTTCAAACCGGTGATCCGAACCGAGTGCCGTAAGTTTGTGCAAGTCTATTTTATCATTTGTAAGGTGTGTGATGGGGTTTCAAGGTTGGTAGGCCGATATCTGACATTTTGGTCCGTCAAAATTCAAAAATGGACCTTTTGGTGCAAAGACTTGCATAAGTTTCAAACCGGTGATCCGAACCAAGTGTCATAAGTTCGTGCAAGTCTATTTTATCATTTGTAAGGTGTGTGATGGGGTTTCGGGGTTGGTACACTAGTATTCAGTATGTCAAAACCTCAAAATGGGCCTTTTTAGAGCAAAAACTTGCAAAAGTTTCTAACCGGTGATCTAAACCGAGTGTCGTGAGTTTTTGCAAATCTATTTTATCAATAGTTCCACCTCTCCCTACCAATTCCCATGACCATGGAAGAGGAGGACAAACCGAACAAAGTCTTTACACAAAAACCATTTTTAATTTTGAGCTAAAACTACAAGTATGCCCTTTTTATTTTATTAGTGAGAACACAGAACGAGAACATTAATTATTCTAATTTTAAGTAGCTTTTTTCTATTAAAACATATCACAACAAATCAAAGATTCAAACTCGATAATTTCTTTGGAGAAGAGCAAGATTCTAAGTTAACGTGCGTTACTTGGGATGTCTGAAAGCTAATAATAGTTTAAGGAATTCAACTCTTCTATCTGCACTTTACATAGTCCACTTGTATATATATATATATGTGTGTGTGTGTGTGTGTGTGTGTGTAATAGATGGTGCAACATATAATATTTATATAAAAAGAGGAATATAATGTGAAGTGTTACATGTGGAATACCTTCTGTCATAGAAGATGTAGCTTCCTTGATCTCATGCACTACATGGGGTTCCCTTTTTATCTCATGAGCTAACTCAAATACTGGAAACTCTTTCTCGCAAGAACTTGAATCAAACACTCACACATTAAAATGTATGTCTCCTATATGCTCAAATACTACAAAATCTTCGAGACAGAGGCCATGGTGTTGGGCAAAATTATCCTAACCTTCTCGGAAGTAAATAAATCATTTGGCATATTTACCAATTTTAACATGCCATGGCCTTTTACAACTTGTTAGAATTGCTTCTTCCGACTTTACTTCACCTAGTTGTCCACAGAAAGCTGGTGGAATGCACTGTGCAAATTTGAAATTCAGAAAACTATATTAGAATGATTGAGTCACTATGAAATGTTGCTACATTAAGAAGAGAAAAGACACTTGGACTGACCACACACACACACACACACAAACACAGATATACATACATATATATATATATAGAGAGAGGACATACAAGTTCTGTAAGAAAACTAGGCATCATGACCTTGAAGAAATGCCTGGAAATGGGAAGCTTCCTTTCCATCCAAGAAAAAGACATATTCTCACCTAGTTGGCAAGTATGACAGTCAAAACAGAGAAGAGAATTGGAAGTCCTTTCATTGTCCAAACAATCCTGATCTTATCCATAACGAGCTACCATTATAGGGTAATGTTGATGATCAAAATTCAAACTAGGAATATGGATAGGATCTAGATGGTCAAGCAATTTCTATTCATTTAAAAAGGATAGGCCAAGGGTTGTTAATGGTTTCAAAGCAATTTCTATTCTATTCAGAAACTATCTCATTTTCTTTTCCTCTTCTTCTTTTTTACTTATGAAAAAAAATAAAAAACAATGTCTTGATGACAATCTAAGAAACTAATTTCCCCAAAAGATGATAAATTATCAATAAACTCTTACTTCTAATTTCACGAGAGATAAAATCATATATTAATATTCAAGTCAAACACTACATACATATAAATGATAATAAAAAGTGAAAATACCTAATGAAGACATCAAAATACTTGTAGACTAAATTTCTAATATTATTTATCAGGATATACTACCCAAAAAAATAAAATGCCTAACATTTTAAAGATAAACAATGAACATCTACAAACTATTAATTTATTTTCCCTAATGCTCATACAAAATTTTAAATTTTTTAATATATTCAACTATAATTTCACCAGTATATAGTTGAAATTATAACATGGCTTTTTATCGTTATTTTCTCTTTGATGTGTACTAACATGATTTGGAGCTCACAAAATTCAATACCAAAATTAACATTCTTCAAACCAATACATATATTAATTTCTGTCAAAAAAGAGAGAGAGAAGATAACAAAAAAAGAGAGAGAGAGAAGATAACAAAAAAAATACCATTTCTTAAATGGATTAGACCACCAATCTTTACTGGCACACCTATATGTTCTTAAAAAGCCATGCTAAATTGGTTATGATATATTTGAAAAGATATCTATTATAGATTGGTTTTCAATATGGGAACTTAGTTGAGTTTGTCACTCAGCCATTAAGTCGAGGGCTATGGTTGGAATTTAATTTTTATTATTTTCTTTCAATTGCTTTATCATAACAACTTTATCAATACTTTAAAAAAAAAAAAGTTTTGTTTTAGAAGGCACACTTGACATGAATGTAAGAGAATATTATTAGTATTATTGCAGTTAGAAAGGCAATTGTAGCATTGTTGAATCACCAATCAGGTCTCATTCTTCCCCTATATATTAGGTTTACCTTCTAGCAATTGGAATTCACTTCTTGATGCCATGAAGGTAACTAAATCCAGATTCTATAGAAACCAGATATGCTCATTTTGGTTGTTGCATGGAACATGAAGCTAAACAAATATAAATTACTTTAGAATACATGCACCTCTTAATTGAAACATTGGGCAGAAAGATGAATACCTTATGCCACTACAGAACACATTAATCTGAATACTTTTTCCTGAAATCATAATTTGTACTTGGCCAAAAAAAAAAACTTGTATGGTTTGATTCTAGGTTTGGGAAATAATTGAATAAAAAATAAGGAAAAGAAAACTTATTTTCTTCCCCCATATACTTGTAAATCTACATATATATTATATTCCTACTCTAGATTTCTTGCCTTTTTTGTTTTTAATTTTTTATTTCTATTTTATTTAGTTATTTTTTTTCATTTCATTTACTTGCCAAAACTTAGTTATTTTTTTTCTCTTTCTGCATACCATTAAAATAGTCTGAGACAAAATTTAGTATCCATCAGTTGGAATGAAAATTTATAAATGCATGAAATTGACAATGGTATTCTATGAAGAAAAACTTGCATTATATACAATAACTTGCAAATAATATATAAAGTAATATGCACAATAAAAGGGGAAAAAGTACATGTGAAGGTTCATGTGAAGGAGCATTTATATAGTAGAAATTAACATGCAAAGATTAAACACACACGTGAGCACATATATGATATACCACATAGGTCATTTGAGGAATGGAGCAACGAAGTGTTTTCTTCACTTCTTTTCTTTATCTTGATGCGAGGCAACCTTTTGATATATAGAGATAGGTGGGTGCTATGTACACTGCTTCCAAGTTTTCCCTTTCTTTAGAAGTAAATCTTAAAACACATTTTTGGAATGATTTTTTACTTCTATATTAACCCCAAAAATTATGTAGTATCAGACCAATCTGCAATTAACTCATGAAAGAATGACCTTATGACTTTATTAACATATTTAATTTGCATAAACTTTTAGTGAATCAAATTCCAGAGTCATTGCTGAATCATTCTGGTTTAGAATTATTCATGGAAGACCCTTGGTGTATTGAAGTTCCATTATATTATATGTTGTGACCTTAGTGTTTTTAAGGCCAACCCTAAAATATCTAAATCACAATCACACATCGGCACTCCCATAAAACAACCATCATACTAGATTTTCTTGACCTTTTTATTATGTTTTTTCTTGAACTTGTGTTGTGAAAAATTCTAATTATCTAAGCCACCTGAAATTTGAAGTCCCCTATCAGCTCAACCACTACCAATGTTATTGTGCTCCCTACACCAAAACAAAGTCAAGATCAAGAAAAATATAAAGTACTATTTCTTACTGGTAAAAAGTACTTTAAAAAAGCTTAATCAAACAGTAAATTAATTTTGTTCACAATTATCATGGCCCTTTTTGTTGATACCTTCGTTGGCATCCATGAGAATATGTAAAATACATAAGAAATAATTTACAGTCATGCTCAACTCAAAGTTTAGGTTTGAACATTATGGATTAAATAATATACTAAAACCTCAAACAAAGTGGCAATTAAATAAGGGAATCTAAATCCAAAGACAAGGCATACGTACAAGAGATAGCCTCCAATCGATGTGTTTCACGTAAGAGATAGCCTCCAATCGATGTGTTTGACGCAAGAGATAGCCTCCAATGGATCAAAAATAAAGAGAGCGAGAGAGAGAGATAGTCGATCAAAAACACAGAGAGACAGAAAGAGAGAGAGAGAGAGAGAGAGAGAGAGAGAGAGAGAATAGGGAGCGGCGCGAGATCAGTTTATAAAACTTATTAGCAATGCTCACTGTGCGTTGCTAATAAGTAAATGAGCGTCGATAAATTTCCTTGAAACGACAGCGTTTCATATACACTACTATTAGCGACGCACGATAAAAGTTTTAACTATTACCGACGCACATATGCGTCGCTAATGTGTGAAGGTGTGTTGCTAATAGGTTACCACCAATTTTTTCGCACGGGAAACCCTTTTTGTTGCTTTTATAGTGACACATGTTCTGTGCATCGCAAAAAGGTCATGATGAGTGCGCAAAAGTGCACTCTAAATACCCTATTATCGGAGTAAATTGCTAGAAAGTAAATAGGAATATTGAGATACATTTGATATTATTTATTTAATTTCTATTTACAGTGAGATATATTTTAGCGGTATTTTATAAGATTTTAAGTCCCAAATATTGCATCTTTGTTGGCGAGAGTTAGTTTGCAATTGCGCTTTATACTTAATATTTTTGGAATTATTTTTGGCTTTTTGGCAGATTCGACCATTGAGTTTCAATTGAGATTTGGATGACGTTAGAGTTTCAGAATGAGAAAGCGGTCTTCATGAAATATTTAGAGGATGTCTTGGGATTTTCAGAAAGGTTTGGTTTGCAAAAATCGGAGTTCGTTTGGGCCTCCAAACATTGTTTCGAAATCAGGTCCAGAAAGCTGCTTTAAATTCTGTTCGTCCAGCAAAACTTGAAGGGGCTGTAACTTGAGCTTCCAAAGTCCAAATCAGATGGTTCTTGAGCGTAAAATTATCTACTCATCTGGGGCTACAACTTTTGTGAAGAGATCGAGTTAAGATTCAGTTGTTATCTCATAGAAAACGGAGCGTAAAAATGGGCGCTGCTGGACATGTGCGGCTGGAGAAGAAAATAAAAAAAAAAAAAAAGGTTTGAAAAGTCAAAGGAAATGAAAACAAAGCAAGAAAAAGCCAAATGGCTTTGTACAGTTGAAGCTTATGCTCATTTGGGACGTGAGGTGGCAGCCAATGTGTGGGGCCAATGCATGGAAAAAGAGAAAATTCAATTCATGTGTCCAGGGTATGGGCTGAATAAGAAAAGTCTCCTGTGGCGCAAAGCTGGTTTGTTGTGGGGCCCGATGCCAAATACAAAAATAAAGGGAAAATGAGCTGATGGCTTGATGTGCGGGCTGAAGCAGGCGCAAAGGCCATGCACAAGGCGCTGGGGCCCATGCGGCTGTTGGGCATGCGGTTGTGTGGCCTTGGCTAAATGGCGCGACTGAATCAAGTAAGGCTTAAGTGGGCTCAGGCCAGTGCAGAGGTGTTTTTTTTTCTTTAGGGCTAATTAAAGAGGAAAATATATAGAGAACACGGACGGCGGCGGAGAGGACGACGGAGAGAAAATTGAAGCAGTCCCAGTGCGGCTGTAGAGGATTGCGCAGTAGGGGAGAAGAAGGCGCGGCTACTCCATGGCTCAGCTTTTCTTCGTGAGGTTTATGTTACCCGTCCTGTACATGGGTAACTAAATTTCTAAGTGGAGTTAAGGATGAACTTGCACCATAGATGATTATTTTAATTTATTTTTGATTGCTGTACGTAGTTTTCACTTGTTAAATTATTTGATAATTATTCATAATTAATTGTTGAATTTTATTGTCCGAATAATTAAAGGGTTTAGTCCGTTTATAGATTCAGTCATGCTTTTTCTATCGAATGGATTAATGTTTTGATTATTTTTGGAACAATTAAATATTTATATTGATTCAATTCTCTGCTGCAATATTGCTCGTTGGGTATATTGTCGTCGTTGGATTTTCTCAATGTGAATATTAATTTGAGAGATTTAAAGATGATGAATGATTTTTCAAAGGGTTATTTTCAGTCTAATTTTGGTTCATAATTTTATATCTTCCGATTGAGATATTTGGAATTTAAATTCTCAATTGAGTTATCTGTGAATTAAAAATAATTGAAATACCATATATGTGCAAGGGATTCCCGACACTCCACTGTTCGTTAAATTTCAATATTTTCTTCCATTAATTAATTTGTTTAATTTTTAGTTGCATTCAAAATCACTGTCTATATTTTTATTTTTTTTTCGTTAACCGTCTAATACTTCTATAATTTCAGAAATTCTGTTTATTATTCTTTTAATTTAGTCTCCTTGTGGAATCGACACCCCAAAGCTACACTACAATTATCGCGTTATTCTTTGGGCGTAATCAGGTCACTATTAACGAGGCTTGACATGTGTCGCAAATTCTGTGCATCGCAAAAACTATACTTTTTTGTAGTGTATTTTCGAACTATTGATATTCCAACCAGTCCAATTCATTCAATATTATAGCAGAAAGCCTTAACGGCTCGGGTTTACATGGCTCGCTTGGTTACAACTTGGGTTAGGGTATTATAGAAGCCACATATGCAACTCATCTGATAACAAATAGAACTCTAATAACCATCAATAAGAGTATCCCCAAGTGCCATTTTGATCATCACGAATCACCATTTAGGTTTGAGATCATTACTAAGGTTATAATATCACAATACCTAATATTAAGATCAGCCTTATAGAATGTGTCACGACTCGAAACTAACCCTACGCAGATTTAGGGCCGGTGATCGACACTGTCACTCGGACAGGCCATACAGAATCAAATGAATTGCACAAGAGTGATATAATTTTTTTGATATTAATTGCGGAAACTACACGTGTGGAACTCATCAGATAACCATTTCAACACTAGTCATTTATAAAGTATACTCAAAGTAAGGTCATTGTCACCACTATTTTCATCATAATTAATCAACGTTTATATATACATCACATACGTATCCACAAAAGTACAAAATATGAGTCTCCAAAAGTCTAGGTTGTCATTAAGTCCAAAAGCATACGTCATATGATTACTAAAAATAATCCACATCACATCTACCCAAAATACTGGTATAAAAGGTCCATCACATTCATGCTCTCAGCCATACGGTATGGAGTTTGCTACTTCATGCCAATTCAATTACCTGAAATATATTAGATAAATTCATATAAGCTTCACTAAGCTCGTGAGTAATTCCTACATCCAGTCACAGGTTTTGCAAGGCAGAGTTTTGCACAAAATACCATGGGCACCAAGTTTCTAAAACAGATAGTATGTAGATAAGGATAAGACGGATCAAGTATAAAACATATTTAAGATTTAGGCAGATATAACAGAAGCATTTCTAAAACGCGTTATTTTGTGATAACATAGTTCGAATATCAAATCATAAAGCAGATAGTAAAGAGTTGTTCACAAATTGTATACTAGCATACGTAATTCTTAAAACATGATTAAGATAATAATTTATGGAAAAAATAACATGATAACGAATGAAAAATACACATGAGAGGGTGCTTTTAAAATCTAATTTTGAATAACAGATAACAGACACATATTACACACATCGAAGGTTCACATAATGAGTCAAAACACTACGTGGGTAAGTCTCATCAAGAGTCGGAGCGCCACATAGGTAAGTATTTCACAGCGAATCAGAGCGCCATGTGAGTAAGTGTCATACCCCGAATTCCAGCGAACCCAAGGCGCGAGTAACGAGACAAAGGAAAATAAAATAATAAAGAAATAAAGTACAATCAAAGACATTCCAAACACTAACCAAACTCCCTATTCTGTACAATCCATAGGGCCTTGCCCCTTGTTTTCATAATAAACCAGGGGTTTTACACACTTGACAATCCTTTAATTTTTTAGAAAATTTTGACAGAACCTCCTTTGTTTTTCGAGCCTTTTTCTCCTGATAATCACAATACATCATATATATATACAAACACGTCACAATCCATCCTCACTCGATGGCCACAATTCATGAAAATTAAACACACATTCTTTTCCTTTAACATATATACATATAAGATATACTCAATAGTTATCTCCTACATATTGTTTGGGCTTAAGCCCTTATATTACAAAAGTATACCCCAAGGGACAAATACTCTTCCAAATTCATTTCCTCTCCTTTCTCCAAGTCTTCATCAAGTCCCACGTACTAGGAGCTTTATCTGAAACCTGTGCCCACGAATGGGTCAGCGCCAACATGCTGGTATGATATAATACTAATGAAAGAAACAAAATTAAGGACGTGGCATGTGCAAGTGTACATTTATCTCTACATGTCATGCAGTGTCATCCATGCAATGCATTATCAATATGCATGACGCACCTATGCAAACTCTATGTCACACCCATGTCTCACTTTACGGTCCTTCTCCGAAGGCCTGAGTAACATTGTTCTCACTTTACGGTTCTTCCCCGAAGGCCTGAGTAACCTTGTTCTCACTTTACGGTCCGTCCCCGCTGGCATGAGTACCATGGCCGATTTTGGGTTTTTCACCACAGGATCTACACCCTCATAATGCATAGCACCACGTGCTCAACTCACACTATGCTTTTAAGGAATCACACTATGCCAATATGCCCTGATTCCACCATGCAATGATGTGATCTTAACGAAACAATTTATCAATACATAAAGCATGCTTTAAGTTATGCATATTCTACTTAAAGCAATAATCAAATCACATAACTCAATCCACAAGTCTACATATCATGAACAATCCATTTGATCACATGCTCGGTTTTCACATTCATCATCTTAACAATTCCATAAATCACACACAATGATAACACATGGAATACATATATAGTCATGGCCCACGTCTATCATTCAATCAAATATTCAGGAAAATAATAAGAAACACATAGGCATAGAACCAATCAGATAATGTAGCAGTTACCCCTAAACTAAATTTTATTTCTTACTTAGCAAAATACCATACTTCTCATTCAAATAAATTTCCTAACAATTCAAAGAAATACATAAGTGCACAAACAACCAATCTAAGGCTATCAAGACAATCAAATTCTAAGTGATTTCCTAATAGCACTTAAGCACAAAGAACATTCAATCATCTTACCAAATATTCCTAAGCTTAACCTTATTTCTCACATTAGTAAAATATCATACCTGAAGGGTTTGTCTCAACCCTCGGGAGTCGTACTCATAGTGTAGCGGAACTCACAGTAAGAAAATATAGAAGGTCAGACTGGCTTCTTCTTGCCTTTCGGTGTCCCTAAAATCATAAAAAACTACTCAGTCCATTTGCTACTTGAATGATGCTATTTATCAAATTTTATGTCTTTACATTATTAGTTTCTATTTTGCTAAAATAAATTCTACAATTGGGTCCATAACGTAAAAAAAAATAGGTTTAGGCCTTCACGAAATTTGATTTGGACGTTCGGGCTAAAAATGTCAAAACAGTCATTTTGCACTTTCATGGTTTCTTACTTCGCGAGGCCTCTTTTTACAAATCAGACTCCATGGTTGAGTCTAGAATGCTCAAAATAATAAAAATCTACTATTCAATTAATTTATTCGGAGTCCATTGGACTGCTTTTCGACTTAGGGCATTTTGGTAATTTTCCCTCTTCTAATTAATTAAATTAAAATTTAATTAATTTATTTCTCGGGTTAATTCACAATTAACCATAAGTTCTGGGCATAATCAAAATTCACAAAGTTCTATTCAAATCTAAATTAACTAACCAATAATTAATTCTAACCTTGTCAGGCTGTAGTCGAGTGTCACAAGCCCCAGTTATGTCTTTTATTCAAGCACAAACATCAGCCACACAGGAACGTCCAAAATTTCATTCTGCACAACCATAAGGCCCAAAGTGTAGATGAGCATAGAGCCTTGTTTTTGGATTGTCTCTATGAACCTAACTAAATCATATCTTCCATCAACCTCAGGTTTGCAAATCAATTTATCAAAACTTGAAGCAGAACTCGAATTCAGATCATAATCTAGTGACACGGCTAAACTTCATCAAATGCAGCTGTTCATTTCCAACTTTGCCGCTACGTCAGGACAATAATAGAATTCCTTCAACTAGATCACTACACTAAAACCACCACACACTAGCAACACGGAAACATGATCAAAACAGGGGTGAGGATGACATTCTTGAGAAATCCTAGGGGATTCGTCTTCCCAATTAAGAACCTGTTTCAGCTATGCCAATAAAATCCTGGCCCTTTTAATCCATTGGCCATTATTGAGCTTGTAAAGGTGTAGGTTCAGAAAAACCATCTTTTACAATTTCTTGCATAACAGAATCTGGACCCAATGTCTTGAAAAGTCATGACTGGCTTTGGCACATCTCGGCCTTCGACAATGATTTCTCACCGTCGTCTGTACTCCTCCAATTTTAGTACCACTGCCAACATCACAATTTAAACAATTCATCAAAACAGTTACACTTCCCTTCGTCCAGTATTTCGGTTGTTCCTATCAGCCCGCTTCAACCCAAACAATCAGCTGCATCACCAACTCAGCCTCTTAAATTTTCCTGCAGATCCCACTTTAACGCCTCTGCCATCTTCAATTCCAACACCACTACCTACCAAATCACGTCTCAACATTACAAATCCACAAAACGCAACACCCACAAATTGCACCACTACACGTACAGGCACACACACAGTCGTCCTCCATTTTTCCCAAAATCGGTAGCAATCCTTGCCGCACCGTTGTATCAATACCTGCACCGCTTCACTAACACACACATATACACATACACATACACATACACACGTACATATACACACAACCCTGTACCACAACTCCCATAGCCATAGCCATACACGATTCTGAGCCACAACCGTAACATCCAGCCTGCTCAATCTCCTACTCTACGTCAAACCCAAATAGCCACACACAAAACCGCAACACAAATTCTATTCTATGAAGCCCCATACATATATATATATACATATATATATCCACGCACAAGCTTCACAATACAACAATTATATATATATATATATATATGTATCTCTACACCGCTACTGCCACTACTCTCTCCCTGTTTTAGTTTTCCCCTCTGCTCTAACAATACACAAACACACACACCTCGTTCACCTCCAAGCACAGATACAGCCGAATCAGCAAACCCAACCCAATCCAATTCAACCGACCCTACCACTGCTCCTCAATTTCCTCTGTTCTTAATTGAAACGGTAGAAATAGGGAAACCCCACAAACCGTAACATCCCCACACAATTTTGAGTCACATAGCCACATCACTTCACACACACACAAATAAATACATACACGGACCCATTCAGCCGCAAAGATCCCAGCCCCGAGATCTAATAACGTCGCGATCATCGGACTGGAGATCAAGCTTGAAGATGTCCAGATTCACGGACGAACCGAATGGCAGATCGATCGCCCCTTGCCTCGACCCCTCTCGCGACCACCGCCGCTTCTGCTTCGGTCATGCGGCTCACCCCCTTTCCTTTTTCTCTTTTCCCTTTTTTTTTCTTTCCCTCTTTTCTTCTCTCCCCCCGTTCTGCTTCTCTCCCTAATGTTATATATTATATATATATAATATATAACACACACACACACACACTCACATATAACATAATTAAATTAAATTACAGTAACTAAAATTTAAAGAAATTCAAACATCGCCTCATTATAAAAAAAAATTATTCAAAAAATTTTGGACCTTTACAGTAAGTCTCATCAAGAGTCGGAGAGTCACATGGGTAAATCGCGTGTAGACACAAGAATCAAGTCGCAACGCCATGTGGGTAAGTCTCATTAAGAGTCGGAGCGCCACATGGGTAGGCCTCAGGATAAACACAAGAAATCGAGTTAGAGTACCATGTGAGTAAGTTTCATAAAGAGTCGGAGCACCACATGGGAAAGCCTTGGAACAGACATATGATCGGATTTAAAACACATATGATTCAATTTTCATAGTCAAATTGGTTCACACAGATTATTTATTTCTCATTGAAGGGGTGCTATGGTTTACAGGAATTTTTCAAATCAGTACACATGAATGTTATTTCAAAATATTGACATGAAGATCATAGTTTTCGAATGTTTCACAAAGTATAGATAGACATTTGAGCAGATATTAAATTTCATAAAATAGACATTTGAACAAGATATAAAACAATTAGCATTTTTCAGATAGAAGATAAAATACTGCTAATTCGGGATATAGGGTTACTCACAAAACAAATTTAGCATTTGTCAGATAGAAGATAAAATACCACTACTTTAGGGTGCAAGGTTACTCACCTCAAACTTTCAATCCGCTACGTTAATCCCCTTTCCTTTGTCTGTAGTTCCTAGATCATAAGTCAAATATAGATAATTATGCATTAGAACGTAACTGAGGCATTACTATCAGTCATTTATTATTTTTGTAACTAAATCTTCCTTAACAAATTTTACTTGTTGGTCTAATAGCCTTAGACTTTAGATTAAGTCCCGCCCTCTTTTTCTAAATTCATTTAATAGCTAATTAATTGCTTGGGACGTAATGGGTATTACAAAATTTGTTGTTTAATATTTTTTAGAATTTATTTAGGCTTAATGGACCTCACCATTGAGTCCTAAACATCCAAAATAGTTAAAATAGACTACTTTTATATTTAATTGGCTCCGGGTATCATTAGGGATAAAATGGTAATTTTAAATTTTACGTGTCTTAATTTTTTAGGACTTAATTTCACAAATCGGACTCCACCGTTGAGTCTGGAATGCCTAAAAGATATTGGGTTACACTATCTTTTTTTTTTTATTTGGGCGTCAAAACCATTTTACCAAATTAAGTTAATTAAATTAAATTAATTAATTTAATTCTTTTATTTTATATTATATATAAATTCAGTCCATAATATTCACATCTGTGAAGTTGACACAGTGGCCACACACTTGGGTTTTAAGTTCACACACGCACACAGGTCGGGGCTTCGAAACTTGGGGCTGCAACTCCTTATTTATTTATTTTTTTGGTTTTTCATTAGCCAAACGACAGAGAAGAAGACAAAACTAGGATATGATATCCCAACCTTTCTTGGGTTATTGAATCGGGGCTCTATCCTTATAGCTAAACTGTCCTAGTCTGTTTTAAAATTAAAACGTAAAGCCTAAATGACGCCGTCGCACTTAACCAAATGTGCGACTGGGCAGGTTCCGACCAGAACCCGAATAGACTTGAAACCTGACCTGTCCTATTCATTGTCTTCCCTATCTCCCACGCTACTGTTGCCTTACTTGCAGGTTTCACAAACTTCCTATTTCGTGACTTTTTAGTGATCCTTTTCCTCTGCTTTCAATTCCTATAAGTTTATAGGACATAAAGGATCATTTTGGCATTGGTTTAGGACATTAAATTGAGCTCAAAAGCTCGGTCGAACTCTCTTGGTGTTTTCTGAATATTGCTTAGTACATGCTCATTTTGGCACCAAAATGCATGGGATTTGTTCTATTGTGATGGTCTCATTATAGGGTTTAAATTCTAAATGGCACTTTGGTGTTCATTTTGTAGGGGTTGGTTTTCAAACCCATGGCTGTAACTCGAGGTTTAAGGGCCTTCCTTTGGGTGTTTTGGTCACAGACTATTGTTTTTATGACCTGCAAAAGACCTAGTTTAAGTGCCAACAAGCCAAACTTAGTTTAGTTTTAGTTGGTTCAAACCTTACTCGAAGCTCTTTATCAATGGCGATTTTTGTGGGTCTTGGTGTTCTAAGCCCTATTGGGTCTCATTCTCACTCCAAAAATCCTATCACATCACTAGTAAGGCTATGCATGCACTTAAACTCCATTATACACTAGATTTTTGCAAAGTTTTCTAAAGAGAGAAACTTGGAAAGGTTAGGGTTTTACCTTCAATGGTAGCCTCTCTCTCTCTCTCTCTCTCTCTCTCTCTCTCTCTCTCTCCTTCTTGCTTGATGTTGATCTTCTAGGCTGGAACAATGCTTGCATGCAAGCTATTTTCCCTTTTTTTCCCTCTCCTTTTCTTCTTTTTCTTTTTCTTTTCCCACTCTCTCACTTTCTCTCTCTAACTGCACACACATACACATGCTCACACACATTTCTGTTCCTTCCTTCTATGCATAGTATACATATATATATATATATATACATATATTCATATATTTAAATTAGTGTTAATGTGTTGCATGTATGGGGATTGGTTGTGGTGGGTGGTAGGAAGGGCTTTTACATAATATGTATATATATCTTGTGAGATATATAGCATAAAAGTGTCTGTAGTCCAATCGGTTTACTTTTTGTGTATAAGGTTTTCCCACCTTTTTGGTCTTGAGATTAAACCTTTGGGCTAGCATTTTTTGGCTTATTTCCAATCTTTTTCTCCTTATGCTTTGTTCGACATTTGGCATATTTTATCCCATTCCCCTTTTTTGCTTTATTACCTTTTTTCTTCTCGTCTACTTGTATTTTTTTGTAGTCTTTATTATCTTGGTTTAATTTTCCATAATTTCATTTTGGTTCGTAAAGTTTCTAATATTAAATTAGTGACTTAATTGCCGATAATCGGATCGGGGTGTTATATTCTCCCCTCCTTAAAAGAGTTTTGTCCTCAAAGCTCGGACATTTATGTTTAGGGGGCTCTATTCTCTTTTATGCTAGTTTCATTAACCTGATTTATTTTAATTTGTCCTTACCCTATCAGGGTCTACCTGTCACTTACTCAAGAGTTCTCACATTTCTGATATATCATCAATTCGCCTGGAGTCTCAAACTCTTAATGTCACTATCCTTTAATTTTTCTATAAACTATTTCTTTTATAGTTTTGTCATCAGATCCATCGACTTTCCAATATTTTATAATGTCAGTTCTATGTCTCTCTATACCTTCCAAAAGAGCACTAACCGTTGCCCATATTCAGACTACAGTTTTCCCCCTAATTTAATGATCAATTCCTAACTCAATTACTTAAGAGTCATCAACCTCAATACTGGTACGATTCTTCCTAAGAATCCTCAACCTTTGCTATTTAGCATACTGCTATCTTCCAAAAGTCACTACTTTTGATTTTCTAACATAGCTCATAATATTACGTATTTGTAGTCACGTAAACTTAAACAGGTAAGTCAAGTCATTTAAACACATATCATTTCTTAGTTCTCACAATGTTTGGAGTCAATACTCCTTAACTTCACATCATTCATAGTTTCTCTAAAATCACTTTTCATATAGCTCTAATGTAGTCCTCAAATTCTCAAGATCATCAACTTTGCTCATAAACATACTATTGTCTCCCGAGAATTATTGATCATTTGATCATCCTAATCACCCAAGAAACATCAACTTTAATCACGATTTGATCTTCCCCAAAGACCATTAACCTTTGCTCTGATACCACTCTGTCATGACTTGAAACCCACCTTATGCAGATTTAAGGCCGTTGACCGACACTGTAACTCGGATAGGCCGTACAAAATCAAAAGAATTGCACAAGAGTGATATATATATATATATATTTTGATATTAATTACGGATGTTACACGTGTGCAACTCATCTGATAACCATTTCAAGACTAGTCATTTATAAAGTATACTCAAAGTAAGGTCATTGTCACCACTATTTTCATCATGATTCATCAACATTTATATATACATCATATACGTATCCTCAAAAGTACAAAATGCAAGTCTCTAAAAGTCCAGGCTATCATTAAGTCCAAAAACATGTGTCATATGATTACCAAAAATAATCCACATCGCGTCTACCCAAAATTCTAGTATAAAAGGTCCATCACATTCACGCGCTCAGCCATACGGTGTGGAATTTGCTACTTCATACCAATTCAATTACTTGAAATATATTGGATAAATTCATATGAGCTTCACTAAGCTCGTGAATAACTCTTGCATCCTGTCACAGGTTTTGCAAGATAGAGTTTTGCACAAAATACCACAGGCACCAAGTTTTTAAAACAGATACTATGTACATAAGGATAACTTAAAACATGTTTTCAAGACGAATCACGTATAAATCATATTGAAGATTCAGGTAGATATAACAGAAGCATTTCTAAAACATGTTTTTTTTTTTTGATAAAATAGTTTGAATATCAAATCACAAAGCAGATAGTAAAGAGTTATTCACAAATCATATACTAGCATACACAATTCTTAAAACATGATTCAGATAATAAGTTACGGAACATATAACATGATAACAAATGACAAATATACATGAGAGGGTGATTTTAAAAAATGATTTCGATTAATGGATAATAGACACATATTACACACATCGAAGGTTCACATAATGAGTTGGAGCACTACGTAGGTAAGTCTCATCAAGAGTCGGAGTGCCACATAGGTAAGTCTCATACATGAATTCTACAACGAGTTAGAGTGCTATGTGGGTAAGTCTCATCAAAAGTCGGAGCGCCACATGGGTAAGCCTCGAAACAGACACATGATTAGATTTAAAACACATATGATTCAAGTTTCGTAGTCAAATTAGTTCACACAAATCATTTATTTCTCATTCAAGGGGTGCCATGGTTTATAGACATTTTTAAAATCAGTATACATGAATGTCATTTCAGAATCTAGACATGATGATCATAGTTTTCGAATACTTCACAAAGTATAGATAGACATTTTAGTAGATATTGAATTTCATAAAATAGACATTTGAACAGGATATAAAACACTTAGCATTTTTCAAATAGAAGATAAAATACCATTGATTTGGGATACAAAGTTACTCACAAAACAAATTCAGCATTTGTTAGATAAAAGATAAAATACCATTGCTTCAGGGTGCAAGGTTACTCACCTCAAACTTTCAGTCTGCTATGTTAATCCCCTTTTCTTTGTCTGTAGTTCCTAGATCATAAGTCAAATATACATAACTATGCATTAGAACGCAACTGAGACATTACTATCGGCCACTTATTATTATTGTAACTAAATCTCCCTTAACGAATTTTACTTGTTGGTCTAGTAGCCTTAGACTTTAGATTAGGTCCCGCTCTCATTTTCTAAAGTCATTTAATAGCTAATTAATTACTTGGGACATAATGGGTATTACCTCATTTATTGTTTCATATTTTTTAGAATTTATTTAGGCTTAACGGACCTCACCATTGAGTCTGGAACGTCTAAAATAGTCAAAATAAACTTCTTTTTAGATGTAATTGGCTTCGGGTATCATTAGGGGTAAAATGATAATTTAAATTTTATGTGTCAATTTTTTAGGACTTAATTTCACAAATCGGACTCCGTCGTTGAGTTCAGAATGCCCCAAAATATTGGGTTACACTTATCTTTTTATTTTATTTCAGCATCAGAACTATTTTACCAAATTAAATTAATTTATTTAATTCTTTTATTTTATATTATATATATTTAGTCCATAATATTCACATGTGTAAAGTTGGCACAATGGCCACAAACTTGGGTTTTAAGTTCACACATGCACACAGGTCGGGGGTTCGAAACTTGGGGTTGTGGCTCCTTATTTTTTTTCTTGGTTTTTCGTTAGCCAAACGACAGACAAGAGGACAAAACTAGGATAGGATATCCCAACATTGCTTGGGTTATTAAGTCAGGGCCTTATCTTTATAGCCAAATAGTCCCACTTCGTTTTAAAATTAAAACCTAAAGCCTAAACAACGCCGTCCCACTTAACCGAATGTGCGACTGGGCAGGTTCCGACTTGAACTCTAACGGACCCGAAACCTAACCCATCCTGTTCATTGTCTTCCTCATCTCCCACGCTACTGTTGCCCTAGTTGTAGGTTTTACAAGCTTCCTATTTTGTGACTTTTTAGTTATTCCTATGAGTTTTCTAGGACATAGGGGATCATTTTGGCATTGGCTTGGGGCATCAAATTGAGCTCAAAAGCTCGGTCAAACTCTCTTGGTGTTTTCTGAATATTGCTTAGTACATGCTCATTTCGGCACCAAAATGCATGGGATTTGTTCTATTGTGATGGTCTCATTATGGGGTTTAAATCCCTATTTTAAGTTGGGCTTTGGTGTTCATTTTGTAAGGGTTGGTTTTCAAACTCGTGGTTGTAACTCGAGGTTTAGGGGCCTTCCTTTGGGTGTTTTGGTCGCGGATTATTATTTTCATAACCCTCACAAGACCTAGTTGAAGTCCCAACAAGCCAAACTCAATTTAGTTTTAGTTGGTTCAGACCCAACTCGAAGCTCATCATCAATGGCAATTTTCGTGGGTCTTGGTGTTCTAAGCCTTATTGGGTCTCATTCTCACTCCTAAAATCCTATCACATAACTGGTAAGGCCATGCATGCACTTAAACTCCATTAAACACTAGGTTTTGGCAAAGTTTTCTTGAGAGAGAAACTTGGAAAGGTTAGGGTTTTACCTTCAATGGCAACCCCTCTCTCTCTCTCTCTCTTTCTCTCTCCTTACTTGATGTTAATCTTCTAGGCTCCTTAAGGCTGGAACAATGCTTGCATCAAAGTTATTTTCTCTTCTTTTCCCTTTTTTTTTCTTGTTGTTGTTGTTGTTGTTGTTGTTCTTCTTCTTCTTCTCTCACTCTCTCTCTTTCTCTCTCTAACCGCGCACACACACTTCTCTTCCTTCCTTGTACACATAGTATACATATAATATACACACACACACACACACATATTCATATATTTAAATTAGGGCTGATGTGTTGCATGTATGGGGATTGGTTGTGGTAGGTGGTGGGATGGGCTTTTACATAATATGTATATGTGTATATATATATATATATATATTTCTTGTGAGATATATAGCACAAAAGTGTTTGTAGCCCAACTAGTTTACTTTTTGTGTATAAGTTTTTCCCACCTTTTTGGTCTTGGGATCAAACCTTTAGGCTAGCATTTTTTGGCTTGTTTCCAATCTTTTTCTCATTCTGCCTTGTTTGGCATTTGGCATATTTTACCCCATTCCCCCTTTTGGCTTTATTTCCTATTTTTCTTCTCGTCTACTTATATTTTTTTGTAGTCTTTATTATCTTGGTTTAATTTCTCATAATTTTATTTTGGTTCATAAAGTCTCTAATATTAAATTAGTGACTTAATTCCCGATAATTGGATCAGAATGTTATAGAATCTATGTTCAAATTATGACTTAGAGTTTTACATCATCAATATTGCTCACATGCACATCACTAGCTCTATTAGTCGCTTCATTGCATTTCTTCCCATATAGTGCAACCTGAGAAATTGTTATAAATATGGAGTGAATTAACTTAGCTGAGTAAGTAAATTCCCTCGCTTTGCCATAGGACAGGGTTAGTTTAGGTAATAGAATGTAACCAAATGGCAATCGAAATGATAAATAACAATAGCCAGTCACATAGGAAAATAAATCACCAAAGATGACCCGTGGGTCCAAAGGCATATCCCAAAGTAGTTTGAAAAGTCAAAGTAAGCAATTTAACAAGTTAACAATAGGGATTAGCGTGTACAATAATTGTCACCATCCATAACTTGTCCTGTGCGGATCAGGGGCCCGTGACTAGGGGTAGCGGTCCGCAAGTCGTCCCCCGCCAAAGGATCTCAAACACTAATTGATTAATTATTAATTACATGTCATGTCATTAGTTAATCTAATAGTATCATCAGAGTATAGTTGTACATGCCAAAATAAAAGTAAGTGTTTAGTTTACAGATCCTCAAATACAAAAACATACACAAGATGTGGACACATGGGAGAACTAAGACTACACTACACTTAGTCTATTATAATGATAGCAAAAGCATCCACCATACTTGCAAAAGGACAATCTGTAGCAAAATGTGGCGACTACTCGATGTGCACGCCTGATGGTCCTTCTGTAGTTTGTTGTCCTGAAAAAAAAATGTCAAAACTGGAATGAGCTAATTTAGCTTAGTAAGTAAATTTCTTCACTTTGCCATGGGTCAAGGTTAGTTCAAAAAGAAATATATGAACAATAGCTAATAAGCATATGATATCACAATAACCAGTCACCAAAAGTGTGAATTAATAGAAATGACAAAAGGCACATCCCAAGGCAGAATAAGCAAATCAACAATAGGGATTGGCCTATACAATAGTTAGCTGCCACAATCACAAGATAACAATTCGAGTCTAAAGATAGGCAAGCAAGCATATCATCAATCAAATAGTGCATAATCAGATAATCCAAGGATAGGCTCACAAGGCGTATCAATAACCAAAGAGTACATCATCAAACATATCCGAAGATAGGATTGCAAGGCATATCAATAATCCAAGAGTGCATCATCAGAATATTAATAAAGGATATAAGATACTAACAGAATAGATGTCGTCAGCAGAAGGACCCGAAGGTCCAAAAGCATCTATGAATTAGATGGATGTTGTGACAGATCACAACTCCAGACACTTATAATAATATCATGATCGTCAAAATTCCATAGACGATGTACATATTTATGGAATAACAAATTCTCAATAGTTAGAGGCATAACAATTTTCCAATATCCAAGCAAGGTATAGAAATGAAAAAGTAATCACATTAGGATATTGGCAATCCAATTCTCAACAAATTTACAAGGTAGAATAGACATAAAATTATGGAAATCAACAATATCAGGTATGTATAGAATACAAATTGGCACCATCGAGAAAATAAAACTATGACTTGGCTAGGAACTACCATATGTTAGAGTTTGGGTTTACTTGCCTCAAAATAGTCTTTCCTCCCTTCCAGAGGAGTTAAAACTTCCTTTTCTTTTCCTTTCAATCTCCCAATAAACCAGGAAATATTATTAAGTTCAATATCATTCATAGACTTAATATGATTTTATTAATAAATCTATAATATTTCAGTCTCGTGTGTCATATTTTAAGTCTATGGATCTATTTATTCCCCCTCTTAGTCACATCGTTGTACTATTACTGTCACATCCCAAAAACCCACCCTATGCGGATTAGGGTTTGCAACCGGCCAGTTAGGCACCCATCGTATTTTGTCTTTATCAAAATACCGCTAGCAATCCTAACCTCAGGCCATTCACTTGTAATCTCCAAGTTGATGCATTCTTTATATGAAAATTCCAACAACGGAAACCAAAAACAGGGAATGCATATTAACTTGGTAGAACATCAACTATAATCTTATTTACATACATAGGTTAACAAAAGGTACATCATTGTACTTGACTACAAACATCCAAAAATGGTATAGGATACAAATATGGGTTAGTCGTCATCTAAACTGCCTAACTTCCTTCTTGGTCCCTCCTTTTCCTTGCCACCGTCGCCTTCACCTGAATAGCTAGAGTCAATCCATCTAATCCAAGTCTCCACAAATCTATGCCATCAGATCCGAACTTGAAATGCCTCACAGCCTACTAGTATCATCTCCTTATACCTTCTAGTCCAGTGAAGTTATATCCTGAAAAATGTTAAATAAATGGAATGAGCTTAAACAAGCTCAGTGAGTAACATATGTTCTTTCCATGGGTTTCAAAACCAGTTCATATATATATATGCATGCTCAAATGCAGCTCAGAGAGAACAATGCAGCTCAAGTAGAATAAACATAACTTAAGAGAACAAATCGGATCAACATAGAACCAAATAGAATGGATCAACACTGAATACCAATCAAACAACGGTATATCAACAAATGTGCCTGAACCTTCCCCAGGCAGTGTGGGATGCCGTACAAGATAATCTGTCAGTCACCCACCCCACACATGGAGGCCCGCGTCCCCACAGACACTACCGGTTGGGGTCGGTATCAGAGCGGAACAGATAGGATTGAGCGGATGCTGAGTTCTGGGGGTCCCACAAAGCCAGTTATCCATCTACTGATATACTCAATCCCATGGGCCCAAGACTCACATAACAAGATAAACACAAATCAAACTCCAATAGCGTAGATAAGTTAGAACAACAGACTCCAACAAATTCAGAACTGGAGATATCAAGAAGCAGGATAGGATCATGCCACATGTAATGCAGTGAAAAGAGTAAGCATTAAAATAGTACAGTGTATAAAACAGTTTAACATATAAAGCAGTATAGTATACAAGTTTAGGTAGTACAGAAAATATACACCAAGTTAGGAGTCCGAGTTACTCACCGTTCGTTGAAATTAGTTCAAAGTCCCTTCTAGCTGATCCTAGATCCGAAAGTCCTAGAACAATAATCACGGACATTAGTTATTGATGATAATGTATTTTACCTATTTTACTAATTTCCTGCAGCCACCTAAATGGTAGGTTTGACGCTTAGACTAATGGGAATTATATTGGTCTGAGAGTGATGTGTATGAATTAAATGTTATATATATATATATATATATATATATATATATAAAATAAAACTCTAAAATTAGATCATGAGTTGAGTCAACCCAACTGCCTCAGTTCAGCCTCAGCATATGGTATTGGAGGAAAAATTATCAAAACGTGTTTGCTAGAGTTGCCTTCCTGAGGAATGTTTCAGAATTATTTAGAGCACAATGCAACAATTCAACTCTTTGCAGCTCACAAACGGCTAATAAATTACTAGGAATTATGATTATTGTTAATGGATAGATAAATGGTATAGATCCCAACCCAAAGAAGTTGCAAATAGCAGTAGCCATTTGCTGTTACAAGTAATTAGTCCAAGGCAGTAGCGTGTGGGGAAAAAAGGTTGATAGTCAGGAAATTCTTAGTTGCAGCTATAGGGATGAATTGCATTTGAAACGAAAGAAATTTTAAAGCTGTAGCAGTGGGGTACCACGTTTGAGTTTAATTCTATTTTGGTAATTATATAGGAGCAGTCCACTATTTTGGTAATTAATTGTTTGCAACTTCTACTGATGGGTTGTCAACAAGATGGTGGAAAAGGTTCTACTGATGGGTTGTCAACAAGATGGTGGAAAAGGTTGGTGGTTTACTCATCACTAGTGTAGGGACAGAAGTGGTTTCTGCCACGGTAATATAGCTGTTTGGGGCAATCTCCCTAATCAAAGACCTGTAATAAATTTATGTCCATCACATATATATAATCTGTAACCTTAACGTTACTTCAGAATTTCTTTATACTGGTTGTGGCTGGGCAGATTGGTATTGGGAACATTCAGGAAGGGTTCAACTAGTTATACTATTTAACATCTTCATAAACTTAATTTGTGAAATTAGACAAGTGATAATGTAGAAGCTGGTATGAATAAGTACTACTCCCAGCCGACATCTAACTTTGGGGGTAAATTAGTTTTAGGACTCATTTTCCAATAGGTTGTGGCTGAATGGATTTCCCCTATTATGGCAAAATTAAGTAATCACACTTATTTCTAGTTTTCCCAATAGCTGCTTTCAATTATGACTATAATATAATTTCTATTAGAGATTATCAATTCAGAGAATCAGATTTATACCTGCTTCAGATTGGGTATATCATTAGAGAGGAAGAAAATCAAGAAGCTGAAGCCGCCACCACACAGCTCCTGTTCTGCTTAAAACACTAGCGGCCAAGGGCTGGTTCTTGCGCCCCACTTTGATTTACGCAGCTATGACAGTTTACTGGTTTACAACTCTTAAATCAACCAGCCCTCACATGTTTATGCAGAGATCTATAAGATAATCTAGCCAATATTGATGATACAAAAGTAGAGAAATGAAACGTGAGAAGAATTAGAACGGAGGTGGGGTCAGGAGGTGTAGATCAGATCATGGAGATTTGGATCTAAAATCCCCTTCCTGAGCACTGTTCAGTAGAAATATATACAAGATGGAATGGTCTAGAAAAGTGGAGGGTTTTCTCCCTTGTCGGTTGTCTCTAGTTACCTCTAGAACATTCTACCCAATTCCTGATTATTCTTCACGTGTTATCCAGATAATATGTTTATGTATAATAGTTTTTATTATATTTCTCTTTTGACAAAAGGAACGACTGTAGCTTTTGTCTAGCTTTTGTTTTATATTATATTTAAACTATTGTGTCTACTTGATTACATTAAGAATGTATTCAGCCATGTACACACAGAAATCAAAGGATAAGAGGCATTATATCATGGCTCTTTTCTTTTCCCTTTTAGCGTCTTCTGGTTTCTAGTAGCTTCCTCTTGGAACCTTTCTTTATATTTAATATAATATTTACTTGTATAATATACTGAATATATATATAATATATATATATATATATATTGTGGCTGTATTTTTCTTATGCACATATATAAATATATTTTCGATATATTTTGTTGCACTTAATATTTTTATTTCTTAAAATATTACTTTATGAAATAGCAGTACATTTGGCATAAGACCAAGACTCGGTACCATAATTATTTATTTTGCCAATATCGAGTCTCGTTCGTGTCCCACATTACATTCATATTAATTTTTATAATTAATGATTGTTTCAATCCCATTAATTTATCCTGGCACTCGGTTAACCGGGTCGTCTATTTCCCGAGTCTATTTTCTTTTTTTCAGTGAACATAATTAATTTTATATTTTCTAATAATTAATTCCATCATGGCCTACTGTGTTTTGAGCTATTTTAAATCATTAATATTACATAACCTATTTTTCTTAGGTCGAGGTGTAATCCGAGTCTTGTCAGATTTTTGGAGTATTACAATTACGGTGTCCTAAAAATAGCCAATTTTGTATAGTAGTATTTTAAGTATTTTATTTGGCAAAACGAACTTAGCCGTTGAGTCCGGAACGTCAAAAAGCTTTAAGGTAGATACTCTCATAATTTTTGGAGGTCGTTCGGTATCTTCATTTGGCCTTTAGGATATTTTGAGATTAACCTAGTTTGTCTATTCACATTTTTCAAAATTTTATTTTGCAATTCGGACTTCGCCATTAAGTATAGAATGTGCAAAAATATTGGGTTACACTGCCTTTTTATTTTATTTGGACACTTGGAATAATTGCTAAATTAAATTAATGAAATTATATTACTTTATATTATATATTTATTCAGGTCTTATTTTAACCAAGTGCCTCTGTGGCATAGCGGTTTACATATGCAGGTTAAGTTCCACGCACACGCACACGTCAGTAGTTCTAATCTTGCTGGTCGCAGCTTCTATATTTGTTTTTCTGATTTTTTGCAAGGAAAACGACGGATAAGGGTCCAATTCAGGGATAGGATATCCCTGTTCCATCTAAGGTTATTAAATCAGATTTCTTATACCTGTTACCAAACAGGCCTATTCAACTTTTAAATTAAAATCCAATAACCAAACGGTGTCATTCCACTAAACCATTTATGTGATGGGGCAGGTCCCGATCCGAACCCGAAGCGACCCAAGACCCGACCTTGACTTGTTCATCTTCTTCCCCATTCCCATGCGATGTTGCCCTAATTTGAAAATTTTAAAAACTTCTATTTCATGGAGTTTTAGAACTCTATTTCTTCTGCTTCCAAGTCCTATGAAATCCTAGGGTAATAGGGGTTATTTAGGCGTTGGTTTGGGGCATTGAGGTGAGTTCAAGAGCTCGGTCGAGTGTGTAACACCCAGACCCAACGAAGTATTATTAGTGACCGAGACTTTATGTCACGAGTTAGGAGTGCAATATAGGTAAGTGAAGCTTCCAATAAAAGTCCCGGGAAACTAGGACCATAGTACATTACTTTTGTTGTGATCACTAATCTGTGTCCGTTGATTTCATTGATATTGTATACTTTCACTCTGATCGCCACCCTTGAACCAAGACATGAAAAATAGGTTGTTATGTCAGGTAGGTTACCAAAGTGAATGTAAAAACATGCTTAATACATGTTAAATGCACACATTGAGCGTGAACATGGGTGAGTATAGTCGAATTATGTACATGGATATATATAAATAGAAAAATATATTTATATATAAGAATTATGAAATATATATATATATATATTTATGAATATATAGATATACATAAATTTGCATGGTAGATTAATAAGTGGCTACCCACGGCTGAGGGCACTATTCTCCATATGCTTCCCCCGATGTGAAATTCATGTGCATGAAATGATGAAAAATAAAGGGGCGGCTGTGTGATTGAGGGAAGTGGTGACCATACAACCGAGGGATTCTCCATGCAAAACCAAAGGCCAACAAGTGGCAATGCACCGCCTCAAGGTCGGTGGAAGAGGAGGAAATAAAGAGGGGAAATTAAGGAAGAAAGAGAATGCGTAATGTGTAGAAGAGAGAAAGGAAACTGAAGAGGAAAACAATTCTGGAAAAACAGCCAACAGGTACATTTTGGTTAAAATTTATTTAGTTGTGATTTAGTTTTAAAGCATGCAAGTATAGGGTCTTATTATACATAATTTGAGCTTTAATTTACAAAAGAAATGATAAGAAATTATGGAGAATCGACTGAGAAAATTGAGTTACAAGTGAATGAGAATAATCAGGAATTTTGGTGTAGGTCTGAAATAAGTAAAGCCAAATCCAAATCTATGTGTTGGAACCTGATATAGACTTTGCTAATACCTTAACAATGTTAGACCGCGACTCTAAAACTTAAGGGAAGAACCCTAATAGGCGAGTTGCAGGTTTAAGTCATGAAACCCAAATTTTGTTCTAGCCTATTAAACCTGATTTGGTGAGTGGGAATGGAATCCCCAAACCATGAGGGTTACGTAGAGCCAAATCCTATTAAAAATGTGACGAAATGAGGATTTATTGTGTAGTTACAGGTTCGGCAATCAAGATTTAAACCGAACATATGAACTAGTTTTAAAGCCTAAAATGAATGCCAAACTCTTGGGCAATGTTCCAGAAATGGATTAGTTTAAAAATAGAGGAGATTAGGTGAATGGATTGGCTCAAAAATGAAGCTTTTAAGTTTCAAAAATTAGGGTTACAATAGGTGTCGAAGGAGGAAGACTACCGAGTTGACTCGAGACTCGTTTTAAACAACTGGGGCAACTCGGGACACATGGCGACCTGCGGTATAACCACCATATTATTGGAACAATGGCGTTTCATATATGTTTTAAATTTTTAAACATTAGGGCTGAAGTCATTATGACATCAGCATCACATGTCAAACTGACCAAACCGATTGGTTTACAAAGAAACTGGAACGGTTCACTTAAATCCGAATTGAACCAACTGGTCTAAACCGAAAGTTAAGGAAATTATGTTTTGACCCCCGAACTTCCAGGAAATTGTACAAGGGCCCAGCCGAAATTTAATTAATAATAAATTAATAATATTTAAATAAAAAAAATTTCAAAAATACCCCTAGCCCATAAAGGAAGCAAACGAAGTCCAAATAAAGTAAACCAATGGTACATTTTGACTATTTTGGACATTCTAAACCCAATGGTGGGATCTATTTCATGAGACGGGACTCCAAAAAATTAGGACACGTTAAGGTATAAATTACCAAATTGCCTTTAACATGTCCAGAGTCAAATTTAAAGCCAAGAAGGTCTAAATTGATTTTCTTCGACATTCCGGACTCAATGGTAAGGTCCGTGTTACGAAATGAAGTATGAAAAAATATGACACGTAAACATGTGAAGTTAGGAAAGCAACCCTAAAAGTTACTGAAGCTACTAGAAGAGTATATGTTAAGAGAATAGCGCTTAGGCTAAAAGCTAGGATTTATTTAATACGATCTAAGCATAAAATAGGGACATCAATAGGAGATAATTGAGGTACATTGAAATTAATATATTGTTATTAATTGTTCTTAGGAGCTACAAAGGGAAAAAGAAAGGCGTTGCAGTAAACGCCAATCTTGAAGTATAAGGTGAGTAACCCTGCATTTGAAGTAGAGATTTAACTCCACGGATTTGAAGATGTTTTAAAGTTCAAAATATCTGAATCATTGAATGTTAAATTTCATATTACATATCCTGAAATTTCTTACCCCAAGGTTTGAAGATTTCATCATGAAAGCATGAACATATTTTATTTAGTGTTCATCAAAGTATTATGAAAAGTTATGTAATAAATGTATTTAAATGCAAAGATAAGCTGTGCACAAGCACCACGAATTTGTTGAGTATCTTCAGAACTCAACCACGAAATGAAAAGTGCCAGGTAGCATGATCTAATCCCCCAAGCATATGAGATATCTCCACGAAAAGTAAAGCAGGAGTCTAGTTTAAAACAGATTCCACCTAATCAAAGTGAAAAGAAGAAAAATGTTTTTGAAAGTGGTAGCAAGTTTTTACCCCCATTTTCGTTATGCATGTGTATATTTTTTGAAGTAACGCTTTTGAAAGTGGTAGCAGGTTTTACCCCCATTTTCACTATGCATGTGTATATCTTTTGAAGTAACGCTCTTGAAAGTGGTAGCAGGTTTTTACCCCCATTTTCACTATGCATGTTTATATCTTTTGAAGTAACACTTTAGAAAATGGAAGCAGGTTTTTACCCCCATTTTCACTATGCATATTTATATGTTATGATGTAACACTTTTGAAAATGGAAGCCGCTTTTTACCCCCATTTTATTACGCATGTTTATGTATACTCTTTTTGAAGGAATGTATATTTAACTTGAATACTTTAAATGTTTCAAAGCAATCTTTATGAAAAGTGCATATACTCTATTTAAAGAGATATATATATATATATATATGTAACTTGAATACTTTAAATGTTTCAAAACTATCTATCTTATGAAAAGTGAATGTATTCTATGTTCTAAGTATATGAGTAATTGGTAGTGAGTATTTTATAAACTCTCATATACGAAACCACTGCCAATTGAAACCCCATGACAAATGCTGGAATTACTCACAAGCTTAGATTAGCTTACCCGGGTTTTTACCCGTCCCCCTTTCAGGTGATAGAAAGCAAGTCGTGGTTTTGATCTATGCTCATTTGTGGAAGGGCGTAGGAAGTTCATTGCAAGATTAGTAGATTTTGGGAAGCATCAATACTAATAGTCAGTCTTTTTGGTTACAAACAATATGTAAACGTGGTATAATTAAGTCTCGAAGGTCAGATGAATGTGTATTGTCTATAAAACTTTAGAATTTTATTTATGCTTTGAATGTATAATCATGTATACCGCAATGTGAAGAGCGGCAGTGTCAGGCAGATGTGCGAAAGACTTAAATGAGAAAAGAAAAGAAAAAGTTTTTCACGCTTCTGTAAAACACAGGCCGCACCGCTGTCCGATACTGTTGCTTATGTTTCACCTCGCCCAAAGGCTCCCGGGCCTGAAGGTGGCGGTCGCGATTCGGGATTCGCACAGGGTGGGTTTCGAGTCGTGACAGTGTACATGGTGATTTCTAAATTTTTCTTCGTACATGCACAATCGTCCATCAAATTTGATGAGGTTTGGTCTGTGATGACCCTCACATCATGGGGATTCAATCCCCGATCCAAAATCAAGCTTTAGTGTTCATTTTAGAAAAGTTGGTTTTTAAACCTATGGCTGCAACTTAACTTTTAGGGGCCTTTCTTTGAATATTTGGGTTGCGGCTTAGGGTTTCTATAGCCCTTATTATGTCTAGTTGAAGTCCTAAGCATAAAAAATGAGTTCAGTTAACGTTGTTCCAAACTTGGGTTTTTGAAGGTCCAATAATGACGAATTCTGAATTTCCTAGCTTAAAACCATGCCATTTTGCCTTTATTCCCTTGTAACACACACCTTAAATACATAAATGCATCTTAGGATTATCAAACAACACAAAATCACCTTTTTTGATCAAAGAGAAAAAAATCATATTTTGGAGCTTTTACCTTCAACTCGTAACTTCTTCCCTCCAGCCTCAAGCTATTAAAACCCCCAGGTCAGCTTTTAAGCTTGTATGCATGAGTTTCTTCTTTGTCCTCCTCCTCCTTCTTCTTCTTCTTTTCTCTATATCTCACTCTCTCTATACCCGCACATGCACTCAAAACACACACAAAACTTCATGCACACTCCTAAGTTTGAGCTTGTATATTACATAACACACACACCCATGCTACATATTTATACATGTCATCATATCTATATATATATATATATATAGGGCTGACCTAGGCTGACGTGTTGCATGTCATGCCATTGGGTGAGAATGTGATCTAATGGGATGCTAGCAGCTCAATTTTGAGCATGCAACATTTGGGACTTACTTGAGTGTGTGTATATATATATATACATAACACAAAGTGTTCACAGCCCAACTGGTACTCCTTTTGGACTTAAGATCTCTCATCTTTTTAGTCTAGGGTTCAAACCCTTTGGCCTCATATTTTCTCATTTTTCCTACTTATGCCTTGTTTGAAATTTTAGGTAATATACATCAAATTTTAAAATTGTGTCTTAATTGCTTTGAAAACCCCTTAATATTCTAGCATCGTTTTTAATTTTTGTGTGCTAGATTTTTATCTCATAATTTTTATTTTTGACCCATCTCATCAGGTTTCATTCGTACCAAGAATATATTGTATTTATCGAGGAAATCTTAATTAAATTCATTTTACTTGCGTATCGCGCTAATTTGCCTAATTTCACATCGTGTACTAATTTTAACATTTACAGCCTACTAGTTTCAATTTAAGATGTCAAATAACTTAATATATATAATTAATCTCATAAAAATGATATTAAAGTAAATTACTCTACCTAATTGGGTCGGGATTATCACGACCCAAAACCCACCCTAAGCGGATTAGGGGACCGTGATCGTAGGATTCCTTCAAATAAACAAATTCGTTCCTTTCACACATCACATTACATGTAATTATTACAGCAAAAAAAAATACACATGTTACTATAATCTTTACAATATCTATAATTGCCTAGAATTATTTTTTTTTGAAATAGACATCACATTTATTGTCACAATACATTCACTATGGGTCCATAACCCATATTTACATATGAACTTCAACTACTTTACTCGTGAGTACCATACCTCATACACTTCTAAACTTTACATTACTTCATCCGTGAGTCCCATTCCTCACGAACTTCTGAACTTCCAAACTTGTACTTCATTGTACATGTGGGTCCCATACCCCACCTTCAAAACACCCGTATATATGATGGATAATCCAGATGAGCTTCATTAAGCTCGTGAGTAATTCCAATACCTTGTCATGGGTTTTCAACTGGTAGTGAGTTAGTTATAAGAGAGTTCATAACAACATTCACTACTAATTGCTCGTATACTTCATATACTAAATACATGGTTTTTAAAAACAAATAGCATAAAGCATTCAAGGCATTCAGGCTAGGCATATATTTCTTCAAATATAGGGTATAGGAAACTTGAAAAACACGTAACACGAAGCATTTAAAGCATTCGAGTGAAGCATGCCATATGCAATGAAAAACTTGTAAGCATGTATAAAGTGGCCAATTGTGACCAAAAGACTTTAATTCATTTACTACTTAACAAGATGAATAAAATCTCTTTTTTGTAAATAAGAGGGCATGACCCCATTTTATTTTAAAAAAAACTGAGCCATTTTTCTTAAAAACTCTCTTAATGTAAATGGGGGTTCGAAAACCTTCTACCATTTCTTGTGAAAACATGAATTTTTTGTTCACGAAATCAAAACACGTAATTACGTTTAGAAAAATGGGGGATAAACCTTCTGCCATTTTTGAATGTATCTTTTCACTTTTTAACAGAAGAATTCATTTCGAACCGGACTCTAGTTTTACTTCTCGTGAAGATATCTACTGCTTGCGGGATAAACCTTCTACCAGGCATTTTACTCGTATGTGAGTTCCTAAGGGCCTCGTGAAACTCGTAGTGCTTATGCACGATTATCTTGCATTACCAGTTCACAAACAGGAGGTGTTTAAAAAAATATTTCTTTACAAGTAGATGCTATTTTAAAGCATTGAAACATAACCTTCCAATTGTTGCTTTTTAAAAGCATTTAAAACATGACTTCTTCAAATAAATTCTTTTCACAAGCTTTTGAAATATGACTTATTCAAATAGGTTTTTAAGAGCCTTTAAAATATGACTCCTTCAATATATGCTTTTCAGGAGCATTAAAAACACGACTTCTTTAAATTGATGCTTTTCATAAGTATTTGAAATATGACTTATTCAAATAGATGCTTTTCAAGAGCATTTAAAATATGACTTCTTCAATAAATGTTTTTCAAGAGCATTAAAAACTTGACTTCTTCAAATAGATGCTTTTTAAGAGCATTTAAAATATGACTTTCATGAATTTATAACAGAGTTTTCCAATACTTGGAATATAATATTTAAGACATGAACTTTAGAGTGCTTAATCACAATATTCAGGAATATTTAAAACATAGCTAGAATAAATGTCACATCCCAGCACCTCACTCTATGTGGATGCCGAAGACGTGATGCTAGTTAGTCACCTTGTCGGTTTTTCTATTGACAATGCGACCAACCAAAGGCAAACTTTGTAACTTTATAATGAATTGCACTCCAAATATAGGGTCAAAGTAGCGAAAAATTAAAACCTTAGTCGGGAATGCAACTCGTCTAAACACAATAGAGCACGTCTATAATCAGCCACCTAATATCTCTAGAGCACCCTTATACATGAGTCATGTCCCAATGCATCTATTGTATATCAATGAATTCAATAATAGAATTCCATGAACCTGAATAGCATGATTTAGTCCACAATAATCCAAGTCTCCATAATTTATTGCCAACAAATCCTTACTTAGGATGCCTCCGACTTACTAGTTTCATTTCTTTGTACCTTCTAATCCAATGGAGATAAATCCTAAAAAATGTTAAGATAGGGTGAGCTTAAACAAGCCCAATGTGTAACATAGATTCTCTGCCATGGGTTTCAGATGCAGTTTTTGTATATAAAACACATAGATAGTTTAATCATTTTAAAAGTAATAGTTCCAAATAAAAAGCATGATTAAATACAGCTCAAGTAAAACAAAACAGATAAGAACATAATAGAACTGAACAAAACAGAACTAAACTGAATACCAATATATCAATTAGAAGGCATATCATCAAGTATGTCTAAGCCTTTCCCAGCTGCCCATAAGCAGACACTCATGGGGCCACTACCCTCTAGGTCAGATCAAAATGGAACAAAACAGAATTGAGCGGAACATAACAGAAGAGAATAAGATGCCAATTAGGCATATGAGCCTTTCCCAGCTGCCCATAAGTAGACAATCATGGGGCCTTTACCCTCTGGGTTTTGCTTTTGTAATACCCTGACCCAAATTGTAATCAATCGAGCCATGTAAACTCGAGCCGTTAGGGCCTTCTATTTTGAATAAAATGGACGGTTTGGAAACTCAATGGTTTCGAAGGTATGGATAATGCTTGGGCGATGCCCGAGCAAGCTATGAATGAATACCGAAATAAAAAATAACAAATAAAATAAAATAAAATAATTATTATTTATGTATGTATATATAAAGTTATGTCTATATACTTGTAATATGTATATAGGTATATATAGTGGGCTGTACATGTATGTGTGTGTGTGTATATATATATATATATATATATGCATCGAGATTAGATAAGGGAGGGGGCGTGGCTAAGGGATTGGGAGGAGTTTTATTTCAAAAGAAAAAGGGGAAGAAGTTGATAAGGATTCGGAACAGAAAATATTAGAGAGAGAGAGAGAGAAACTGTGGGTGCTGAAAGAGGGAGGGGCGAATTGATATATATATATATATATATATATACACCTATACCTGAGTTGATAGGAAGTTAGAAGAAGAGGAGTAAAACAAGGAAAACAGATTGGGATTGAAGTTCTGAGATTCAGAAGAAGGAACTAGGGTGATTTAGAAGGAGATATTGCGACCAAAAATGTAAGAAGTAAGGTAAGCCAAGTGAATTCTGTTTTAGATTTTTAAGCATTAAGGTTAGGTTTTATTGCTAGGGTCTGAAGAAGCATGAAAAATGGGTTAAATAGGAAAACGAATTAGAGGAAATGATGCAGAACTGAGAGAGAAATATGTATTTATAGGTTATGTGGGATAATCGGATTTTTGTAAAAGTATGCATGAAACCTTTTTTAAATGATGCAAAACTGTTTATACCATGTACAGATTTAATGTAGGGTTAAATTGGGAGGAAAACAGTGACTTAACAGTCATGAAATTAGAAGTAATAACTTGGTCAGAAGTTCGGGTCTGCCGGAAGACCCAACTGAAAACCCTTATTCGAAGAGTTCTAGAGACCTATTCCAACAATAAAGGATGGATATGGAACCCTTGAAGAAATTGGGATCGAAGCCCATTGAGTTTGGGTGAAAAACAGTTCAAAAAATGCCACCAGTGCCAGAGGGGACCGCCAGAGACTGAGTGGGGAAGATGATGAATAGTGACATCTAAACAATGTTGTGTTGAGGGGTTGCGCACCTAAGCTACGTCATTGGACTATTTGGTTACTGAATTAAGAGATTGGGTTACATATGCTGATAGGGGATGGGGTTATTCGATCCCTGTTCTCACCTAGTTCGTTGTTTGGTTTAGGAAATCAAAGAAAAAAATACGCGAGGGCTGCTGCCCCCACGGTTCGAACCAAAGACCAAATTAAAGTAAGGATCCAAACACTGATACATGGACCACTGTGCCACTGAGGCACACGTGATCCTAATTCACCGAAATAAGTATATATCATATAATTAAATAAATAAATAAAATAAATCAATTAAATTAGAATAAATTAAGATAATTAACCCGTAGTCCAAAATAAATGAATAAATAGTGTTTTCTTATTATCTCAAATACTATAAGGCCAATGGAAAGGTCCGTTTCACGAGACAGAGCCCCAAAAAATAAAATACCAGATAAAATGTCAAAATGACCAAAATGCCCCTAAGTCAAATGTGAGTCAAACGGACTCCGATCAAATTAAATAAATAGTGAATTTTTATTATTTTGAGCCTTGTGGACTCAACGGTGAGGTCTAAATTGTGAAAATAGAACCCGAGAAATAGGGACATGTAAATGACCATTTTGCCGTTTTGGTATATAAGTCCAAATAGAAAACTGTGAAAAGCCTAAATTAGTAAAAGAGATACTTAGAGTAGCGAGATGTACAAATTGATAAATGACATTAAAACTGAGATGTGTTTATTGATTTATAGGCCAGGCAAAGGGAAAAGAGAAAGATACGGAATATTAAAGTAGAACTTACGAATTTAAGGTAAGTAAACTCTTATATCTTATACGTGATTTTTCAAGCCACATTCTTTCTATTACTGCCAAAATTTTGTACTCATGTACGTAACCACTGTTATTGTCCCACCATTGATATTGTTCTATCTGGTGGATGCTTATTGACTGTTATCTCATGATTTGCTTCATTGTACTGTGCCTATCATTGTGTGTTTATGTTATGACATTCCATACCTAATACACTTCTTATGAAATTAAGATAGAATCCTGATTTATGTTATGTGATACCTTGACCCAAATTGTAACCGAATGAACCATGTAAACCCGAGCCGTTAGGGCTTCTTGTTTTAATATGGAATAAAATGGACGGTTTGGAAACTCGATAGTTTCAAAAGTACAGATAATGCCTGGGCGATGCCCGAGAAGCCATGAACGAATACCAAAATAAAAATAAAAATTTAAAATAAGTAAAATAAAATACAATAGAATAAAAAGAAAAAATGAAAATGAAAATGAAAATTAAATAATAAAATAAAAATAAATAAAAAATATATATGTGGAAAAAAGTATATGTGTAAATGTGTAGGTGTATAAATATATATATATATATATATATCAGTATATATGAAACCATGACATATATATAATAAACCGTATATATATACATATATGTATGTATATAACAACTTGGATAAGCATGCACTGGTTGTGATAAGGGAGGGGGGGCGTGACTTATAGATCTAGGAGTTTGATTTCAAAAAAAAAAAAAAAAAAGATGAAGCTGATAAGGATTTCGGAACAAAACGACAGAAAATAAAAAGAGAAAAGAGTGATTGCTCCCAATTCTTCGTTACATCAAAACCGTTAAACCGATACGACGGGAACGCAATCAAGGTTTTGAACACAAGAATAATTCAAATGGGACACTTGGAGTAGTCAGCAGTAAGGGTTCTTGCGCCATTGATGGATGGAAAATTCATCACAATCGAAGCGATTGTGCCGAATATGCCCCAGGAGGGGAAAACGCTTCAAGATTCCTTGTCAGGTTCATATTTTTCGAGGATTGAGGCCTTCCCGATGGTGAAATCGAAAATTTCTGTAGGTGGACTGCATTTGATTTAGGACATTGATGCGTCTTTTACTTTGTTTGAGGCTGTGGTTGTGAAGGAGAAGAAAAGTAAGGATGACAAGAGTGTGGATGAGATATTTAAACTCGTGAATAAAAATGTGAGGAAAAAGGGGGCCATGGAAGCTTTAGAGCCGCCAAAAAATGTTATCAAATCAGAGCTTTTCTTGCATCAAAAGGAAGGGTTGGGGTGGTTGGTCTATAGGGAGAATTCTTGTGAATTACCGTCTTTTTGGGAAGAGAAAGATGGGGCTTATATCAATGTGTTGACGAATTATCATACTAATGATCGGCCTGAGCCATTATGTGGTGGAATTTTTGCTGATGATATCGGATTGGGTAAAACTCTCACTTTGCTTTCTTTGATTGCTTTTGATAAATATAGTAGTTCTATTGATTCTTCAAATCATACTAGTGGGGTAAATGTAGAAAAAGCTGAGGAAGTAGATGAAGGGGATGAGAGATTTGTTGATTTGGATGTAAAGAAGTCGAAGAGGAGAGTGAGCAGGAGGGTCAATAATTCACGTAAAAATTGCAAAACTTGAGGATACCAATTTGGATAAAGTGGTGAAAGGAAAATCAGTTGATGGATTTGATAGTTCTTCTAATTCTTTAGGCCCTAAAACAACATTGATTGTGTGCCCCCTTATGTGTTTTCATCATGGATTATGCAGTTAGGAGAACACACTAGACCCAGAAAGTTGAAGGTGTATATGTATTATAGTGAACGGACTTAAGATGCCAATGAACTTCTGAAGTATGATATAGTTTTGACTACTTATAGTACTCTGTCTAATGAAGAATCTTGGTTAGGATCACCTATAAAAAAGATAGAGTGTGGTGGCAAGTCATATTGGATGAGGGACATATGATTAAGAATATAAATGCTCAAATAAGCCGTGTTGTCACTAACTTGAATGCTAAACGAAGATGGGTTGTTACAGGAACACCCATTCAAAATGGATCATTTGATTTGTTCTCTCTCATGGCATTTTTATGGTTTAAGCCATTCTCAATTAAAAGCTATTGGAATAGCTTGGTTCAACGCCCACTTGCTCAGGAAAGGAACAAGGGGCTCTCATGGCTGCAGGGAACTCAGAGGGAAAGGAAGATTCACGAAATACTAGGATGCACTGATAAAGTAAGTAAACTCTTATCTCTTATACATGGTTTTCCAAGCCACATTCTTTCTATTACTACCAAAATTTTTGTACTCATGTATGTACCCACTATTATTGTCCCACCATTGATATCGTCCTATCTGGTGAATGCTTATTGACTGTTATCTTATGATTTGCTTCATTGTACTTTGCCTATCATTGTATATATATGTCATGATATTCCATACCCTATATACTTCTTATGAAATTACGATAGAATCTTGATTTATGATAAATGCTAGGTTTTGTGCTCTGTCACATTATCCATCCGATGCTATCTGATTGAAAGGACCTACTGGTCGACTTATGAGACTTACGGGTTGAGTCCATGAATGGACACATGGCAATGATGGCATTTTTAGGCAGTGAGTTAAAAGGGCATTTTATATGCATTCATGTTAATGAGGGGTATGGCAGGCTTCCAAAAGACCGAGGGTCTGCCAAACCCTGAATAGAGTAAATGCATCATTCATGGTTGATTGTTATATTGACATTTATTGGATTCATAGGATGTTTTTATTTTCCTATGAATAGTTCTATGTTGATAGTACCTTATTTGTTGGACTTGATTGTTATCGATTCATTTTAGCAGTGTATTTATGTTGATTGCGTCATTGAGCTTTTTCCATATTCATGCTACACCATTACTCATAATTGTTATTGTGCCTTATTATTCATTGGTCATTGTGGCATTTTACTATTAACTGCAACCGTTTTCATGACTGGTTATCATGTTACCTTTGAGTTTTTATTTCTTTATGTACCCGTATTGGAAATGGGCTTTTACATAATGAGTTTTGTTAGCTCACCCCATTTACTTATTTTTTTAGGTAAGAATGCTACAGAACCACAGTAGGAGTTCAGGAGCTTAGGGAGACAGTTGAGGTGTAATACCCCGACCTAAAACACACGAGTAATATGACTCATATTACGGGATTAGAAATAATAGTGTAAATATAACTACAAAAGCACCGAACGAAGTGGCACGCATTATGAGATTTTAGAACAGTAGTCTAAAACTAGCTATAAAGGAGCAACAATTGGGCAATATACAAATATTCATAATTTTGAATATATACTTACGTTACATGTATAAGTGTACATAGTGATATATATGTATATAATTATGCATAAATGAATATATGTATCATACACACACTAAGTGTGTATGTGAGAGTGCGGTGGAGTGTATTTAGGTATACATGTGTACATTATATACCTATATATATACATATAAAGAGATATATATATATATATATATATATGCATATGCATACATACATAAATGCAGCAGCAAGTGGGCTGATTTGAGAGGAGTGATGGGAAGGGTCGGTTGCTACTAGTGTGTGTGTGTGTGTGTAAGTGAGTGTCTTGGTGTGTGTTTAGAGTGTAATATGGATACCTGAGCGCACAATGGTAGTAAGCATTGAATGAGAAAAGAAAGAAAGCAGAATGGGAAGGAAATGAAAAGGGCTGTGAGAGAGGAAGAAGAGAGAAAGGGGGGCAGCCATATGATGGTCTATATATATATGTATACACATGCACTGAATGTGCGTTTAGAAGGGAGAAATTAGAAGCTAAGGGCACTGGAGTATTCAGAAGTATAAGGGAAGAAATATAAGAAGAAGAAAAAGGGAGAAATCACTGTTAGAGGTAAGAACATCAAAACCCATTATTTTGTTCTCTTTAAGATTCTTACATATGTACAAACCGTTTAGGTCTTATTTATGTATGCATGATATCTAGGGTGTACAACTTGAACAAAGCATGAAAATCTGACCTTAGAACAGTCCAAAAACACTAAATCCGTACATGGCTGCCATGGATGGACCTTAGATGGAGCAGGTTTCTAATTGTTGAAACCAAACCATGTTTGACTTATAGGAACCTCAACAAGACTCCCAAAGTGTTTTAAAAACACTAAGCTGCGACCTTATAACTCAAGATAAACCCTAGAAATCGAAGTTGCAAGTTTGGGTTTTGAAACCCAACCTCCCAAAATTACACCAAAATTGACTTTAAGGAATGAGGAATGAAACCCTTTGACAAGAGGGACCAAATAGGCCAAGTCACACATGAAATAATGGAGAAACGAGCATTTACTAAGGGGATACCCAAAAGTGCCATGTGAGGTGGAACGAGCCTTCTAGCTCAATCCAGAATTCCAAATCAATGCCAAAATGTAAAGTGTACTCCTAGAAACAGTTTAGGGTTGAAAACAAAGAGATTTGACCCCTCAAAGTTCATGAAAATGAAAATGAAAAAATTCAGGAATTAGCACAGCAGCAGCTCAGGCGTGGGGAGAAGAAGACCCCGTTGAGCCAACTCGTGAGTTGACTCAGCCGATTCCTGACAGTTATACTACAACTCCGTCGACTCAGACACGTGTCGTGTAATACCCCGAAAATCTGACATGATCCAGACTATATTCTAACCTAATAAAAATAGGTTGAGTAACACTAATAATTCGAGATAACCCAAAATGCAGTAAATCATGATTGGATTAATTATTAGAAAATATGAAATTAATCCAGACCCCTAAAAATGGTGTCTGCTCGAAAAACGAATAATCTAGTCAACCGAGCCAAAATAAATTGAGTTAATATCAAAATTTACAATATGGAATCAATACGGAGAATAAAATGTGAAGAGGGAATAAAGTATTAATGGGGTCCTAATATTAATAAAATAAATAACAGTGAAACCAAGTCTTGGCTTTATAAGTTGATATTTTCTGGATAAAAATAAAATGGTTAAAGACAAGAATAAATATGGAAGTACCTATGAACGCATATATATATATATACCAATTAATTATATGAATTATATAAGTGAATAATAAATAAATATTTATATTTATTATATTAAAAGCTCCATAGGAAGCTGCTAGACGGACAGTCGTATATAATATTTGGGTGAAAGGTTGAGGTTACCTATACAAAATGAGAACTCGAGGACAATTAGACATGAAATGATTTGGGAGTCAATGTCTACATCAGAGCACTAAGTCATGGAATAAACACCATAGAGTACCTGAGCCATGGATACTAGGTCCCACTTTTGGAGATAGATGTGGGATTATGGAAGTCTTTAGTAATAGGCAATAAATCTGTGATTCTAAAGCGTTTGACTAGGGGTCAACTGATCTGGAGTTGTAAACATTGGAGATTCATTAGTATCACCGAGTGATATTTGAACAAGGATTAATGATCTTTGGGGACATGATTGAAGTTGATTTTTCCTTGGATGATTAGGATGATCAGATACTCAATACTTCTTGGGAGATAGAAGTAGGCCTATAAGTGAAATTGACGATCTTGAGAATTTGAGGATTATATTAGAGTAACACAGTAGAAAAGTAAGTTCTCGGTTAATGATTCTTTGGGAAAGATCAGACTAGAACTGAATTTGTGGACTATTGAGTAACTTAGATAATTATATGATTGAATAATTTTTGGTGATGATAGCGTGTTTAGTCACTACAGTTAATAATCCTTGGGAGAACAGACTATGCTATGATTAAATCGATGATTCTGAGGCAATTAAACTAATCAAATGCATGGTAAATTTGGGTGGAAAATTGACTCTAGGTCAGTTAACTCTGGAATTGGTCATTATAATTATGGATACCGAAATGAGGATTTGGTGGAATCAGATATGATTGAATAATCTTGAGGATGATTGTCGCATTCGATTTAATGTGAAATAAATATCAAACCTTTGTGATAGTTGTAATATCCCAACCCGGGATATAGCGTGTACACCGGGCTGGACCGGGCTATAAAATGTAATCCCGAATTATAAGCCGTGAAATGATATAAATAAAAGTGGATGCGTAATACACTGTATTGTTTAATTACGATGCATAGGTACGAGAGGCAAACAGTTACGGGTGTCCGGGTGCCGTTGCACCGGAAGCCGAGTTTATTGAAAAACGTGCAAGTGAATGTCGACGCATAAATTTTTATTGTAAATCTAAATGATTATGAATATTATATATATAGATATATATATATATATACGGTTGGATGATATATATATATATTATAATACAACATAATTAAATGAAAAGAAATAAAATGGAAAGAAAGGAACTGCATGTGGGTCATGTGTGGTGGCAACATGCGGTGCATGTGTGTGTGTTAGGTGGCAAGGCCACCGACTGAAAATCAGCCAAGAGAAAGCTATGTGTGTGAGATGTCTTGTGTGCATGTGTGTGGTGTCACCACGGCTACAGGTGGCAAAAGCCACCGACTACTGAGTCGGTTGGATAATTAGAAAGGAAGAGAGAGTTAGACAGAGATTGAAGATGTGAGAGAAACTGAATCGCAAGGAAGAAAGAAGTGGGAATAGAGAGAGAAAGAAAGAAAATGAATTTTTGGGAAAGGGTTGAGAAAACCTACAAACAGGTATATTCCTGATTTAAATTATATTCATTTATATTGTTAATAGGTGTCGTTACTGTTAGAGTTGATGAGAATCCGAAATAGAACAGAAAAATAAGAAAAACCAGAACTGGGTTACGGCTGGCAATGGTGATTAAAAATAGCTGAAACCAAACCAAGATTTGAACCATAAAATGAATAGGAAATGTCTCTAGGGACCCAACGCACTTCGAATCAGCTTAAATGGTCAAGAAATGGCCATTCTGTGGCCAGTTATCCCCTCACCGGTGCAACGCCGGAAACTGGAAATGGGTGCGTGAAACCGGTGGTGTTAGAGGTTAAAACCGGTCCTAAAATGTTCCTTACAATGTTAGATTTCATTTGGAACGAAAACCGTAGGAAACGGACGTGAAATCAGGGAGATCCGTAGGGACTTTCGCTATTCCGGCGACCGTGGCCGGAAAAACCACCGGAGAAGACGACCGGATTAACGGGGGCTTCTTCGGGTCATAACGGGACCGGGTTTGGGTCGGACCGGGTCGGGACCCGACCGAAAATGATTAGGGGCAGTGATGCTATGTCGTTTTGAATGTAAAATTAAAAATCAATTGGGCTGTTTGGTTGCAGAGACAATAAATAGAGATGGGGTTTGGGGGGTTATCCAAACCATGGATAGGGATAGGGAATTGGGTTATTGTATTCCGGTTCTTGAATGAAACTGAACCGTTTGGTTCAGGAGAAAGGCTGACCGGTTTAGAGTTTTGGGGTCTGAACCAACTGGTTCAGACCGCAGCTTATGGAATTTATGAACCGGCCCCAAATGTTTTGAAAAATTCCACTAAGGCCCAACAGAAAAATGTTAATTTTACAAAAATACCCCTGACTCAAAAGTGGGTCAAACGAGGTCCAAATAGGGCAAATGAATAGTCAATTTTTATTATCCCGGATGCTCTGAGTCCAATGGTGAGGTCCGTTTCACGAGACGGAGTCCCGAAAAGTTACGACTTGTAAAAATGACCAAAATACCCCTGCTTCATAGGTGAGTCAAATGGACTCCGATTGAATTAAATAATTAGTGAATTTTTATTATTCTGAACCTTCCGAATCTATTGGTAATGTCAAAATTATGAAAAGAGGTTCCGAGAACAACGGACATATAAAAGTCTAAATAAGTATTAGAAATACTGATCATAGCAAGGCATAGAATCTGGTGAATAGAAATTATTCTGAAACGTATTTACTGATATATAGGGAACTCAACGGGAAAAGGAAAACCTACAGAAGACTGATTTAGCAATGCATTAGAGGTAAGTAGATACCCTTTTCTCTTCCATGTGGTGTTATCAAGCCAAGTTCATTCTTTTACTGCCAAACTTGTACTCCTGAGCGTATCTGATGTTATTGTCTCCACAATGTGATATTGTTCTATCTGGTGGACATTGATTTATTGTTGTACCATTGTTATCATGTTGAACCGTACTTTCAAATGCCTATTGTTATGTTTTCATTGAATTGATGATATTCCATTTTATATACTCCTATGGAATCATGTATGATCATGAAATGTTTATGTATACTGGATTTGTGCTCAGTCACAATATCCATCCGATGCTTTTAAATTCACTGAAGACCTTCGGGTCGAGTCCGTGAACGGACATATGGCCATACACTGGAATGCACTGAAGGGGGTAAACCGGGCCCCCAAGGACCGAGGGCAAATCAAGCCCTGACATAGAACAAAAGCATCTCTAATACGATTGCTGAACTAAAATTGTTGAATTACATTGTTCTTGTGATTATCTTGTATTGCGAGATATTCCTTGATTGATTTATTGTGATCAATTATAATGGCAGTACTTTCTTGTTATTGTATTATCGTCGAGAATTCCAGGACATTGTTATGCCATTCCTACTGATTTCACATTGTGATCCCACTGTTCATTTGCCACTGTTCACATGTTAAGAGTTTCATGTTGATGTTATGTCCCTTACTCCTAATTGTACATGGTGTTCTATTGTTTATTGGCCTTTATGGCAACTGTTCCCATTGGCTATTATAGCATCTTATTTTATGATTGGCTATCATATTCTTATTCTTGGATTCATATTCTTTTATGATCCTCGATACCAGTATCGGAGATCTGTATTTACTTGCTCGGCTCTTGTAGCTCATTCCACCCTCCTCACCCCCATTTCAGGTACTGATGCCGCGAGACCCCGGTAGGAGTTTAAAGACATAGAAGGACATGTGAGGAAATGCATCAGTTTATGTTTTAGTTCTCCCATGTATTCACCACCCTCGGGTGCTGGTCATGTTGGTTCTTAATTTATTTATGTAGAACCATACTATGTATTGTAAAGACTTTCGCTAACATTGTGTATTGAAAGACTTCCGCTGATGTACTATTACTGATAAGACTTCCGCTGTTATTGTTTTGAGGTTTTAGTACTTTACATATTAGTACTATGATACAGGAATGGAAAAAGTAGGGACGGCCTTCGGGTCGGCCCCGCGACACGAGATCCGCATAGGGTGGGTTTCGGGTCGTGACAATAGTATATATTTGTGGATTGTCAACTAGACTTATTATGAAATTTTCTGGGTCTGGTTTGATACTTGTGATTGAGGACATCAAAATGATTATTTTGTGGACTCAAATGTGATTGATTGATCTTAGTGGTTGATTTCTAACTATTTAAGGATGATGATCAAATTTGATCTTGGTAATGGCATGTATTTGGTGGATCTATTGATTAAGGGAAAATAACTATAGGTAAGCTAACCTGACATTGATAATTATGCTTGTGGATATATTGATTAGGGAGACAATGACTCTAGGTCAGGTAACTTTGATATTGATCATTATGATTGTGGGTATCATAAGGATTATTTGGGAACTCAAATCTGATTGAATAATCTTAGTAGATGATTTTTAATCATTTGAGAATGATTCCCAACTTTGAGGTAACATAGATTTGATATCAAAATTTTGGTGACAACCTATATTTAGTGAGTTATAAATCAAGACTTCTAGTGGATATTTTGAATTTGATCTGAACTTGTGAGATTTGAGGTTATAAACTCGTGATACTTGGAGACATGTTAGTATTCTGCTGGAGGTCAAGATTGCGTGACGGTATATTTTGTGGCTTGTCAATCATAATTATGGATTTTTTTGGATCTGATTTAACAGTATGATTGGGGATTTTTTTTACTAGTATGGAGACATGACAATGAAAGTAATCGAGGTTAAACTTTATGATACATTACTGAATCATTAGGTCCTCCGTAGATAAATCTGACTGCCAGATGATTACTTCACTATAAGACTAGTTGAGTTTTAGGGACAAAACTCTTTTGAAGGTGGGTAGAATGTAATACCCCGAAAATTTGACATGATCCAAACTATATTCTGACCTAATAAAAATAGATTCGATAACACTAATAATTCGAGATAACCCAAAATGCAGTAAATCATGATTGGATTAATTATTAGAAAATATGAAATTAATCCAGACCTCTAAAAATGGTGTCTGCTGGAAAAACGGATAATTTAGTCAACCGAGCCAAAATAATTTGAGTTAATATCGAAATTTATAATATGGAATTAATACGGATAATAAAATGTGAAGAGGGAATAAAGTATTAACGGGGACCTAATATTAATAAAATAAATAACAGTGAAACCGAGTCTTGGCTTTATAAGTTGATATTTTCTGGATAAAAATAAAATGGTTAAAGACAAGAATAAATACCGAAAGTACCTACGGACGCATATATATATATATATATATATATACCAATCAATTATATGAATTATATAAGTGAATAATAAATAAATATTTATATTTATTATATTAAAAGCTCTATAGGAAGCTGTTAGACGGACAGCCGTATATAAGCAACAGAAGTTGCTGGAAAGAGGCGCAAATCGTGAAGCTTCTGGATATTGGTATAAAAATGGAGAAAGAGAGAGTCGGTGGGAACCAATTGAGAAAAAAAAAAAAAAAAAAAAAAAAAGCAAAGAAGAAGCTTAAAGCTTCTAAAGTAGAAGAGAGAGTCGTCGGTGAAGTTGTTGGAAACATGGAAAATTTGGATAAAGGGGTAGCGTTGGAAGCTTGAAAACTTGTGGAAAAATAGGGAGAAACCGAGAAGCTTCCATAGAAGAGTGGGTCGGTACAGCAGAGAGAAAGAAGGGTCTCTGTTTCCATATTTGATTCACTAGCTTCATTTGTTTATATAGATTCATTTGCATATATGAAAAATCCAAAATGGGTTGCTCAATTAGTGCGGTCCACTGATTGGGGAAAGGAATCACTCCTAATTACGGTTGGCAATATAGAGAAGGTCCTTCAACTACTGTCGATTTTTCGATACGGCCTTATGGCTTAGCGGTGGTCTTCTCGTCTCCATTACCTATTCACACTGCTGGACATGGGTTCAACCAAGTTCTGTGGGCGGCGGTTGGTCGCTGAGTTGGACATCAAGACTGAGGTCTCTGCAGCTGAATTGGTCAGTCGGGTTGAGATGAAGCAGGTTGGGTTTGCTGATCCAGTCGTGTCCGTGTTTGGAAATGATGTTGTATAGCTTGATTTGTTTGTGGTTTGAATTGAGGAAGAAAGGGATTTCAACAAGGATGTGTATATATTTAAATATATGTGTGTGTTGTGATGACGTCGCTGTAGCAGGAATTTGTGTATATATATTTGTGTGTGTATGTCTGTGTAGCGTTGGAGTAGCAAGGATGATATATATGTGTGTAAGTATGTTTGTGTAGCGTTGGAATATGAGGGACTCATCATACGAAACCCGCAGAAGCTGGAGGTGATTAATGTGGGTGTGTTGCGTTGGAAGCAGTTGCGGCAAGGAGAAATTGGCAGAGGCTTTAGAGTTGAGAAATTATGGCAGCATGTTTGGAGAAGAAGAAAGCAGCAGCAGCTATGCTTCAACAACAGCAGCAGCGCACAACAGCAGGGTGAGAGAACAGTACTCATCAACAGGGAAGTTCATTGATCCAGTTGGGCAATATGCAGGATTAATTGGAGAGTTTAATTCAGGAACTGTGGAGACAAACTAATTTTCTAGTTTCCCTGGAGCGCTACTCTTTCATAGTGTTAGCTCTGGGGAATGGATAATTCCATGACATGAAGCAGGGAGGCCAATCCAAGTAATTTTCTTGAAAATGGGTGCCCTTTACTTCAGGTACTGGATTTATCAAGGAGTAATGAACCTGGCATTATACAGCTAGTAGTTGGCTGCCTCCTCAATTTGAAGATTCTCAATTTGAAATGCTACAATTCCATTACTGATGTAGCAATATTAGCTATTGAGGACTCTTGTAGGAGTCTTGTACTTGAAGTTAGAACCATGTGATATACTTACTAAGAAGAGTCTTAATTGCCATGGATCATACTGTTTTCTACTTGAGGAGTTTAACCTGACAAATTGTTCTGGCGTAAATGACTTAAGACTCAATTCTCTATTTAAATGTTCAAAACTTTTATGCTTAAAATTAGGACTTTGTACAAACATGTTGGACAAGGGATTGGGTTGGATTGCTTCTAACTACACAAGCTTTGTGAACTAGTACTATACCATTATACGAGAATTGGTAATGAGGCATTAGGTGCTTTATTAAAGTGGTTGCAAGAAATTGGAAGGGAAAGTTCTTCAATATCTGATGGATGGGATGATAAAGGGACAGAATTTGTCAGGATCATCATCTGCTTGGGGGAAAAAGGCTGAAAAAGTTGATGAAACTGGATTTAAAATGGCTGGCCGACTCAATGAACCTGCCGGTGTGTTTTTTTCAACTGTTGAACCGTGGACTGAAGATTAACCTTAAACTCTAGATGCACAACAATTTGGTTCACGTTTGACTGCAATGCTCCAAAGGTTGGATGTGTTCACATTTGAGGAGCATGATCTTCTAGATGTTGAATCAATTATGATGGTCATTAGAAGGATAATGCCCAGGATATGCATGGAAATGGCCAACGATGTATCTAGAGGATATTTATGGATGGAGATACACGTATATTCAAGTGAGTAACTCGGACTCTTGACTTGGTGTATATTTTCTGTACTATCTAAATCCATATACTGTACTACTTTATATGCTAAACTATTTTATGCATTGTACTGTTTTAATGCATATGCTTTCATGTATACTTATTGTATTGCATTACTTATGGCATGATTCTGTTCCATCTTGCCTTCTGATATATCCTGTTGATTCTGTTCGGGTCTATTTTTTTGTCACTCGTGCTTTGGAGTTTGATTTGATTCAGTTTGATATGTTGAGTCTTACTCTGGGCCCACCACAAGATTGAGCGGTTTTATGCCAGAGCACGACCCAGAAGGTAGAGGCCCTACGAGTAGTCCGCTTATGGGCAGCTGGGAAGGCTCGTCTGTATGATTGGCATTCTGTTATGTTTCTGTCCCACTCAATTCTGTTCTGTTCCGCTCTGAATTGATCCCAGAGGGCAGAGGCCCCACGAGTGGTCTGCTTATGGGCAGTTGGAGAAGGTTCAGGCACATTTGTTGATATGCCTTTGATTGATTGGTACTTTGTTATGATCCGTTCTGTTTTGATCCGTTCTATTCTGTTTTGGCTCTGTTCTAATTTGTCTGATCTGTTCTGTTCTGATTTGATCTGTTTGAACTAGATTTGTTCTACATGAGATGCATTGTTCTATTTGAGCTGCATTTGAGCATGCATATATATATATATATATATATATATGAACTGGTTTTGAAACCCATGGCAGGAACCTGTTACTCACTGAGCTTTTTTAAGCTCATTCCATTTATCTAACGTTTTTCAGGAATCATCTCCATTGGATTAGAAAGCACAATGACATGATACGTGTAGACTGAAAGGCATTCTCAAGTGAGGATCTGATAGCAATAAAATATGGAGACTTGGGTTCTGATGGATTGACTCTGGCTATTCAGGTGAGTCTGATGATATAGTTGACTTTATTCATATACAATAGATGTGTAGGGACATGGCTCATGGAAATGGTACTCTAGAGAGACTAGTCATGCTCTGTGTTATATGTTTGGTTATAGATGTGATTTGTGGCTTAGAGTTATTAACTGTTTGATTATAGACTTGATCTGTGGTACATACCTCTAATTGTGGTAGACTGATGAGTTGCATTCCCGAGATGAAAATGTTTTAATTTCTGCTGTTCTAACCCTACATTTAGAATGCAATTCATCGTAAGTTTCAAAAGTTTGCCTTTGGTTGGTCGTATTGTAGGTTGGAAAATCGACAAGGCGGCTAACTGGCATCATATCTTCAGCATCCGCGTAGGGTGGGGTGCGGGATGTGACATGTCGAGTGGTAAGGGAAGCCACCACATAAATAGCACGTCGCCGTTTTAGGGCTTAAAGGTTTTAAATTTAAAACCTGATTATAGACCGCTTGGCTACACGGTTTGAGGGCCAATTTTATAACCTGTGTGCGAATAAGATAGTTTATCCAGGTTTAGACTACTTGTCCACCGTTTGGATTTTAAATCCATTGAAAAATAAAAGGGTCCACAGCCCTTAGGGTTCGAACAGCCCACCCCCGCACGCCCAAGAACCCTAACCCAACCTCCAAACTCACTTGGACAGGCAAGCCCGTGGGATTATTTGGGCATATAATATATATATATATATATATTATATAATTGTAATAATTAATTAATTTAATTAATTAAATAATGGTAAAATGACCCGATGTCCAAATTAAACATGTAAATAGTATATTTTAACTATTTTGGACATTTTTAAACCAATGGTGAGGTCCGTTTTGCGAGACGGAGCCCCGAAAAATAAAGACACTTAAAAAGTGTAAAATAACCAAATTACCCTATGCCCCTAAAGCCAAATGAAAGTCCGAGAAGGTCTAAATTAACTTTCTTTGACATTCTGGACTCAATTGTGAGGTCCATATTATGAAATGAAGTACGAAAAATTATGACACGTAAATATGTGAAGTAATAAAATCAAACTTAAAAGTAATGGAGCTACTAAAAGAGTATAAATTGAAGTGAAATTTAATTCCTAACACATTAAATTGTGTCGTAGGTTAAGACCCAAGTAATCGTCATGGATGAGCTGATTTGGGAAGGAAAAGTAATCAAAAGAAAGATAAATACTGCTAAGAAATCTCAAATCCTCTCTTTGAAGCCATTTATGTACAAAACCCCTGTTGTCCCAATGTGGCGACTTATGAAAGAAGAAGCCGCAAGGAAACTTGCTAAAGCAACATTAAAGGAAGAAGAAGAACGGGAAAATACGGAAACACTTAATGACATGCTTCGAACGTAATGTCTATTTATCAATAAGTATATAAAGTAAATAAACATGTTATACAACTATAAATCACTATAAGTTAGTTCAATTCTAAAAGAATAAAACCTATTATAGAATTAGGCTTACACAGTCTAAGAATAGGTAAGATCACAAGTTGATTTAAGTACATATGAGATTTATGAAATTTTCATAAATTGTTTTTGGATTATCAAATGAAAAAGGAAGGCCCATCAGTAGCACCAACCCTGAAGATTGAGGTGAGTAACCCTGTATTTGAAGTGGAGATTTAACTCCATGGATTTGAGGAAGTTTTGAGTTCAAAATATCTGAAGCATTGGATATCAAATTCAATATTACATGATTTATGTTTTAAAAGATGTCTGTTCTTATAAACCCTATTGTGACATGCTCAGTGAATGATTTCTACTACAGTTTTCCTTAAAAATATATTTTAGCATGTCTATGTTTAAAATGCCAAAATCTTTTAAATATTCTGAATTTGCATATTCCAAGTATTTGAAGACTCTATTGAAGAAGTTATGTGTTACATGTTTTAAAATACAACTACAAAGAGGTCATGTTTTAAATCGAATTTATTTGCAAATGTTTATATGCCTCTTGTTGCCACTGGTAATGAAAGATAAGCTGTGCTTAAGCACTACATGCGATGTTGAGTTTCTCTGGAATTCAACTATGACATGAAAAATGCCAGGTAGCAGCATCTAATTCCCAGGCATGAGATATGTCCATTGTAGAAAAACAGGAGTCTAGTTCAAAACAGATTCTACTAATGAAAGTGATAAGATGATATGTGAAAATAGAAGCAAGTTTTACCCTCATTTTACTATGCGTATCTACATGTTTTGAAGTTCATATACTTTATTTGAAGAAGTACATGTTTAACTTGAATACTTTAAATTTTTCAAAGCTATCTGTTTTAAAGAATGCATATATTCTGTATTTGAAGTATACGAGCAATTGGTAGTGATTGTTTTATAAAATCTCTTATACTAACCACTGCCAATTGAAAACCATGAAAAATGTTGGAATTACTCACAAGCTTAGATTAGCTTACCCAGATTTTTATTCGATCCCCTTTCAGGTGACTAACAGCAATCCTGACTTGATGATAATGATGATTAGAGTTTTGCCCATTTTGAGGAAGGGCGTAAACAACTATTTTACAGGACTAGCAGTCTTTTTGGAAAGCACTATAAAGTTTTAGTAGTCACATTTTGTATTAGAAAATAGTAAAACTGTTATGTATTAAGCCCCAAGGGGCAGCTAAACATGTATTAATTATAAAGTCTTTAAGTTTTTATTATGCTCTAAATGTATAATCACGTGTATCGTTTTGAAGAGCGGCAGTATTGGGTGAATGTGCAAAAATTTAAAATAAGAAAAAAAAGAAAAAGTTTTTCACGCTTCCGCAAACACAGGTTGCATCGCCGTCCGATACTATTGCTTATGTGAGCCTCGTTTTAAGGCCCTCGGGCCAAAGGGTGGCAGTCGTGATACGAGATCCGCACAGGGTGGGTTTCAGGTCGTGATAGAGTGGTATAAGAGCTTAGGTTAATGGTTTTTGGGGAAGACCAAGTTATGATTGAGGTTGACTTAGACAACTTAGTGACACTAGAAGAATTAGAAACAGAACTACAAGTTAGGTAGGCTCTAGGCTACTTAATATATAGAAGTACGTGATTTGATTTGAAGGTGGGGTATGGGACTCGCATTACATAAGGTTGATATGTGAAGTATGTGATTTGATTTGAAGGAGGGTATGGGACTCGCATTAATATTACGTGAAGTAGAGGGACCCCAACCTAGGGCAGGGGACCGGATCCAGCTAGGGGTCATTTCCATCGCCAGTGCAGAGTCAGGGGTGGAGAGCCCCTCCTTTTTGTTATACCTATCACCAGATATGCCATGTTAGGGCCAACTGTCCTCAAGGGCAAACTTCATAGAGCTCACAGAGACCACATTACTATCAGCCTACTCAGGTGCCTCTGCTACAACCACAGTTAGGCTATATACCTCTAGCACCATATTTCTAGCCTACACCCTCCGCATAGAGTGTTAGAGCTCCTAGACAGAGGGGAGGAGGTCAGCAAGGATAGACAGGGGGAGGTAGACAGGGCTAGACCACTCAGGGTCGTGTTTATGTAATAGCCACACTAGAGGCATCTACTTCTAGGCCTTCAATGGTTCGAGGTACTTTCCTTGTGTTTAGTTCATGGGCCAGTATACTGATAGATTCGAGTGCATCTCATTCATTCATATCTACCATGCTTGCCATGACATTAGGGTTGGACATAGATCGACTAGATCCACCATTACATGTTGACACCCTGGTTGGAGGTAGTGTGATTTTGACGAGGATCTATCGAGATTGCTCGATAGAGATAGTTAACTGCATCCTTTATTTTGACTTCATTCTACTTGACATGTTTGGGTTTGATATTATATTGGGGATGGATTGGTTATTTACTTTTCGGGTGAGTATAGACCTATAAGGGGAGAGTAACTGTGTGTACTACTAAGAGAGATAGTTTCTATTTCACGGAGGGATCGTGGGGATTTCTTAGTTCCACCCTTGTATGACTCGAGGAGTTAGGGAGGTCATAGCTACATTTTGGCTAGTTTGATAGCAGATGGGACTGGGACTACGAAAAGTGTATTACCGCCTATAGTGGATGAGTTCCCAGATCTCTTTCTAGATGACTTGACTAGTCTAACAGTGAGATGAGAGATAGAGTTCACGATAGAGCTTATCCTGGGCACTGTACCTATTTCCATTCCACCTTACCATATGGCTCCAATTGAGTTGAGGGAGCTGAAGGAGCAGTTGACTGATTTACAGGGTAAGGGTTTTATTCGTCCTAGTACTTCTTCGTGGAGTGCTTTGACACTATTTGCGAAGAAGAAGGATGGGACATTACGTTTGTGTGTGGATTATTAGAGGCCGAACCAGGTCACTATCAAGAACAAGTACTGGTTGCTGAGGATAAATGACTTGTTTGATCGACTTAGGGGTTCGAGATGTTTCTTGAAGATCGATCTTAGATCGGGGTATCATCAGTTGAGAGTACAAGAGGAAGATGTGGCGAAGACAACTTTTCCCACTAATTATGGCCATTATGAGTTCGTGGTTATGCCATTCGGTGTGACAAATGCCCGGGCAACATTCATGGACTTGATGCATTGCATTTTTAGTCCTTTTTTAGATCAGTTTGTCGTAGTATTTGTTGTTGACATTTTGATTTATTCACCTTCTGAGGATGAGCATGCTTTTCACTTACGGACTGTGTTACAGATTTTGAGGGAGCACTGTTTATTTGCTAGGTTCTCGAAGGGTGAGTTTTGGCTTCAAAAGGTACAGTTTCTAGGCCATGTTATATCAGGTAGTGGGGTATCTATGGATCCTTCTAAGATTGACTCTGTTATGAGTTGGGAGAGGCCGAAGAATGTGTTTGAGATTCAGAGTTTCTTAGGATTGGTAGGATACTACCGTCAGTTTATGGAGGGGTTTTCTCATCTTGCCACGCCGATGACTCGTCTGACGCATAAGGACATTAGATTTGAGTGGAGTGATGACTGTGAGTAGTCATTTCAGGAGCTGAAGAGGAGACTGACTTCAGCATTTGTTCTGATCATACCTGGGGGAGGCATGAATTATACAATTTATTGCGATGCGTTGCGAGAGGGACTAGGTTTTGTATTGATGCAGAAGGGTAGGGTGGTAGCTTATGGTTCTCGCCAGTTGAAGAATCATGAGCTGAACTATCCTACACATGATTTGGAGTTAGCTGCCGTCATCTTTGCACTTGAGAGTTGGCGACACTACTTATATGGGGAGAGGTTTGAAGTGTTCTCAGATCACAAAAGCCTTAGATATATTTTTACACAGAAGGACTTGAACCTTTAGCAAAGGAAATGGATGGAATATATGGAGGACTATGACTTTGATCTTTAGTACCATCTTAGGAAGGCCAATGTCGTAGCAGATGTACTTAGTAGGAAACCGAGGAGCACAGTTCCTAGCATCGCCATTAGGGAGTGGGAGATGATGGGAGATATTGGTGGGTTTGACTTAGACTTTGTTGAGTTTGAGGGACACGCCACACTATTCAGTATATGTGCACACCCTACACTGTTGAGTAGGGTCATTGAGGCACAGTTACAGGACATAGAGTCAAAGCAGATTCGAGCATGAGTTGCTAGTACCGAGGGCTTTGAGGGGTGGATAGTTTATTTTGACCTTAGCCTGAGTTATATGGGTAGAGTCTTTGTTTTAGAGTCTCTTAGGGTTGATGTCCTTAGAGATTTCCATCATTCACATCTAGCAGTACACCCAAGGGGCACTAAGATGTACCATGATTTATGCCGCCAGTATTGGTGGACGGGGATGAAGGGAGATGTGGTACAGTTTGTGTCAAGATGTCTCACATGCCAGCAGGTTAAGGCTGAGCACTAGAGACTTGGGGGTTTATTACAGCCATTGCTAGTGGCCGAGTGGAATTGGGAGTTTGTTACTATGGATTTTGTGATGGGTCTTCCGAGGTCACCTAGAGGTCACGATGTAATTTGGGTTATTGTGGACAGGTTGACGAAGTCCGCACATTTCCTACCGATTAGAGCGACTGATTCAGCGAATGTCCTTAATAGGTTGTATATCCGAGAGATAGTATGACTACATGGGATTCCTGTTTCAATTGTTTTAGACAGAGACCCACATTTCACTATACGGTTTTGGCAGAGTCTTCAGATAGCCTTGGGGACTCAACTACTGTTTAGTACTGCTTTCTATCCTCAAATTGACGATCAGTCAGAACGTACTATTCAGATCCTTAAGGATATGTTTAGGGCCTGTGTTATGGATTTCAGGGGTAGTTGGGAAGATCACCTTGCTCTGGTAGAGTTTCCCTACAGCAACAGTTATCAGTCCAGTATTGAAATGGCACCTTTTGAGGCGTTGTATGGTAGGCCGTGTCATTCACCGGTATGTTGGACTGAGGTAGGGGAGATAGCTGTTTTAGGGCTCGACATAGTCTGTGAGACCACAGAAAAGATACAGGTGATTAGACAATGTCTGTTGATAGCACAGAGCCACCAAAAGAGTTATGCAGACAAGAGGCGGCAACCTCTATCATTTGATGTTGGGGGACATGTGTTCCTCAACGTAGCCCCACGGCTAGGATTGAGGAGATTTGGGCGTAGCGGGCAACTTTCGCCATAGTTTATAGGCCCATTTGAGATCCTTGGGAAGGTTGGTGAGGTGGCCTATAAGCAGGCATTACCACCATAGTTATCTGGGGTTCATAATGTCTTCCATGTGTCGATGTTGAGGAAGTACGAGCTTGACCCTTCACATATGCTAGATTAGGTATATCTTCAAGTGCAGGGTGATGTTTCTTATGATGAGAGGCCTGTGGAGATATTGGACTTGAGGGACCAGGTTTTGCGAGGCAAGACCATCCCTTTGGTCAAGGTTCTTTGGAGCCATCATGGGGTCGAGGAGGCTACTCGGGAGCGTGAGGCTGAAGTCCGTGCTAGGTATCCAGAGTTGTTTATTCATAGAGGTACATTTCTAAATTTCGAGAAGAAATTTTCTTAAGGGGAGAAGGATGTAGAGATCTGAAAAATCAGGATAAATTTTTCGTTTTTGCCGATAGGGCACTATTCTTGTACGGTTTGCCAGTAAGGCATTCACATGCATTATTTAGGCATAAGTCATGTTTAGAAACATATTTTGAGTATGCCATAGAAGATAAATATGCTTATAATGTTAAATTACACCTCCTATAAAAAAATTTTTAGCCTATTCGGAGACAATTTCAAAAACACGACCAAAAAGGCATCCCGGGTGGCCCGGGTGGAATCGGCTAAACCTAGTGGCAGGCGAAAATAAATTTTTTTGAAAATTTTCAATCAAAATAATTTTAAGAACGTTGGCTAAAGCAAAATGTCAAATTGAGGCGTTTCAAGACGAGTTGTAGTGTAACGAGGTCCCGGATTCATGAAGGGCAAAAGGGTCATTTTGCTTTTTTGCTCCTTTAGTATAAATACAACCCCTTAGTGTTAAAAATAACATGGTTGGTCTGGAGAAAGTGCAGAACTCACGCATGGGAGAAAAAGTGAAGAGAAAACCTAGGTTTTTCAATCTTCAAGCCACCAAAATACACTCCTAGGCCAAGATTCTTGCAAGACTTCCTACTAAGAAGTTGTTCCCCACGCCAAGAACTATATTCTCACCAATCAGTTTGCCTGCACAGCGAACACAACTCCCAAGGGTTGAGAAAAATCCTTTTAGGTATGATATCTTGCTAAGTTAGGAACATATTTAAGTTTCTTTGCCTTTTTATATGTTGGTTGAGTGATTTAGGTGTTTACTTGATGTTAGAAAATCACTTAGGTGGTAGTTGCTTGGAAAACTTAGAGTCAATAGACTTTTGTGTTCTTTGAGTTTCTTGACAATTTGTTACCATGATGATAGTGTACCTTGCATATGTGTTGGATTATTATATTTTAGCTTATTTTCATGTAGAAAAACTCTTGTGGTTTGAAAGTTATGATTTATTTAATGTGTCAGTACTTTATGTATTTTGTGATCCTTGAGAAACTGTTAAGGTTGTAAATATGTAATGTGTTTATATGTGAAATTGATTGGATTACATGTTAGGTTCATGTAAATAAAGCTTTATGATTCAAAGGTTATGTTGCTTTAAGTATAATGAATTATCAAAGGTATGTTCCATGTGTTGATGAAAGGTTTCATTAAATGCATAAGAACAAAATCAAGGCATGTTGACATAGTATAAATCCTTGGAAACATTGTGTGAGTTTAGCACTTTGGTGCTATGCATTATGAGGGTGCAGATCTTATGGTGAAAAACCCAAAATTGGCCATTGGTACTAGCATGCCAATGGGGTTCAGACCGTGAAGCAAGACATACATTGGTACTTGCATGCCAACGGGAAAAAACCGTGAAGCGAGACATGGGTGGCATAGAGTTGCATCTGTGTGTCATGCATGTTGACATTGCATAGCATTGAGGGATTATGGGGTTATAGCTTTTAAAATGTTCACTTGCACATGCCACGCCTTAAATTTGTTCCTAGTATTAGCATTGTGTCATACCAGCAGTTGTGCTGACCCCTCGTGGGATATCATATTTTAGATGAGACTTCGGGTACTTGAGACTCGATGAAGTCGTTGGATCACAGAGGGATGAAGTAGATTGTGAAGCGTATTTGGCCCTTGGGGCATATTTTGTATGTATGGGCATAAGCTCAAAAGACTTGTATTTTAAATTTGGAAGAACAATGAACTATAGGCCTTAGGCCATTTTGAAATGTACGGGCTTAAGCCCAAATGACATGTAGGATATATTTATTTAATATACCTTACATGTATATATGTTGAAAGAAATGACTGTATGTTTAAATCCTATGAGATTGTGGTCGGCGAGTGAGGATGGGATGTGCACATATTTATATTTATGGATTGTTGCAAAATATTAGGTGGGAAAATGCTTAGAAAACAAAGGAAGTTATGTCAAAAATTTTGTGAAATTAAGGTAGAAATTAAGTGTGTGAAATACCCCATAAATAGGTAAGAAAGGTGCCAATAAGGGGGAGTTGAAAACCTTGAAGTAGTGGGCCAAAAATGGGGGAACAATAGCATTCAAAATGTAGGAAAAAAATTTGGAAAACAGAGAAAATTGGCTGCTGGACAAAGAAATTTAGTCGCCGCCGCTTTAGTGTTTCTATAGAAAAAATGAAAAATTAGATTGTAGTCGCTACAGTGACACGACCCTAGGCCATGCCAACCCCTTGCCACCCCCCCGGCACACACGCGCACCTACAGCCTGCCCTTATATGCCCACTGCCTTGCACGTGGCCTACTGCTACCTTGTCATGACACGCCCAGCCTGACACCCCTTGACACCTGCCTCCTTGGCCACCTATTTGAGCCATGTTTGGGCACCTTTTGGACCATGTTTAGGCACCCTATTGGGCCATGTTTGTCCAATCTTTAGGCCACGTTTGGCCACCCTTTTGAGCTATTTTTGGCCACTTATATGGACCATGTTTTGCCACTTCCTTAGACATATTTTGGTAGACCGTTTGACCTATTCTAGGCCCATACCTTAGGGCATCTTGGGGCCCATTTGGGCTATTATTCCAAGGCATTTTTAGGGATGACTTGGGACTATTTTAGAGACTATTTTTGGACTACCTTGACTATTGGTTGGGGTGATGTTTGACTACCACTTGGGACTTATCTTAGGTGAGTCTAGTAACGATTTTTCATTTTTATTTTGGGAAAACATGGGGGGAATAAATGCATAATCAACTAAATCCACCTTAATGACCTTCCATTTACTTTTCTTATTTCATTTCACTCACTCCCCAGGTTTGTGGAAATTCGGGGCGTGACATGTCCTCCATGGACTAAGTGTTGGGTATTATTCCCAATCACCGACCCGTAGGTCCAAATCAGCATCTATAGAATCATGATGGGCGTTGTGACAGACATAACTCCCAACACTCAAAATAACATCATGATGAGCAAAATTTCACAAGGAATGTACATATACGTGGAATATAAAATTCTCACCAGTGAGAAACATAGCAATTTTCTAATATCCAAATCAAAGGTATTGAAATGTGTAAGCAATCACATCAAGATATTGACAAATGAAATCTCAACATATCCACAAGAAAGTACAAATGTCAAATTTTGGAATCAATAAATGTTAGGTAAGTATAAGAGTACATATTGACAGCATCGAGAAAATATAATTGTGACATGGCTAAGTAAATGCTACTTATTAGAGTTTGGGTTTGCTTACATTGAGTTCTTAGCATCGCATTCCCATGCGGGTACCATAATAGCTATCCCATACCTTTCTTTCCATTTTCCATCATTTAGGTAATCCTATAATCATAGATAAAAAATAAAGTGCATAACGAATTAGTATTCATTCTAATCCCAAACATTGTTATTCAGTGTTTTAATCTCTTTTGAACTTAGTTTATTCAGTTAAGGGCCTTCAAATTCCCTATTTAGGTTCCCTAATGTCTTATAACTTATTTGGCCCTTCAAAGGCAAATTGATAATTTACACTCTTTAATGTCTCATATTTTTCCATACACGATTTAGGTACTCGGACTCCAATTTAAGTCCATTCGGTCTTTATAACATTTACATGGACTTATTAATTTTATTTTTATACTTCTGGTAACTTCATTATGTCTTAAGGATGTATTCGTCATTTTTTTGTTTGTTATCGAGTCTTATTTTCCTCAAAATGATGTCATCGTCAAGTCTGAAATATTAAATATAATTAATTTAGGCTTTTCGGATCTTAATTCGCATTTGTGTGACTTACATTAAGCCTAGGGACATTTTTATAATTTTACACTTTCATGCGTCACATTTTTTGGTACTTTGTTTGTTAAAATGGACTCCATCGTTGAGTCTTAGACGTCAATAAAGTCAGAAAATGTCATCTCTGACATTTAACTGGCTTTTGGCTTACGAATGGCAAAATGGTAATTATGACATTTTACGTGCCTATATCTTTGGGACTTCATTTCACAAATCAGATCCTGCCATTGGGTCTGAAATGTCTGAAATGTTAAGGTACATATTTTTACAGTCATCGAGGTTCAATTGGTCACTTAACTAATCATTAGGACATGTTTGGAAATATTCCAATTTGCCAGTTCGTATTTTTTGGAATATAATTTCACAAATCGGACTCCTTCATTGAGTCCGGAATGCTCAAAAATATTGGGTTGCACTATTCTTTTATTTTAATTGACCTTCATTTAGCCTATTTTTGGCCTAAGGGCATTTTGGTAATTTTTTTATAATTAAAAGGATTTAAAATTAATATTTAATTAATTTCTGGACCAATCCATAATTAATCAAAACTTTTTACATCATTTTCTAATTAACAGAAAGTTTCGGGGGTCTAATTATAATTTTAGAAACTATTTAAATAAACCCATTGGTTTAATTAGGTTTCAAGTGAACCAATCCCAGACAGTAAAGAGCCAACCGGTTCATCTGGTCTATTGCATCATACTGACGTCAGCCCTACTTTTTTATTTTTTAACTCTTTTAAGCCAAAATGACGACGTTTTAATAAGTGTTTAAAACCCATTTAACAATTTGGTCAGGACTCTACCCAAGACCTGACCTAGTACTGTACTTTTTCCCCAATACTCCGATGAGGGTTCCGATGGCCTTCTCCGGTACCGACGACCGTCGCCGATTGATTTTCGGCCACTGCCAATGTGGTTCAAACCCAATTTCTATTAGGATTCCATTTCTACAATTGGTTTCTTGATTGGGTGGGTCTACCGTCACAAAATAGGAGGTCACAGTCACTGCTCTAGCGACTCCTAGTTTTTCGGCGACCTATTAATTTTTTATTTCGAAGCTTTTTACTCACTGTTTTGGCTTGATTTTCCTTATATAAGTTTCTGGAGTCATAGGGAACATCTTCCCGTTCCTAAAACCAGGTAATCAAGCCTTAATATGTCCATTTAATTTTTCCCTCTCTAAACTAAAACCCTATATTTCTTTGAAGTTTCTTGACCTTTTCTTATGCTTTAAGTTGTAGAATGTTCATTGTTTCATGCTCTTTTTAGCCTTGTAACTAGTTTCAAGCTTTATTTAAGCTAGATCAAAAACTCAATTTCTCATAATTTCGGGTCTTAGAGTTTCTTAGGGTTTTCAAGCTTAAACCTCATCATTCTTCTTCTATTTTCTTCCCTCTACAATATAAAACACATGCATGTATATTTTATGTAACACCCTGACCCAATTAAAGAAAGATTAAGTCGCTAAATACTAATTAGTGACCCTTAGAAGGATGGTCAAGAAAATTTAATCGGAAAATAAATGCCAATTTCAAAAGTACCGAGACCTTAAATAACGAGGTCGATTTCAAAAAGAAAATCCAAATTAATAAGGTTAAGGGTATAAAATCAAGACTTGAAGAGTGAATCTTAATGCCGATTAACAAAGTGAAAAATAAAACGAAATATACATAAAAATAAATAAAAATTATAATAATACTAGGATAAGAAAATAAATAAAAATAAAAATGTATAAATAAATATAAGTGTATATATATAGCTACATATAAACTAATACAATTATATTCTAGATGACATATAAGTGTATATATATATATATATATATATACATAAATACATATATACATGTACAGCTGCCACTTATATATATATATATGTAACTAAAGAAAATTAAATCCAAAGAAATGAAAATAAAAAATAAAAAAAAAGATATGAAAGAATGAAGTAGAAGCGATTAGAAGGCAATAGAATTATATAGAAGACTATAATGGAATTAAATAGAAAAGGAGAGAGAATCAGTGGAGGCATACAACCACGCAGTTGTTCTCCATGTTAATAAAGAAAGAACGGCAACCATGTGATGAGAGAGAAGCAGTGGCCATGCAACCGTAGATGTGTTCTCCATGCAAAAATAAAAGCCAACAAGTGGCAATGTCACCGACCTCAAGGTCGGTTTAAGAAGAGATTAAAGGGGAGAGAAGTGTGAGGAAGCGAGACAGAGACCAAGAGAAAGGAGTCGAGGAGGGAATTTTGAAAACTGAAGGAAGAAGTTTTTGGAAAACTGTCACATTCCGCACCCTACCCTACGCGGATGCCGAAGATGTGATGCTAGTTAGCCGCCTTGCCGATTTTACCGCTGACAATGCGACCAACCAAAGGCAAATTTCTGAACTTTACCATGAATTGCATTCCAAATATAGGGTCAGAACAGCAGAATTTAAAACTATTTTTACCTCGGGAATGCAACTCATCTATATACCACATACGTATGTACCATAGAGCACGTTTATAACAGATATATAACACAGAGCATATCAAATTTCTCAAGAGTACCATTACCATGAGCCATGTCCTAATACATCTAATGCATACCAATAAAGTCAATCATAACATGTCACTCACCTGAATAGCCAGAATCAATCCATTAGAACCCAAGTCTCCACAAATCCATGCTATCAGATCCGTACTTGAACTGTCTCACAACCTGCTAGTATCATCTCCTTATACCTTCTAGTCCAATGGAGTCATATCCTGAAAAATGTTAAATAAATGGAATGAGCTTAAACAAGCTCAGTGAGTAACATAGGTTCCTACCATGGGTTTCAAAACCCGTTTATATATACATCCATGCTCAAATGCAACTCAAGTAGAACAAACGTAACTCAAGAGAACAAATCGGATCAACATAGAACCAAATAGAATGGATCAATACTGAATACCAATCAAACAACGGTATATCAACAAATGTGCCTGAACCTTCCCCAGGCAGTGTGGGATGCCACACAAGATAATCCGTCAGTCACCCACCCCCACACATGGAGGGCCCGCATCCCCACAGCACACTACCAGTTGGGGTCGGTATTAGAGCGGAACAGATAGGATTGAACGGATGCTGAGTTCTGGGCATCCCACAGAGCCAGCTATCCATCTACTGATATACTCAATCCCGTGGGCCCAAGACTCACGTAACAAGATAAACACAAATCAGACTCTAATAGCGTAGAACAAGTTAGAACAACAGATCCAAACATGATCAGAACTGGAGATATCAAGAAGTAGGAAAGAATCACGCCACATGTAATGCAGTGTAAAGAGTATGCATTAAAACGTATGCATGAGAATAGTACAGTGTATAAAACAGTTAGCATATAAAGCAGTACAGTATACAAGTTTAGGTACTACAGAAATTATACACCAAGTCAGGAGTCTGAGTTACTCACAGTTCGTTGCAACCAATTCAGATTTCCTTCCAACTGATTCTACATTTGAAAGTCCTAGAATAGTAATCACAAACATCGGTTATTGGTGATAATATATTTTACCTATTTCTCTAATTTCCTGCGGCCACTAAATAGCAAACTTGTTGTTTAGTCAATTATAAATTATATATTAATCCAATTAAGATCGATTGAATTCAATGCCACCATTATTGTGGTTCAAAATCAAGACATTTCTTTAGCTAACCCAACTATATTGGTTCTGATATACCATAAAAGAACAGGCCAATCAACACTTGACACGTGTAACCGCAATCCGACCTATGCTCAGCCAACATGATTCTCATTCAGCCAATAAGGAAAAACTCAAGCATCCAGATCATCATACAAGGTCGGAAGTGGCCGAACATATATATATATATATATATATATATATATATCCAGAACAAGGTCACAGGGTTCAGACCAACACTACAGAACTCGTCACCACCTTAGCGGATGCCGAGCAGGGAATAAGGAAGCGGTCTTCAACAAGGAAGCAATCTTCAACAAGGAAACTACCATCTATGGTTATCTCTATGCAAGGTAGCCGCAATCTCCAGTAATCAAATCCCTATATTCATGGCTTCTATGGTTATCTCTATGCAAGGTAACTGCAATCTCCAGTGATCAAATCCCTATATTCATGGCTTCGAATCCTAACCAACTTAGGAAAGCCACGGCTTATAAATTAAACCCTAAAGGTACGCCTTATTCTCTATGCTCATTCTTTGGCTTTCAATACAGTCTTTCAATTCTCTTACTTACTTAAGCATCAGAGCGGCTACCGCCGGAGTCAATCCGGTGGTCCTCTGATCATCTCTCTGAGTGTTCTACAGGTCACGGAGCCCTCACGTGTTGCGAGTCAAAAAGTGCAGCATCAGTTTGGCGCCGTCTGTGGGAAACGACTAATCTCCAAAGTGCTCTACTCATAAAACTCATCTTTTTCCCCACCAGAAAACCATGGCACCAAATCTCCGACCACGACAGAATGCTCAGAATGCGCAAAACACTCAATGTCAGCCGCCTGCTCCCCGCACAAGGGGGCCAGCGGCCAATCCTATGCGACAAGAGATCGAAGCCATAAAACGACACAATGAACTGGTGCAGGAACAGCTGCTTACCATCACTAGAACACTGGCGACACTTACACAGAACCAAGCGACGGGTTCTCCTAGCCCGCCGGTCAACTTCGTTGCAGGGACGCAACCTCCTGTTGCTACAGAGAACGCCGAACCTCATGCACAGGCTCCAACTAACCTGCCTGGGCACCCCTCAGGCGTTGCTCGCGCTGGTCGAGATCTATAGCCATCAACAGTTCCTGGCTGGGGAACATCCGCTTTTGTTTCCGACGTGCATTATCGAAGCACTACTCGAGCCCCAACTCCTAGGGTTTCGGAAGCACCGCCGGCACCGCAGGAACCTTATCATGCAGCACCAGTCCCTCTGGTTCGAATTCCTCCTCCGTCCGAAGGGCGTAATCAACCCTACTACCTTGAAGCCGAGGCTGTCAGACAGGGTTCACAAGATGTCAGAGTCAAAGACCCACAGAGGGTAGAGGAAATTGCCGAGTCAATAGACCGGACAATTACCTTAAGAGGACCTCAGAACCCTCCAGAACAAGACGAACTGGCCAGGCTGCTCGGAAGACTAGCCACTCCGTTCACTCACGCTATCATGTCAGAAGAGAGGCCTAGAAAGTTCATGGTGCCCAAGTTCACTCTCTATGACGGATCTGGAGATCCAGGAGATCACCTTTCTCATTACCAGCATACGATGGCCCTTCACGGAGCTTCGGATGCTTTCATGTGCCGGACGTTCATCACCAGCTTAAAAGCAACTGTTCTGAAGTGGTTCCACAACCTCCCTCCGAACTCCATTACCAGCTTCTACGAGCTCGGTAGGCAGTTCTTGGACAGGTTTATGACCAGCAGGAGGCTCAGAAGAGGGCCAGAATTCCTGCTGAATGTAAAGCAGACCAGGGAGGAATCCCTCCGAGCCTACATTGCACGCTTCAACACCGAACTCACTGAGATCACGGATTGCAGCCCGAAATTCCTTGTAGCAGCCCTTACAGCCGGGCTTGCCCAAGGTGGGTTCAGAGATTCCTTGACAAAGAGCCCTCCAGCCGATATGGCGGCACTAATGGATTGGGCCAGAAAATATATCAACCTGGAAGAGGCCAACCGCTCAGCCCAGAAGGGCAAGGATCAGACCCAGAGGGATATTCCAAAGCGGGAGGATCACAAGAAGGAGGATCACTGAAGAGACTCCAACAAAAAGAGGGCCAGGAGCTCAGAGAAGAGAACAGCTCCCAGAGCTGTGTACAACTCCGCACCAAGGGAGTTCACCAACTTCACTCCTCTAAACACCACTCCGAACCAGGTACTCCGACAGATCAGAGATCGGGAGAACCTGAGGTGGCCGGAGCCAATCAAGGGAGATCCCAGCCTGCGGGACCAAAGTAAGTATTGTAATTTCCATAAAGATCATGGACATACAACTAACTCTTGCAGGACCCTCCGATATGAGATAGAGCAGCTCATAAAGAAGGGACGTCTTCTGGAGTTCGTCAAGCAGGACGGACGACAGAACCCCCAATAGGACAAGCCTCAGCAGCGGCTAAATCAGAGGCCCGAACAGAGGCAGGAGCAGAGGGAAGGACGAAACGAGCCTCAGAGCCAGAACAATCACGTCATCTACGTCCTCCATGCTGACTCCCCTATTACAGGAATGTCCAACAGGGCAAGAAAGAGATATGCTCGGGAGGCCAGAACCGCCCCGAACGTCCTGCAGATCTCCAACGTCGAAAAGAGGCTCAAGCCAGGGCTGGAGATCCAGTTCACCGAGCAAGATCTAGCAGGGGTACACTGCCCTCACAGTGATGCCCTCGTTATTACCCTCAGAATCGCCAACTTCGAGACCAGAAGAGTCCTGGTCGACACTGGCAGCTCAGTCAACATTCTGTTTTATGAACCGCTTAAATAGATGGACATAGACCAGGACAACGTCAAGCCCACCACTGCCGTGATGGCAACTTTTGATGGCAACCTCAGCACCCCACTGGGGAGAGTTGACCTTCCTACCACTGTAGGAGAAGGCGAAGGGTAGAAGACCACCATCACGGAATACATGGTGCTGAACATGAAGTCTCCCTACAACGTCATAATCGGGAGACCCTAGTTGCATCAGATAGGGGCAGTCACTTCGACCCTTCATCAGTGTCTGAAGTACGCCTACAACCAGAGCGTACACTCGGTCCAAGGATGTCAGCCAACCTCCCGAGAGTGTCACGCTATTGCCCTCAAGGAGAAAGCTCCGAAATAGCAATTACAGTACACTCGGGACTGTGTAGATCCGGTCTTCACTCACACTCCCGAGGTGGAAGATTGCCCATCCAGCGTTGAAGAACCCCTGAGTCCAAGGGGACGTGACAGCAGAGTCAAACCTGTTGGCGAGCCCATTAAAATACTGGTCAGTTCAGAAGCAGAGGGGCGTTACTTGTACGTCGGCCCAGATCTTACACACACCGAGCAGGAGAAGATGGTCAGGTTTCTGAAAAACAACCTCTCTATCTTTGCTTGGGAGACCAGGGACATGGAGGGAATAGATCTTAATCTAATAACTCATAAACTGATGGTAGATCCGGATCACCCCCCAGTCATACAGAAGAGAAGGCCGATCGCTCCTGAACGGCATTGGGTTATAAACGAAGAAGTCCAGAGGCTGCTGGATGCCAGGATGATACGGGAAGTTTTCTATCCCGAGTGGCTAGCCAACACCGTGCTTGTCAAAAAGAAGAACGGCAAGTGGAGAGTCTGTGTTGACTATACAGACCTCAACAAAGCGTGCCCCAAAGACAGCTTTCCACTGCCAAGAATAGACCAACTGGTTGACGCCACTGCAGGGCATGAACTTATGAGTTTCATGGATGCATACTCTGGATACAACCAGATCCAGATGTACCCTCCAGATCAAGAGAAGACTGCCTTCATAACCGAAAGAGGACTCTACTGCTATAGAGTGATGCCTTTCGGTTTGAAGAATGCTGGAGCCACTTATCAACGGTTGGTGAACAAGATGTTTAGCCCACTACTCGGTAGCACCATGGAGGTTTACATCGACGACATGCTGGTAAAGAGCCTTCAGAAAGGCAGTCACCTCCAGCACTTGGCCCAGACCTTCGATATCCTCAGACAACACAGGATGAAGCTCAACCCCGCGAAATGTACCTTTGGAATTACGAAGGGAAAATTCTTGGGATACATCGTCTCTCAAAGAGGTATCGAAGCAGATCCCACTCAGATCCAAGCCCTGATTGGACTGAAGTCACCAAGAACCAGAAAGGATATTCAGGCATTGAATGGCAGAATTGCCGCGCTGAGCAGATTTATATCTAAGTCCACCGATCGTTGCCTACCTTTCTTCAAAGCTCTGAAGGGCAGCAAGACTTTGCAATGGACAGAAGAATGCGAGCAGTCCTTTCAAGAACTGAAGGAGTATCTAGCCTCTCCAGAGCTTCTGTCAAAACCAGTACAAGGAGAAAAGCTGCTCCTGTACCTTGCAGTCTCCGAGAACGCGGTCAGCTCCGCACTGATTAGACAGGACCGAGGAGTACAGAAGCCTATATTCTACGTCAGTAGGGCACTACTTGACACGGAGAAAAGATACCCAGAAATAGAGAAGCTGGCCTATGCCTTGGTTATATCAGCTCGGAAGCTTCGACCTTATTTCCAGGCCCATCCAATCGAGATCCCAACTGCCTATCCCCTGAAGTCAATACTGAAGAAACTTGAAGTATCGGGAAGATTGGTAAAGTGGTCTGTGGAGCTAGGGGAGTTTGACATAGCATATGTGCCCCGAAACTCCATCCAAGGGCAGGCCTTAGCTGACTTCGTAGCCGAGTTCACCCCGGCACTTCAGAACAAAGCAAAAGTCACCGAGACTTCGGGAACCTGGCTGCTGTACATTGATGGATCGTCAACCGATCAAGGATCAGGGGTAGGCCTGGTGCTACAGTCCCCTAATGGGCTCACATCAGAAAAAGCAGTCAGCCTGGGATTCAGAGCTTCTAATAATGAAGCCGAATATGAAGCCCTAATCTTAGGGATGAAACTTGCCTTGGAATGCGAGGCTCAGAACCTCGATGTCTTCTCTGACTCCCAACTGGTAGTAAGCTAGGTCTTGGGAGAATTTGCCATCAAAGATGACAAGATGCTTCGGTATTCCGAACTGGTGAGCCACTTGAAGAATTCCTTCCAGACGTTTACCATCCAGAAAATTGAGAGAAACTAGAATTGCAGAGCAGATGCTCTAGCTAACATGGCCTTCCGCCTCAAATCTGAAGTAGACTCCACAGTTAAAATCTCTTTTCAGCCAGGATCCAGCATCGAGGAAGCACAAGTTGCTCAAATTGACGAACAGCCCCAGAACTGGATGACCCGATCCTCCAGTATCTAAGGTCCGGTCTCCTCCCAGAGGACAGAAACAAAGCCAGGAGAATCCGAATCAGAACGGCTCGGTACCTGATCCTGAACAACAAGCTTTACAGAAGGTCGTATTCTCAACCTCTGCTAAAATGCTTAGCCCCAGACGAATCACAGTATGTCTTGGCTAAAATACATGAGGGAATCTACGGGAATCATAATGAGGGCAGAACTATAGCCCACCGAGCTCTATCGCAGGGCTACTACTGGCCCGGCATGTTGAAGCAGGCTAAAGAATATGTTCGGAAGTGCGACAAGTGCTAGAGATTTGCCCCGTACCAACATCAGCCTCAGCACGAGCTTATCCCGATTCCTAGTCCTTGGCCCTTTGCTCAATGGGGAATGGACATTGTGGGCCCGTTACCACGAGCACCTCCAAACAGGAAGTACCTCTTGGTGGCCATCGACTACTTCTCTAAATGGGCCGAAGCCGAGCCTTTAACTCATATTATAGAAAAGGAAGTCGAAAGCTTCACCTGGAAGAACATTGTCTGCAGGTTTGGCATACCACATGTAATTATCTCGGACAATGGGACACAATTCACTGGTAAAGGCTTCAAGGCATTCTGCGAAAATCTCAACATCAGGCAACACTTTGCCTCTCCAGGCCATCCGCAAGCAAACGGGCAAGCAGAGGTCACCAACCGAACAATCCTTGACGGGTTAAAGAAGAGGTTGGAACAGGCCAAAGGAAAATGGGCAGAAGAACTCCCTAAAGTCCTTTGGGCCTACAGAACAACCAGAAGAACTCCCACCTCTGAAACTCCCTTTTCACTAGCCTATGGAACAGAAGTAGTAATTCCGGTTGAGATCGGTATGCCAACTCTGAGGACTGAGGCCTTCGAGCAAGAATCCAATGATCAGCAACTGATGGGAAACTTGGATTTGCTCGAAAAGAGAAGGGATCAAGCCAGCATCAGGATGGAAGCTTATCAGCAAAGAATGGTCAACAAATCCAAGGTAGGACTCAAGACAGTCAACTTTCAAGTTGGAGACTTCGTCTGAACAAGAGTCTTTCAAAACACCAAGGATCCCACCATGGGAAAGTTGTCACCAAACTGGGAAGGCCCCTACAAAGTAACAAAGGTCGTTCGACCTACCACTTACTGGCTTGAAGACATGACTGGGAAACCTGTTCCTAGGCCATGGAACGTAGAACACTTGCGGAAGTATTATCAATGAAGATTTATTTTCTTTTACTTCCATAAACGGCCCATCTATTAATGCACAGGCCTCTAGAGCCTGGTCCATAATGTACGAGTTTTCACTCGGTCCATCTATTAATGCACAGGCCTCCAGAGCCTAGTCCATAATGTACGAGTTTTCACTCGGTCCATCTATTAATGCACAAGTCTTATGACTCGGTCCATCTGTTAATGCACAGGCCTCCAGAGCCTGGTCCATAATGTACGAGTTTTCCCTCGGTCCATCTATTAATGCACAAGTCTTATGACTCGGTCCATCTATTAATGCACAGGCCTCTAGAGCCTGGTCCATAATGTACGAGTTTTCACTCGGTCCATCTATTAATGCACAAGTCTTATGACTTGGTCCATCTATTAATGCACAGGCCTTCAGAGCCTGGTTCATAATGTTCGAGTTTTCACTCGGTCCATCTATTAATGCATAAGTCTTATGACTTGGTCCATCTGTTAATGCACAGGCCTCCAGAGCCTGGTCCATAATGTACGAGTTTTTATTCGGTCCATTCATAAGTGCACAAGCCTTCAGAGCCTGGATTACTCTTATACACAGGCCTTCCGAGCATGGTCCGTCTTCAATCTACAGATTCTATGATTCAGCCCATCCACAGACAGAAGTTCCGGGCATCTACAAACTAAAGTTTCCTAGATCAGAACACCTTAGATCTGATACTTATATTTCTTGGATTATCTATCAAACAAACAACAAGTACTATGGTACCGACCAGGGGTAAAGTACTTTGATTCAGGCATTTTTCTAAGTTTCTTTGATTTATTCTCAGAACAATCAGAAATGCACAAGAAAGTGTTTAAGCTACAAAAGAGCACATTCACAGAAAACATCAGATCTGAGAAGAAGAAATCTAATTTTATTGATAATTCAGAAGATTTACATCAGTACAAAGACACCACTACAGAAGCTATTACAGAAGCTATTACAGAAGCTACGCTTGGCAACATAACGGCTCTTCTCCTAGGATGATAAAGGGGCACAGGAGCCAAACTTCCATTACTGCCGCTACCGGCTCCATTTGAAAGGAAGGAGCCCTGAACCCCAGTCTGCATCAAGAAACACCCAGGCCATTTCATCATCACTATCACTGGTCTCACGACCAACGGAGGATGAGGGCTCTGGGTTTCAGGGGGCCTTCAATCTTCTTCTTCACACCGTCTGTTTCACCCCAGCCAGATTGAGACAAAGCTCGAAGAAGAGGAGGCACCCCACTTGCGTCTACATCACCGACGCTCCAGGCCTCGGTTGAATCAAGGAAGGAACACCACCAATCGGAGGAATCTCGACCGAATGCCAGAGGAAACAAGAAGACTTGTATTTCCTTTAATCCTTCCTTGGAGACTGAAAAAAGGGGAAGGTTAACTCTCGGCCACAGTTTAATCGCTTCTAACTCAGGCAAGGAATCACCCATCATCTCTGGGCAAATGGCAAAATTCTGGCAGCATATGAGGCCTTTCTCACAAGGGGACAATTTGAAATCAAAAAGATGAACGTAACCATATGCCTTCATCCCCATTTATATAGACCCTTGAAGTCCAAAAGACGCCCAACTGAACCGTCACAGCGATGAAAAAGAAAGTGGCCTCGAAATCCTAAACGACGGTCGAATAAATAATTGGCGCATTAAATGTGCCGCTTCGATATACCAAGGGATAGGGTACGGAACCCTCTAAACAGCGACCACAGTCCGGCACTGAAGCACCCTAATTAACAGAAAGGGGAATGATTACGCCCAAAGAATAACGCGGTAGTTGTAGTGTAGCTTTGGGGTGTCGATTCCACAGGGAGACTAAATTAAAAGAATAATAAATAGAATTTCTGAAACTACAGAAAGTATTAAACGGTTAACGAGAAAATAAAAATATATAAAAATGATCTGTGAATGAAAATTAAGAATTAAACAAATTGACTAATGGAAGAAAATATTCAAAATTAACGAACAGTGGAGTGTCGGGAATCCCTTGCACAAATATGGTATTTCAATTATTTTTAATTCACAGATAACTCAATTGAGAAATTAAATTCTAAAAATCTCAATCGGAAGATTTAAAATTATGCATCAAAATTAGACTGAAAATAACCCTTTGAAAAATCATTCAACACTTTTAAATCTCTCAAATTAATATTCACATTGAAAAAACCCAACGACGACAATATACCGAACGAGCAATATTGCAGCAAAGAATTGAATCAATATAAATATTTAATTGTTCCAAAAATAATCAAAACATTAATCCACTCAATAGAAAAAGCATGACTGAATCTATAAACGGACTAAAACCTTTAATTATTCGGACAATAAAATCTAACAATAATTTATGAATGATCAACGAAGGATTTAACAAATTAAAACCATGTACAAGAATCAAAATAAATTAAAATAACCATTTATGGTGCAAAGTAATCCCTAACTCCACTTGAAAATTTAGTTACCCATGTACAGGATGGATAACGTAAATTTTACGGAGAAAAATCGAGCCATGGAGGAGCTGCGGCTTCTTCTACTCTGCTCAACTCCTGCGCCGCACACTGCTTTGTATTTCTCTTCTTTTCTCCCTGTGCACAGCCGCCGCAGCCCTCTCTGTATTTTTCTTTCCTGTTCTCCACCAAACGCCGTCCAGTTGTATATTTTTTCCTTTTATATCAGCCCTAACCGCGTCTCATATCAGCCGCATAACAGGCCGGATCAGCGCAGCGCCAAGCCTCACACACGGCCCACGCAAGCTTGGCTTGCTTCTTCTTTCTTTGCTAGTTTTATTCAACGCCGGGCCCCACTCTCTTCTATGACCTCACTTCTCTTTTATTTATCACTTTTCAATTAGCTTTCTGTATCTCTCTTTAGTCATGCCTTAAACGTTGGCCCACAGCTTTATTATTTTTTTTCTTTTGCTTTGCTTTTCTTTTGGTCAAATCTCCAAGCACTGGCCCACACAAAATATAATCAGAATTGAGACTCCCTCCAGCCGTGCAGCCTTGCTTTGAATTTTCAAACTTTCCTTTTTTTTTTTTTGTTTTCTTTCTTTTCTTTGCTCTGCTTTTCTTATTCTCGCGCGCAGTTAACAATCGCCAACTTTACGCTCCATTTTCTCCCAGATAACAACTGAATCTCGACTCGGACCCTTCACGAAAGTTGTAGCCCCGGATGAGTAGATAATTTTAGGCTCAAGAACCATCTGATTTGAGCTTCAGAAGCGCAAGTTATGGCCTCTTCAAGTTGGCTGGACGGAGAGGTTCATAGCAGCTTTCCAGGCCTGTCTTTGAAATAATGTTTGGAGGCCCAAACGAACTTCGATTTTTGCAAACCAGACCTTTTTGAAAAGCTCAAGACGTCCTCTAAATATTTTATGAAGATCACGTTCTCATTCTGAAACTTTAACGTCATCCAAATCGCGATTGAAACTCAATGGTCGAATCTGCCAAAAAGCCAAAAATTATTCCAAAACTATTAAATGTAAAGCGCAATTGCAAACTAGCACTCACCAACAAATAATGTACTATTTGAGACTTAAAATCTTATAAAATACCGCTAAAATATATCTCAATGTAAATAGAAATTAAATAAATAATATCAAATATATCTCAATATTCCTATTCACTTTCTAGCATTTTAATCAAATAATGGGATATTTAGAGTGCACTTTTGCGCACTCATCAGGGAACAAAGTCTAAATTATATAGACCCCCTATTCAAAATTCAGATCTCTCAGTCTTGACTATTTTTATGACAAGCCAGGTCATATCTCAAAACTCAAACAGCTCGGATATATCCCGATCCAAGTACTCAGCATACCAAGCATCATAACAACAAGTATAGAGCTGCCTAGTTGTCTTCACAAGCTCTTGATTCAGAGCTGCCTACCCTAAGAGATCTACAAGGGTTTAATCCCACTTTATCAGGCTCTATCTATCCGATTATATTTACTTTCTTGTCTTATTATAATAAGGCAGGTAAAATTAATCTGCATCTCTTACTCAGTAACCAGTATCGAAGCTCGCAAAAGCAACTATTGATTACTGAACAGTTGATCTAGCATGCAAAAGACCTAGAGTAGCCATACTTACACAGAAGGGAAGAACACAAGAAGAATTTGAAGGAAAAATAATTTTATTGATCGGAAGTATATGTCCATTACATCAAATAGCAAAAACAAAAAAGGGATAATAACCTATAGGGCCTCAAGACTTCCCAGAAGGGCCTGCGTCCTCATCTAAGTTAAGGGCACGGGCCCCAGCCGTCTTATCCGGATCAGGACGAGATGAGGCAGGTTCAGGGGGAACAATTGATGAAACGTCAAAGCCCGGGAACTGAACCTGGAATCTAGTTCGAAAGCTTTCAAAACCAAACAGGATCAGCTCATCACCCATCTGGTCAACTTCATCTTTTAATATCATCTCAGTCTCAGCCTAGGCATGATCAGTCGCCTCATGAACCTTCTGATCGAAGAAACTCCGGAGATTAACCAACTCCGCCTCAAGCCCCGCAACCTTCCGAGCATTTATGTCCCTCTCAGACTCTGCCACGGTAAGGTTGGTGGTAGCTTCCTTCAGATCCTCCTCAATGCTCTGGATTTTGGATCGGGCTGTCCCAAGCTCCACCCTCATCTGTTCCACTTCAGCCCGCAGCTTCTCGGCCTCCTCAAGGCCCATAGGGGTCACCATCAGAGCAGCCAAGCTATGCATACTCTGCGTAAAGCAAGACAGACGGATTAGATTGAACGAACAGACAGGTAAAAAAGTCAAGAAAAAGCTTCAGAAGCTACCTTCATCTGGAGATTCATCATCTCAGTTATCAGCTTGGAAGTGTCATCCCCTCTGTACCGATGCGGGCCATGAGCCCATATTTGATCAAACGCCCTCTTGGCGATCTGATAGTCCGGCTCATTAAACGGCTCAGATGATGCAGCAGGTGCCTTCCCCTTCCTAGCCCTCCTACTCGGACCAGAAGAAACAGGAGGAGCAGCCGAGACAGGGACGGTAGGTTCGGCCTCCTTTTCGGCTTCGGCAGGAGCCGGCTCAAGAGAGCCAAAAATCAACCTCCTCCTCTTTACTTCAAGGGTGGCATTAGGCTCAGCTCGGGAGGAAGACTCCCCCGCCACTGGGGCATCCGGCACAGCCCATCTCGACGTCAACCTCTTCTTAAGCTCTGCATTACAGGCAGCCATCAAGTTTGCTGGAGTAATAATGACGGAATGAGCCCGGTCAGGAGTCGAAAGCAGTGCTCGGTACTGATCCCGCAGTACTTCAGTAAAGTCGGGCCTCTTCCAAACACTCTTATCTATACACAAGTAAGGAAAGACATATCAGCTTATCAGTTCGGAAGGCATAACAAGGCTAAAAGAAAGTCTAAAAGAATAAGCCTCACCCCTATGACCCGTAACGCGAGGGAACGACGAGGCCTCTCCTTTCTGAAAGCCTTCATGCTCCCATCCTCCTCCAACAAAGAAGTACCACTTCTTCCACGTCTTGTTGGAAGTAGGAACAGAGGTCAGGGGTCGAAACCCCTTCTCAAAGGACATATAGAAAAGGCCCTCTGCCTGCTTGAACTTCAGATCCATATTACTACGGATCAAGTCCAGAGACACATCCACCTTGTTCAGGTGTCCCAACACCACAAACCCTAAAAGCTGCAGCCAGCTATTGAGATTCAGGTCGGCAGGACAGAGCTTGAACCAACAAAAGAACTGCCTGACTAAATCCGGTAATGGGAGCCTCAAGCCCATTTCAAACTAGGCAAGGTAAACACAAATCTCCCCGGCTTCAACATTATGGGGACGACCCATGGGGCCTGGCACTCTGCAGGTCACATTCGTGGGAAATTTAAATTTCACCCTCCATTCATCCAGAAGGCTCCGAGTGACAGCACTCTCACCCTCTTCTCTACGGGAAGACCTACCAGAGGTCTCCCCAGCCCTGTCTCGGGGCTCCTCAAAAGCATCAACTATCCTAACTCCAAGACTAGTGGGAGGATCAACAGGCATCTCCCCAATAACTTCGGGAGCAGGATTACCCACATCTTCCACAAAAGACGGTATAGCCATCTCAGGAGGATTTCCCACTCTCTCATTCACAGTTGGGGATTCAGGAAGAGCAGACATTATTCCCAGACTTAAGAAGAAAGAAGCAAGAGAAGAGGGAAAATCAGTCGAACCTGTTCTAACTCAGGGAACCAGTACTCTTCAAGGTCACACGAACCAACAATGGCGAACGAAATCTCCTAGCGCAGTGAAAATGACGGGGGAAAGGTCAGTCCAAAATCTCATCCTGTATTTATAAGCGCAATATCAGAAGGGACCCACCAATCCCAAACGCCATGACGGTTCAGAACAATGATGATTTCGAGAAACCCGACTATCAGCCCAGTACAATGATGACCTTGAAAAGACCTAATCTCCGGCTGCACAATAAAAGCCTTGGAAGGCGAACGGACAAGACACATGACTCTCCGAAAAAGGCTTAGCCCTAGTTGCTTGCTAGCATCAAACTAGGACTAAGGGGGGAGTAACTGATATACCATAAAAGAACAGGCCAATCAACACTTGACACGTGTAACCGCAATCCGACCTATGCTCAGCCAACATGATTCTCATTCAGCCAATAAGGAAAAACTCAAGCAACCAGATCATCATACAAGGTCGGAAGTGGCCGAACATATATATATATCCAGAATAAGGTCACAGGGTTCAAACCAACACTACAGAACCTTAGCGGATGCCGAGCAGGGAATAAGGAAGCGATCTTCAATAAGGAAGCAGTCTTCAACAAGGAAACTACCATCTATGGTTATCTCTATGCAAGGTAGCCGCAATCTCCAGTAATCAAATCCCTATATTCATGGCTTCTATGGTTATCTCTATGCAAGGTAACTGCAATCTCCGGTGATCAAATCCCTATATTTGTGGCTTCGAATCCTAACCAACTTAGGAAAGCCACGGCTTATAAATTAAACCCTAAAGGTACGCCTTATTCTCTATGCTCATTCTTTGGCTTTCAATACAGTCTTTCAATTCTCTTACTTACTTAAGCATCGGAGCGACTACCGTCGGAGCCAATCCGGTGGTCCTCTGATCATCTCTCTGAGTGTTCTACAGGTCACGGAACCCTCATGTGTTGCGAGTCAAAAAGTGCAGCATCAGTTTCAGTCCCAGTATAAGGTAATTGTGAGGAAAAGTATCAGAATGTGCATGTGTTAAGAGTTAGGAGTTCTCTGAGGAATTTTCAGAAATATCTAGAGTATAACACTGTTGTTAATTTGTAGATAGTTGGTTTATATATACATTCAACCAAAATAAGTTGGAAATAACGACAGTTAATTGCTGTTGCAACTAGTCAGTTCAGGACGGCTTGGAACAGCAGTCGGCTGCTGTTGAAGGTGACCAGTTCATGGCACTTGCGTGTGGGGAATAAATTAATAGTCAGGGACATTTTTAGTTGCAGCACATCTATCGTTGGGCTTGTCAACAAAACAGTGGTAAGAATTAGGTGGCTTACCCTTTATCGGTGCAACAGAACTGGAAAGACACAAGTTCACATGAAAAAATAAAAGTGGATTGATCATGTGGGTTATGGATAATTGAGACTGCTTTATGAGCTGGACCAGTCAATAAAATAGCATCACATAAAACACTTGAGCACAGGTTGCGGCAGCTCCAAATGAAACTAATTACAAGGTCCTTTACACAATCAAGATAATATAATATATATTATATTCTTCTACAATTAGTTTCTTTAAAACCAATACATATCAACGAAAATTTATATTGGTTCATAAGGATTTTTCTAGACCATTATTTTATTTTATTTTCACTTGTAGATATATTCTTTTGGTGGAGTTTTCTTGAAGTTAAGGATCAGTCCCTATTAGGGGCGTGCGGCTGTTCAGGACGCCTGTACAGAATTTGTTCTTCACAAAATTTTTACCCAGCAGCTGAACTATTTCCAAACTATATTTAATTTAATAGCTGGACTATTTTTCTTTTAATTGAATGATTGAAGGTTTAATAGTTGAACTGTTTCTACATAAATGGGTGGACTGTATCTAATCAATAACTGAGATATTTTTGGGTCAATTACACGTTTCCAGCAGTCGCACCACTCACACCTTTCCACCCTAATTTCTCTTATTTAAATTCCATGCTACACAAGGAATTCAACAACAGAATAATAATAAATCCCTCTGCAATAGTTACAAGGAATCAGATATATATACTTGTCTCAGATTGGGTAAATCGTTTGAGGGGAAAAATCCAGAAAACTGAAGCTACAGCCGCTCCATTTCTATGTTGCTTCAAATACTAGCCGAGAGCTGATTCCTACGCCCCCACTTGATTTGTGCTGCTGTATTAACTTACTAATTTGTAATACTTCAGCCCACTAACAAGGGAGTAGTAGACGACCTGAATCAGTGTTACTAATGCTATAACGGAGAAAGGAAGTGCAGCAAAATTAGAAGATAGATGATGAATAGAAGGTGCAAGTCAGGTTGTGAAGATCTGGAATCAAAATTCCCTCTTGAACACTGTTCAGTAGAATTTATAAATAGTGGAAGGATCTAGAAAATTAGAGGGTTTTCCCCCTTTATCGGTTGTCATCAGCTGATTCTAGAATAATCTATTACTCTAGAATTTGCTTCCTTTCCACCCACTTCCCACATTTTAAATATATATAAATATATAAAGAGATATATATATATATATATATAAATAAATAGCTATTAGTATAAAAAAAAAAGGGAAGAGGCGGCTGTATTTTTCTTATATTCGTATATAAATATAAATATATTTTTGGTACATTTATAGTATCTAATATTTTATGAATACTTTATTCCATAAAATATTAAATTATATAATGCCGGTAAATTTGACATTAAGCCGGGGTATCTTTTACTGTATTAATATTTTATTTCATAAAATATTAATTTATGAAATAATATAGAATCTGCCTTAAAAGTGAAACTGGTATTGTAATTATTTATTTTCACATAATTTTATAATTAATTATTCGTATCGGTCCACTCATCCATCTCGGCACTCAATTAGCCCAGTTATTTATTTTTCGAGCATATATTATTTTAACGATGTTGAGTGCCTTAGTTATCTCCACATAATTTTCATAATTATTTTGCTTTATCGATTTAATATTTTATTCTATAAAATATTAAGTTATAATGTGCCGATAAAGCCTAGAATTTATTTCGCAAACCTTGAATCCCTGTTAATGCCTTACTTATTTTCACATAATTCTTCATAATTAATCATTAGTATCAGTCTCTTTTATTTATTTTGGTACTCGGTCGGCTGGGTTAATTAATTTCCCGAGCATATTTCATTCTATATATGAGGATACTAAATTCTGTTACAGCTTACCGTATTTTGCACTATTTCAATTTATTAACGTCACATAACCTACTTTCATCAGGTCGGGGTGTAGTTTGGGCTATGTCGGATTTTTGGGGCATTACAAAAACAATCAACTAAAGCAGTTAAATTTTGGGTGAATTATGTTCAATTATGTTTTAGATTTAAAGCATGCGATAATAGGGTCTTAATCTACATGTTTTAAGCTTTAGTTTGCAAAAAGAATGAATGAAAATCGTGTAGAGTTGAGTGAGGAATTTGAGATTACAGGTTGAACAAAAAATTTGGAAATGTTAGTGCAAGTCTGAATCAATGTAAACCAAACTTAAATTTGTATATTCAAACTTCAACAAGACCTTATTAGTGTTTCCAAAACCCCAACCCGAGACCTAAAGGCCTAGGTAAGAACCCTCAAAATACCACATACAGGTTACGGTTCCAAGAAGGACTTTTACAAAATGAATACAAAAACCAATTTTGTGGTTAGGGAATGAAGTTACACGTGCCTAGGATTACAACAGACCAAATTAGATGCAAATTGGTGTTAAAATTGGGGGATACTATGGAGTTGCAAGTTCGAGTATCAAGTTTTAAACTGAACATTTGAGTTAGATTTAAGGTTTCAAATGAATGCCAAAAGATTGGCCAAACCCCTAGGAACGCATATCACCCAAGAATAGAGGAAATTAGTGATTAAAAATGCACGAAATTGGAGATAACGAAACCCAAAAATTAGGGCTATAGTGAAGGTGAGTTGGGGGAAGACGATTAATAGTAACGGGTTATGGGTCGGAACTCGGGTCAGGTCCTGACCCGATGTCTTAGTAAGGATTTTGGTCACTCAAAACTACGACATTTTAATTAGGTTTTGTCACATCCCTCACCCCACCCTACGCGGATGCCGAAGATGTGATGCCAGTTAGCCGCCTTGCCAATTTTACCGCCGACAATGCGACCAACCAAAGGCAAATTTCTGAACTTTACCATGAATTGCATTCCAAATGTAGGGTCAGAACAGCAGAATTTAAAACTATTTTTACCTTGGCAATGCAACTCATCTATATACTACATAATTTGGAATGCAATTCATGGTGAAGTTCAGAAATTTGCCTTTGGTTGGTCGCATTGTCGGCGGTAAAACTGACAAGGCGGCTAACTGGCATCACATCTTCGGCATCCGCCTAGGGTGGGGTGCGGGATGTGACAGAGTGGTATCAGAGCTAAGGTTGGTGAATTTTGAAGATTCATTGGTACCACAGAGCAATATTTGGGTGAAAGGTTGAGGATACCTATACAAATGGGAACTTGAGGACAATACGATGTGAAATGATTTGGGAGTCATTATGCACAACAGAGCATTAAGTCATGGATTAAACGTTACAGAGTACCTGAGCCATGGATATTGGGTTCCACTTTTGGAGACTAGACGTGGGATTATGGAAGTCTTTAGTAATAGACGATAAATTTGTGATTCTAAAGCCTAAGGACTAGGAATCAACTGATCTGTAGTTGTAAATCTTGGAGATCCACTAGTATCACTAAGTGATAGTTGAGTAATGGTTAATGATCTTTAGGGACATGATTGCTGTTGATTTTCCTTGGATGATCAGGATGATTAGATACTCAATAATTTTTGGGAGACAGAAGTAGGCGTATAAATAAAATTGACGATCTTGAGAATTCGAGGATTTTATCAGAGTAGCACAACGGAAAAGTAAGTTCAAGGTTAATGATTCTTTGGGAAAGATCAGACTAGAACTGAATTGTGGACTATTGAGCGACTTAAATAACTATATGATTGAATAATTTTTTGTGACGATATCGTGTTTAGTCACTACAGTTAATAGTCCTTGGGGGAAAAGACTATGCTAGGATGAAATTGATGATTCTAAGGTAATTAAACCAATCGAATGCATAGTAAGTTTGGGAGGAAACGACTCTAGGTTAGCTAACTTTGGTATTGATCATTATAATTGTGGGTACCAAAATGACTATTTGGTGGAATCAGATATGATTGACTAATTTTAGTGAATGATTCTAATCGTCTGAGGATGAATGTCAATTTCGATTTAATGTGAAGTGGATCTAAAATCAAATCTTGGTGATAGTATATATTTTGTGGATTGTCAACTAGACTTATTACGAAATTTTCTGGATCTGGTTTGATACTTTTGATTGAGGATATCAAAATGATTACTTTGTGAATTCAAATGCCATTAAATGATCTTAGTGATTGATTTCCAATCATTTGAGGACAATCGCCAAATATGATTTAAGGTGAAGTGGATCTAATATCGATTCTTGGTGACATAATATATTTTTAGGATGATTCCCAACTTTGAAGTAAATGGCATCTAGTTGGTGGATTATAAAGCAGATTTCTTGTGGACTTTCTAAATCTAATCTAAATTGCATGTATGGGGATTCTAGACTCATGATAATTAGAGGCATGATTGCATTATGCTAGAAGATAAGACTGTATAATCTTGTTGTGGTATTGAATCTTGGTGACAGCGTATATTTTATGGTTTGTCAATCAGACTTATCATGACTTTCCTAGATCTGATTTGACACTTGTCTAGTTGGGAATTATCGACTAGTAATAATTGGAGACATGATAGTAGAAGTAATCAAGGTTAAAACCTTATGATAGATAAACCTAAATGCTTACTTCACTATAAGACTAGTTGAGTTTTGGGGACAAAACTCTTTTGAAGGTGGATAGAGTGTAATGCCCCAAAAATCCGACATAGCCCAAACTACACCCTGACTTGATGAAAGTAGGTTATGTGACGTTAATAAATTGAAATAGTGCAAAATACGGTAAGCTGTAACAGAATTTAGTATCCTCAGATATAGAATGACATATGCTCGGGAAATTAATTAACCCAGCCGACCGAGTACCAAAATAAATAAATGAGACTGATACTAATGATTAATTATGAAGAATTATGTGAAAATAGGCTTTATCGGCACACTATAACTTAATATTTTATAGAATAAAATACTAAATCGATAAAGCGAAATAATTATGAAAATTATGTGGAGATAACTAAGGCACTCAACATCGTTAAAATAATATATGCTCGAAAAATAAATAACTAGGCTAATTGAGTGCCGACATGGATGAGTGGACCGATACAAATAATTAATTATAAAATTATGTGAAAATAAATAATTACAATACTGAATTTCAGTTTTAAGGCAGATTCTATATTATTTCATAAATTAATATTTTATGAAATAAAATATTAATACAGTAAAAGATACCCCGGCTTAATGTCAAATTTACCGGCATTATATAATTTAATATTTTATGGAATAAAGTATTCATAAAATATTAGATACGATAAATGTACCAAAAATATATTTATATTTATATACGAATATAAGAAAAATACAGCCGCCCCTTCCCCTTTTCTTATACTAATAGCTATTTATTTATATATATCTACATATCTCTTTATATATTTATATATATTTAAAATGTGGGAAGTGGGTGCAAAGGAAGAAAATTCTAGAGAAGTAGATTATTCTAGAATCAGCTGGTGACAACCGATAAAGGGGGAAAACCCTCTAATTTTCTAGATCCTTCCACTATTTATAAATTCTACTGAACAGTGTTCAAGAGGGAATTTTGATTCCAGATCTTCACAACCTGACCTGCACCTTCTGCTCCTCATCTATCTTCTAATTTTGCTGCACTTCCTTTCTCCGTTACGGCATTAGTAACACTGATTCAGGTCGTCCACTACTCCCTTGTTAAACCTCTCTATAGTCGTTTGAGGTTGGCCAAGTTAATGGGCTGAAGTATTACAAATTAGTAAGTTAATACAGCAGCACAAATCAAGTGGGGGCGTAGGAATCAGCTCTCGGCTAGTATTTGAAACAGCATAGAAATGGAGCGGCTGTAGCTCCAATTTTTTGGATTTTTCCCCTCAAACGATTTACCCAATCTGAGACAGGTATATATATCTGATTCCATGTAACTATTGTAGAGGATTTATTATTATTCTGCTGTTGAATTCCTTGTGTAGCATGGGATTTAAATAAGAGAAATTAGGGTGGAAAGGTGTGAGTGGTGCGGCTGCTGGAAACGTGTAATTGACCCAAAAATAGCTCAGTTATTGATTAGATACAGTCCACCCATTTATGTAAAAACAGTTCAACTATTAAACCTTCAATCATTCAATTAAAAGAAAAATAGTCCAGCTATTAAATTAAATATAGTTTGGAAATAGTTCAGCTGCTAGGTAAAAATTTTGTGAAGAACAAATTCTGTACAGCCGTCCTGAACAGCCGCACGCCCCTAATAGGGACTGATCCTTAACTTCAAGAAAACTCCACCAAAAGAATATATCTACAAGTGAAAATAAAATAAAATAATGGTCTAGAAAAATCCTTATGAACCAATATAAATTTTTGTTGATATGTGATATACCATAAAAGAACAGGCCAATTAACACTTAACACGTGTAACCACAGTCCGACCTATGCTCAGCCAACATGATTCTCATTCAGCCAATGATGAAAAGCTCAAGCATCCAGATCATCATACAAGGTCAGAAGTGGCCGAACATATATATATCCAGAACAAGATTACAGGGTCCAAACCAACACTCCAGAACTCGTCACCGCCTTAGCGGATGCCGAGTAGGGAATAAGGAAGCGGTCTTCAATAAGGAAGCAGTCTTCAACAAGGAAACTACCATCTATGATTATCTCTATGCAAGGTAGCTGCAATCTTCGGTAATTAAATCCCTATATTCAGGGCATCTATGGTTATCTCTATGCAAGGTAACTGCAATCTCCGGTGATCAAATCCCTATATTCATGGCTTCGAATCCTAATCAACTTAGGAAAGCCACGGCTTATAAATTAAACCCTAAAGGTACACCTTATTTTTTATGCTCATTCTTTGGCTTTCAATACAGTCTTTTCAATTCTTTTACTTACTTAAGCATCGGAGCGGCTACCGCCGGAGCAAACCCGGTGGTCCTCTGATCATCTTTCTGAGTGTTCTACAGGTCACGGAGTCCATACTTATTGCGAGCTGAAAAGTGCAGCATCAGTTTGGCGCCGTCTGTGGGAACCGACTAATCTCCAAGGTTCTCTACTCATAAAACTCATCTCTTTCCCCACCGGTAAACCATGGCACCAAATCTCCGACCACAATAGAATACTCAGAATTCGCAAAACGCTCAACGTCAGCCGCCTGCTCCCCGCACAAGGGGGTCAGTGACCAATCCTATGCGACAAGAGATCGAAGCAATAAAATGACACAATGAACTGGTGCAGGAGCAGTTGCTTACCATCACTAGAACACTGGCGACACTTACGCAGAACCAAGCGACGGGTTCTCCTAGCCCGCCGGTCAATTTCGTTGCAGGAACGCAACCTCCTGTTGCTACAGAGAACGAAGAACTTCATGCGCAGGCTCCAACTAACCAGCCTGGGCACCCCTCAGGCGTTCCTCGCGCTGGCCAAGATCCCCAGCCATCAACAGTCCCTGGCTGGGGAACATCTGCCTTCGTCCCCGACATCCATTACCGGAGCACTACTCGAGCCCCAACTCCAAGGGCCTCGGGAGCACACCCGGCACCGCAGGAGCCTCCTCATGCAGCACCAAACCCTCCGGTTCGGAATCCTCCTCCGTCCGAAGGGCGTAATCAACCCTACTACCCTGAAGCTGAGGCTGTCAAGCAGGGTTCACAAGATGTCAGAGTCAAAGACCCGCGGAGGGTAGAGGAAATTGTCGAGTCAATAGACCGAACAATTACCTTGAGAGGACCTCAAAACCCTCCAGAACAAGACGAACTGGCCAGGCTGCTCGGAAGGCTAGCCACCCCATTCATTCACACCATCATGTCAGAAGAGAGGCCCAAAAAATTCATGGTGCCTAAATTCACCTTGTACGATGGATCTGGAGATCCAGGAGATCACCTCTCTCATTACCAGCATACGATGGCCCTTCACGGAGCCTCTGATGCTTTCATGTGCCGAACGTTCATCACCAGCCTGAAGGGAACTGCTCTGAAGTGGTTCCACAACCTCCCACCGAACTCTGTTACCAGCTTCTACGAGCTCGGTAGATAGTTCTTGGACAGGTTTATGACCAGCAGAAGGCTCAGAAGGGGGTTAGAATTCCTGCTAAACGTCAAGCAAACCAGGGAGGAATCCCTCAGAGCCTACATTGCGCGCTTCAACACCGAGCTCACGGAGATCACTGACTGCAGCCCGAAATTCCTTGTAGCAGCCCCGACTGCCGGGCTTGCCCAAGGTGGGTTCAGAGATTCCTTGACGAAAAGCCCTCCAGCCGATATGGCGGCATTAATGGATCGGGCCAGAAAATACATCAACTTGGAAGAAGCCAACCGCACGTCCCAGAAGGGCAGAGATCAGACCCAGAGGGACAATCCAAAGCGGGAGGACCACAAGAAGGAGGATCACAGAAGAGACTCCAACAAAAAGAGGGCCAGGAGCCCAGAGAAGAGAACAGCACCCAGAGCTGTGTACAACTCCGGACCGAGGGAGTTCACTAATTTCACTCCTCTGAATACCACACCGAACCAGGTACTCCGGTAGATCCGAGATCGGGAGAACCTGAGGTGGCCGGAACCAATCAAGGGAGATCCCAGCCTGCGGGACCAAAGTAAGTATTGTAATTTCCATAAAGATCATGGACATACAACTAATACTTGCAGGACCCTCCGATATGAGATAGAGCAGCTTATAAAGAAGGGGCGTCTTCGGGAGTTCGTCAAGCAGGACGGAAGGCAAAACCCCCAAGAAGACAAGCCTCAGCAGCGGCCCGACCAGAGGCCCGAACAGAGGCAGGAGCAGATGGATGGACGTAACGAGCCCCAGAGGCAGAACAATCACGTCATCTACGTCCTCTATGTTGACTCCCCTGTCACAGGAATGTCCAACAGGGCAAGAAAGAGATACGCTCGGGAGGCCAGAGCTGCCCCAAACGTACTACAGATCTCCAACGTTGAAAAGAGGCTCAAGCCAGCACCGGAGATCCAATTCACCGAGCAAGATTTAGTAGGGGTACACTGCCCTCACAGTGATGCCCTTGTTATCACCCTCAGAATCACCAACTTCGAGACCAGAAGAGTCCTGGTTGATACTGGAAACTCCGTCAACATACTGTTTTATGAACCGCTTAAGCAGATGGGGATAGACCAGGACAACGTCAAGCCCACCACTGCCGTAATGGCAGCTTTTGATGGCAACCTCAGCACCTCTTTGGGGAGGGTCGACCTTCCTACCACTGTAGGAGAAGGTGAAGGGCAGAAGACCACCATCTCGGAGTATATGGTGTTGAACATGAAGTCTCCCTACAACGTCATAATCGGGAGACCCTGGTTACATCAGATAGGGGCAGTCACTTCGACCCTCCATCAGTGTCTAAAGTACGTCCACAACCAGAGCGTGCACTCTGTCAGAGGATGCTAGCCAACCTCCCGGGAGTGCCACGCTATTGCCCTTAAAGAGAAGGCTCCCAAATAGCAATTACAGCACACTCGGGACTGTGCAGATCTGGTATTCACTCGCTCTCCCGAGGTGGAGGATTGCCCATCTGGCATTGAAGAACCCCTAAGCCCAAGGGGACGCGACAGCCGAGCCAAACCTGTTGGTGAGCCCATTAAAGTACTGGTCAGTTCAGAAGCAGAGGGGCGTTATCTGTACATCGGCCCAGACCTTACACACACCGAGCAGGAAAAGATAGTCAGGTTTCTGAAAAACAACCTCTCTATCTTTTATTGGGAGACCAGGGACATGGAGGGAATAGATCCTAATCTAATAACTCACAAACAGATGGTAGATCCGGATCACCCGCCAGTCAGACAGAAGAGAAGGCCGATTGCTCCTGAACGGCATCGGATTATAAACGAAGAAGTCCAGAGGCTGCTGGACGCCAGGATGATACAGGAAGTTTTCTATCCCGAGTGGCTAGCCAACACCGTGCTTGTGAAAAAGAAGAACGGCAAGTGGAGAGTCTGTGTTGACTATACAAACCTCAACAAAGCGTGTCCCAAGGACAGCTTTCCACTGCCAAGAATAGATCAACTGGTTGATGCCACTGCAGGGCACGAGCTTATGAGTTTGATGGACGCCTACTCTGGATACAACCAAATCCAGATGTACCCTTCAGATCAAGAGAAGACTGCCTTCATAACCGAAAGAGGACTCTACTGCTACAGAGTGACGCCTTTCGGTTTGAAGAATGCTGGAGCCACTTATCAGCGGTTGGTGAACAAGATGTTCAGCCCACTACTCGGCAGTACCATGGAGGTATACATCGACGACATGTTGGTAAAGAGCCTTCAGAAAGGCAGTCACCTCCAGCACTTGGCCCAGACCTTCGATATCCTCAGACAACACAAGATGAAGCTCAACTCCTCGAAATGTACCTTTGGAGTTACGAAGGGAAAATTCTTGGGGTACATCGTCTCTCAAAGGGGTATCGAAGCAGATCCCACTCAAATCCAAGCCCTGATTGGACTAAAGTCACCAAAAACTAGAAAGGAGATTCAGGCACTGAATGGCAGAATTGCCGCACTGAGCAGGTTTATATCCAAATCCACCGATCGCTGCCTACCTTTCTTCAAAGCTCTGAAGGGCGGCAAGACTCTACAGTGGACAGAAGAATGCGAGCAGTCCTTTCAAGAACTAAAGGAGTATCTAGCCTCTCCAGAGCTCCTGTCAAAACCAGTACAAGGAGAAAGGTTACTCCTGTACCTTGCAGTCTCCGAAAACGCGGTTAGTTCCGCACTGATCAGACAGGACAGAGGAGTACAGAGGCCTATATTCTACGTCAGTAGGGCACTACTTGACACGGAGAAAAGATACCCAGAGGTAGAGAAACTGGCCTATGCCTTGGTCATATCAGCTCGAAAGCTTCGACCTTATTTTTAGGCCCATCCAATCGAGATCCCAACTGCCTATCCTCTGAAGTCAATACTAAGGAAACCTGAAGTATCGGAAAGATTGTTAAAGTGGTCTATAGAGCTAGGGGAGTTCGACATAGCATATGTACCCCGAAACTCCGTCAAAGGGCAGGCCTTAGCTGACTTCGTAGCCGAGTTCACCCCGGCACTTCAGAACAAAGCACAAGTCACCGAGACTTCGGGAACCTGGCTGCTGTACATTGATGGATTGTCAACCGATCAAGGATCAGGGGTAGGCCTGGTACTATAGTCCCCTGACGAGCTCACGTCAGAAAAAGCAGTCAGTTTGGGATTCAAAGCTTCTAATAATGAAGCCGAATATGAAGCCCTAATCTTGGGCATGAAGCTCGCCTTGGAATGTGAGGCTCAGAACCTCGATGTCTTCTCTGACTCCCAACTGGTAGTAAGCCAAGTCTTGGGAGAATTCGCCATTAAAGATGATAGGATGCTCCGATACTCCGAACTGGTAAACCACTTAAAGCACTCCTTCCAGATATTTACTATCCAGAAAATTGAGAGAAACCAGAATTGCAGAGCAGATGCTCTGGCTAACATGGCCTCCCGCCTCAAGACTGAAGCAGACTCCACAATTAAAATCTCCTTTCAGCCAAGATCCAGCATTGAGGAAGCACGAGTTGCTCCAATTGATGAACAGCCCTAGAACTGGATGACCCCAATCCTCCAGTATCTAAGATCCGGGCTCCTCCCAGAGGACAAAAACTGTAATATCCCGACCCGGGATACCGGGGCATATGACACGTATTACGAGAATTTATAAAAAATAATTAATTAATTTAATTATTAATTAATTAAGGTAAAGGAATGTTATATATATTAATTAAATAATATGTATATGTATAAAGTGAAATATATATATGTATGTATATGGAAGCATGTATGTATACATGTATATAGATGAAGAAAGTGAAAATATCTAAAGGTGGGTGTGTGTGTGTCGGCTGTGTGTGTGAGTGTGTGTAGGTGAGTTTGTGTGTATATATAATATACATATAACACAAAAAATATCAAGATCCATTTAATGTAAGCTGCCAAAATGAAAAAGCAGAATTAATGAAATGTAAGATAGGTTGATAGGGTCAAGAATAAAGGCTGCAAACGTATAGAGAGAGAAGGAGAAAATGAAGAGAGAGAAGGGTCGGTGGTGAGAGTTTAAAAGGCCAAGGCATGCAAAGCATGCTTGGTTCGAAAGAAACTGATCCTGGAGAGCATTAGGAAGCTAAAGGAAGAAGAAGTAGAGAATCAGAGAGAGAGAAAGATACAGAACATCAAAAACAGGTATTTTCTCTCTCTAAAAATATAGAATGGGTATGAACTGTTTTAGAGTTTGTTTTCTTTATATGATGTTCAATATACGTTTAAAGTTGAACCATGCATGAAAATCTAGTATTAGAGCACTTTAAAAAGGAAACCCAAGAACGACTGTCATGGATGACCTTCAAAAGAACAGGTCTGAAATGGGTGAAATTAAATGGGTTCTAGCCTACCAAGACTTCAAGATGAGGTCATGAGGGTCATGAAAAACCCTAGTCGCTATAAAAAATCCCAACAAAAGCCCTTCGAATATTGAGTTGCAGGTTTCGGGTTTTAAACCCAACACCTCAACTGCACCTCAAAACTTGTTTTAAAGAATGAAAATTTAATCCCCATGAATAGGGGAACAAAACAAGCCAAATTCCATGAAAAACCATCAAGAAATATGGGTTAACCATGGAGTTGCAGTTCGAGTTATCATGTCCGAAACCGAATACACGAACGAGTTTTAAAGTCTAAAATGAATGCCAATCGAATTATTAGTGCCTTAGGAATGTTTTGGAATCAAAACAGTGAGAAATAGTTAAGTAAAAAGTCACGAAATAGAAAGAAAAGAAATTCTGAAATTAGGGTAACGAAGGGGGGGTCGACGGAGGGAAGACGACCCTGAGTCAACTCGAGAGTCGTCTCGGGCGATTCTTGATCGAGTTCAATTAAGTCTGGGTTAACCCAGACACGTGTCACGCTATAGGTATGTGCCACCGCATTAAGAGAGACGGCGTCGTTTTGAGTCGTATATATGTTATACGTTTAAACGTTCAAATTTTGGAAGAAAAGGGAAGGAACCGAGGTTCCGGGGTTTCGATCCCTGACCGTCGCGCGTGGGAAGCCCTCTTTTTCCACTCGGCCACGCGTATGCGTGTGTCCATTCACGAACACATTATATATATATATTACAGTTAATAAAATCCGAAAATTAAAAGGTGCAACTGCACCTACTGAGTTTCGAACGTGCGTGGTATGGGGAGGGAGATGGCACGCTGGCCAGCGTGCCATCCTATTCAACCTATCATATTAGTGCAAAATAATATATATATATATATATATTATACTTAATCAAATTAATTTAATTAAATTAAATACTCACGAAATGCCCGATGTCCAAACGGGATAAGTTATATATATATTCTTACTATTTCGACCCCACTGAGACCAATGGTGAGGTCCACGATATGAGACGGGGTCCCGAAAAATAAAGACACGTAAAGGGGTAAAAAGACCAAAATACCCCTGGTACCCCTAAAGCCAAAATGAAATCAGAGAAGGTCTAAATTGACTTTCTTTGACATCCCGGACTCAAAAATGGAGTCCAAATTACGAAACGAAGTACGGAAAGATATGACACATAAAATGATAAAATGACCATTTTGTCCTTTTTCATATAACAGTCCTAATTAAATTCTTGGAAAGCCTAAACCAACTTTCTTCGACACTCTGGACTCAATGGTAGAGTCTATTAGACCAAAAGAACTGTCTAAAATAAAAAGACATGAAATTTGATGAATAGCATCTGTTAGATGACTATGAACTGAAATATTGCCAAAGAACTAAACTGAGGCAAGTACGAGAAATGAAATACGAAAAGACACGACACGTAAACATGTCAAATAAATAACTTTAAATTAAAGTTAATGGAACTCCCAGAAGAGTATAAATTGAAATAAATTCAATTCCTAACACATTAAATTTGTGTCATAGGTTAAGAATACGAGTTACGTTGAGTACATATAAATTTATGAAATCATTGTAGGATCTAATACGATTTAAGTATAAATTAAGGAATATCGAGATGATATTACAATGAATATGAAGTTGATGAGATATTTATGAATTGTTCTTAGGATCTACAAGGAAAGTGGGAAAGCGCATTTTTAGCACTAACCCTAAAGAATCAAGGTAAGTAACCCTGTGTTTGAAGTGGAGATTTAACTCCATGGATATGAAAGGGTTTTAAATGCAAAGATATGAAGTGTTTGAAATTTCAAATTCAGTATTTACATGCTTCAGTTTTTAAATGTTCTTTTTTATAACTCTATTGTGACATGCTCAGTGATTGGTTTTCCGCAACAGTTTTTCTTTCAAATATATTTTAGCATGTCTAGTTAAAATGCAATTATTGTTGAATATCTTGAATTTGCTTATTTCAAGTATACGAAGATTTTACGAAGTTATGAAAAGTATCTATGAGAAAAGTTATATGATAAATGTTTTATAAGATAATGGTGCATAAGCACATAGACAGGATTTTGGGTTACATACAAACTCAATTGCCCTGTGACAAGATTTTGGGTTACATACGAACTTAATTGACTGTCAAATGCTCGGTAGCAGGACCTAGTCCCCCAGGCACTGAGATATCTCCATTTATAAGTAAGATGGGAGTCCGGTTCGAAACGAATTCCACTAATGGAAGTGATAAGATGACAAATGATTTGAAAATGGAAGCAGGTTTTTACTCTCATTTTCAATATGCACATGTTTGAGTTTTATATACTCTATTTAAGAAATACATGATATGTTATATGTTTTAAAAGTTCACATGTATAAGTTTAGCTTGAATACTTTAAATGTTTCAAGCTACATATTTTAAGGAATGCATATATTCTGTATTCAAAGTATATGAACAATTGGCGGTGATTATTTTACAAACTCTTATGTACTAAACCACTGCTAATTGAAAACCCCATGACGAATACTGGAATTGCTCACAAGCTTAGATTAGCTTACCCGGACTTTGTTCGGACCCCCCTTTCAGGTAATTAGCAGCAGTCTTGACTTGAGGACGACAATGATGAATCTGCTGATTTTGGGAAGATATGTTTAAATAGGTTCTTTTGAAAAACCTATGAACTCTAGTAGTACATTTTGTATTGGTAGTTAATGTAAGAATATGTAATAAGCTCTCAGGGAAATCGAACATGTATTGTATTTAATGTTATAAGTCTTTAAGTTTTAGTTATACTCTGAATGTGTAACCATGTATGCTATGTATGGAGCGGCAGTATCGGATGGATGTGCATAATTTAAAAATGAGAAAGGAAAAGAAAAAGTTTTTCACGCTTCCGCAATACGCATGTCGCACGTCTATTCGATACCGCTGCATATGGGAGCCTTGTCTCGAGACCCTCGGGTCTCGGGGCGGCGATCGCGATCCGGTAATCCGCAAAGGGTGGGTTTCGGGTCGTGACAAAAACAAAGCCAGGAGAATCCGAATCAGAGCGGCTCGGTACCTGATCCTGAACGACAAGCTTTACAGAAGGTCGTATTCTCAACCTCTGTTAAAATGCTTAGCTCCAGACGATTCACAGTATGTCTTGGCTGAAATACATGAGGGAATTTGCGGGAACCATAATGGGGGCAGAACTATAGCCTACCGAGCTCTATCGCAGGGCTACTACTGGCCCGACATGTTGAAACAGGCTAAGGAATATGTTCGGAAGTGCGACAAATGCCAGAGATTTGCCCCGTACCAACATCAGCCTCAGCACGAGCTTATCCCGATTCCTAGTCCTTGGCCCTTTGCTCAATGGGGAATGGACATTGTGGGCCCATTACCACGGGCACCTCCAAACAGGAAGTATCTCTTGGTGGCCATCGACTATTTCTCTAAATGGGTCGAAGCCGAGCCCTTAACACATATCACAGAAAAGGAAGTCGAAAGCTTCACTTGGAAGAACATTGTGTGCAGGTTTGGCATACCACGTGTAATTATCTCAGACAATGGGACTCAATTCACTGGTAAAGGCTTCAAGGCATTTTGCGACAATCTCAACATCAGGCAGCACTTTGCCTCTCCAGGCCATCCGCAAGCAAATGGGCAAGCAGAGGTCACCAACCGAACGATCCTTGATGGGTTAAATAAAAGGTTGGAACAAGCCAAAGGGAAGTGGGCAGAAGAACTCCCTGGAGTTCTTTGGGCCTACAGAACAACCAGAAGAACTCCTACCTCTGAAACTCCCTTCTTACTAGCCTATAGAACAGAAGCAGTAATTCTGGTTGAGATCGGTATGCCAACCCTGAGGACTGAGGCCTTTGAGCAAGAATCCAATGATCAGTAGCTGATGGAAAACTTGGATTTGCTCGAAGAGAGAAGGGATCAAGCCAGTATCAGGATGGAAGCTTATCAACAAAGAATGGTCAACAAATCCAAGGTAGGACTCAAGACAGTCAACTTTCAAGTTGAAGACTTCGTCTTAAGAAGAGTCTTTCAAAACACCAAGGATCCTACCATGGGAAAGTTGTCACCAAACTAGGAAGGCCCCTACAAAGTAACAAAGGTCGTTCGACCTACCACCTACTGGCTTGAAGACATGACTGGGAAACCTGTTCCTAGGCCATGGAACGTGGAACACTTACGGAAGTATTATCAGTAGAGTTATTTCTTTTACTTCCATAGAATGTTCGTCTATTAATGCACAGGCCTCCAGAGCTTGGTCCATAATGTGCGAGTCTTTTACTCGGTCCATATATTAATGCACAAGTCTTAGGACTTGGTCCATCTATTAATGCGCAAGCCTCCAGAGCCTGGTCCATAATGTACGAGTCTTTTACTCGGTCCATTTATTAATGCACAAGTCTTAGGACTTGGTCCATCTATTAATGCACAGGCCTCCAGAGCCTGGTCCATAATGTACGAGTCTTTTACTCGGTCCATCTATTAATGCACAAGTCTTAGGACTTGGTCCATCTATTAATGCACAGGCCTCCAGAGCCTGGTCCATAATGTACGAGTCTTTTACTCGGTCCATCTATTAATGCACAAGTCTTAGGACTTGGTCCATCTATTAATGCACAGGCCTCCAGAGCCTGGTCCATAATGTACGAGTCTTTTACTTGGTCCATCTATTAATGCACAAGTCTTAGGACTTGGTCCATCTATTAATGCACAGGCCTCTAGAGCCTGGTCCATAATGTACGAGCTTTTACTCGGTCCATCTATTAATGCACAAGTCTTAGGACTTGGTCCATCTATTAATGCACAGGCCTCCAGAGCCTGGTCTGTCACATCCCGCACCCCACCCTACGCGGATGCTGAAGATGTGATGCCAGTTAGCTGCCTTTCCAGTCTCCAACCGACAATGCGACCAACCAAAGGCCATCTTCTGAACCTTACAATGAATTACATTCCAAATGTAGGGTCAGAACAGCAGAAATTAAAACCTTTTTATCTCGGGAATGCAACTCAACTATATACCTCATAAGCATGTACCACAAAGCAAGTCTATAACTAAACAACTAATAACTCTAACCACAGAGCACATCTATAACAGATATATAACACAGAGCATATCAAATTCCTCTAGAGTACCATTACCATGAGCCATGTCCCTACACATCTATTACATATGAATAAAGTCAACTATATCATCACGCTCACCTTAATAGCCAAGATCAATCCATTAGGACCCAAGTCTCCACATATTATTGCCATCAGATTCTCACTTGGGAATGCCTCTCAGCCTACTAGTATCATCTTCTTGTGCCTTCTAATCCAATAGAGATACAACCTGAAAAATGTTAAATAAATGGAATGAGCTTAAACAAGCTCAGTGAGTAACATAGGTTCCTGCCATGGGTTTCAAAACCAGTCCATATATATATATGCATGCTCAAATGCAGCTCAAGTAGAACAACGTAATGCAAGAGAACAAATTAGATCAACATAGAGCCAAATAGAATGGATCAATACTGAATACCAATCAAACAACGGTATATCAACGAATGGGCCTGAACCTTCCCCAGGCAATGTGGGATGGCATTACTTCCCATCCACCCCCTCATATGGAGGGCCTCATATTGCACACCTCCGGCTGAGGTCGGTATCAGAGCGGAACAGATAGCTCAAATAGAATGTATACAACTCAAATAGAATGGATACAGCTCAAAGTGCCTGAACCTTCCCCAGTAATGTGGGATGCCGCACAAGATAATCCGTCAGTCACCCACCCCACACATGGAGGCCCATGTCCCCACAGCATACTACCGGGTCGGTATCAGAGCAGAATAGACAGGATTGAGCAGATGCTGAGTTCTGGGCGTCCCACAGAGCCAGCCATCCATCTAGTGATATACTCAATCCCGAGGGGCCCAAGACTCAACATGACAAGATAAACATGAATCAGACTCCAATAGCATAGACAAGTTAGAACAATAGACTCCAACAAAATCAGAACAGGAGATATCAAGAAGCAAGATAGAATCATGCCAGATGTAGTACAATACAAGGAATATGCATGAAAGCAAGTGCCTTAAAACAATGCAGTGTATAAAATAGTTCAGCATATAAAGCAGTTTAGTATACAGAAAATATACACCAAATCAGGAGTCCGAGTTACTCACAAACTTGTGCTTATCTCCATTCACAGATATCCCCCAGATGCATTAGGTACCTCCATGCATGTCCTCAATAATCGTCATCCTAAATAATCATCATTAATTACAAACAGATCAGAATTTAACCATTCATATATTATTCATCACCTTAGGCATCTATCGGATTCCCTAAGATAGTCTAATGACCTGCTATCCTCTCACTATGTTTCAACTAAGACTATTATATTCCTTAATTAAGCTTAGTAGCTATCGGGGTTATGATATAAGTCATTTGGACTCCACCGTTATCTATCAAGCATCTATTTAATTTTTATGCAAGGCATTACCATTTTGCCATAACTTGAGCACAAAACTAAATTATTTATTATTAACTATCAACCCCAAAACCATAAAAGATGTCACAAGTATTAAGGATCATGGCAAGTTACAATTTAGCATCTTATTAACAAATATTAAATTAGCATAGAAGTAGAGATGTAAAAGAAACAATCACCTGATGTTTGTAATACCCCAATTTCGTAACTGACATGTTTTGTATATGAGAAAACTGTTTTGGGAATGAAATGTCAGGTTTAGCTAATTTAATGCCTATTTTTAATAGTGATAAAACTCGAATTAGCTAATTATGGGAAACTCAAGAAAATAAAAACTGACATTGGACCTTGGTCAATGGAAGATATTCTGAGTAGGAAGTGACAGAAAGAAACTGCACTGAAAAAGAAGTTACGGATTAGAAGTTATGGCCAAAACAGTGAAACTAGAATTCAGCGACAACCAAACAGGGCCTTAACCAGAAAATAAGAGAAAATGGTCACTTGGGAGGCCAAGGGGAATTGAACCCTTGACCTACCAAGGTAAGCAACTTGTCCCAAAAAGTTACCAACTAGGCTGTTGGTTACTTTGTGCATAAATACAGCAATATATGTATATAACCTATAATCTGCTCAAGTCACCACCCAAATTGGCCAATGGCCTTACATGCAAGACTCCCATTATTAGCTTACCTCATCTCCTCTCACATCAGTTTTTCAATCAACCGAGACTCCATTGATATGCATATCTGAATACATATATGAGAGACATCATAGTGGTCAAGATACACCCCCATCCACCAACCAAATTGCATGCAAAACCTAAACCATGGTTTTGAAGACAAACCACCTAGCAAGCTGTGTGCTGCCATGTCTCTATATATATATTAGGTTGGTGAATGCATGAGAGGTTTGGAGTGGGAGAAATTCTTAGAGAGAGGGAAAGAGTGAAAAGCCTTGATACAAGTGAGTATAAGCACTGTGTGTACGGGAAGAAGGAACTGGGCATACCTGCAGCAACCAAGGAAGCTCTGAGTTGGGTCGTGACAGAGAGAAAGAGGCACTGTTGAAGGTAAATACCAATTTCCTTCATTTCTTATTTTTGAATTTTAGAACTGTTTGATGGGTTACTAAGGATATAGACTACATGAATGCCTCATTATTGACTCTAGGAACTGTTTTGAGTGTATAGCATGGCTTAGAGGTCTCGGATAGGTCAAAAACCATGAAACCCGAGACCAACCTCCATTGATGAACCTTGGAAAACCCAAGTCTGAATCGACCATAACAGTTCAGAGTTTTGAATGTTAAGACCTGAAATAGACCCCAAGAGGATCTCAAATATCTACCTACGCGACCCCAGAACTCACTGTAGCCCCACGAAATTGGAAATGAACCTACGGGTTTAAAATCCAATCCGTTAAAACTCGAGACTAAACTGAAATATATAAATAGGGTCTTGATCCTTAGGGTTTGTAGGTCACGTAGCTTCAAACCACACACAAAATGGTTGAGAAATGAGGATGCTAGATCGAGTTACAGGTCACGGTTATCCTCTTGAAAACAGAACCTATTAGGTGGATTCGATGCTTAAAATCGATGTCAAATGATAGATACTAAGTGCAGAAAGCTATCGGAATCGAAACCAGTTGAAAACCGCGTTCCAAATCTCACGAAATAGGAAGTGAAAATCTGCAGATTTTTAGGGCAACAGTAACCAGGGGGTTGGGGACGATGACCAGTACCGGGTCGGGTCGGACCGGGTGTCGGGTCGGTTCCCGACCCGATTAAGAAACGGGTAGACCGTTTAAATGAAACTGTGTCGTTTTATTAAACAGATTTTTTTTAATTAAGTTAGGACTGACGTCATCATGACGTCAGCAAGGCGACTAAACCGGTTGGAGCCGGACTGAACCGGACCGGTTCAGTTGTAAAGAGACTGAACCCTTTGGTTCAGTTTTGAACTTTTAAATATTTGCAAACTGACCCCCCACTGTTTGACAGAATTATACTAAGGCCCAGATTTTGAAAATCTTTTGCAATTATGCCCCTGAAAAATTAAATAAAATAATAAAATAATTATTTAATTATTTTATTAAAAGGGAATAATTACCATAATGCCCCTGGACCTTAAACAAGTCAAACCAAGTCCGAATTTAATGATTGAATAGTGTAATCTTAGTATTTCGGGCATTCCGGACTCAATGGTGGAGTCCGATTTGTGAAACTAAGTCCTGAAAAATACAGACATGTAAAGGGTAAATGATTGTACTGCCCCTAATGACACATAGAGCCAAATTACACTGAAAGATAGTCCATTTTAACTGTGTTGGACATTCCGGACTCAATGGTGAGGTCCGTGACTACAAATAAAGTACCAAAAAATACAACATATGAAATTACCATAATACCCCTGACACTGTACAAGGCCTAAATGAAGTCCGATTAAAACGGAATTAATACTAGTGATAGACCTGACACTTGTGAGACTGTATACATGATTAGATGACGAATCCGAGACAGAAATTATGTGACGGCAAAAATGACCAAAATACCCCTGATATACCCGAACCCAGATTTAAAAGCCGAGAGAGTCTAAATCGACTTTCTTCAACCTTCCGAACTCAATGGTTAGGTCCATAATATGAAAATCAGAACCGATAAATGTGTGAAGGCATCTGTTTTAACATGTTAAACTGTGTTCTAGGTAAAAATATCACTTAAACTACCATGGACAAACAGGGCAAGAAATTCACCATCATGACTAAGGCAGAGAGGTTAGCCGATGAGAAACAGCAAAGGTTTATGTAAGACTTACTGTGGCAGCAAAAAGTTATTGAGCGCCATATTAGAATAGCTAAGTCCACTGAAATCGTCTCCGTCCGGCCCTTCATATATAAGACACCTACTAAGGCAATGATTGTCGAGGCCAAGATGAAAAAACAGGAAGATACTGAAACCCTAAGCCAAATGCTTAAGAGGTAAGACCTAAGAACTAGCCACTATAAGTTAGTTCCATGAAACCCATCATAGGGTAGACTTACTCAGTCTAAGGTCATGAGTTGATAAATCTTTATAAATTGTTTTAGGCTTAAAGAGAAAAAGAGGAAGGCTCCGTTCATAGCTTCAAACTCAAATATTGAAGGTGAGTAACTTCTGACACTGTTAAGTTACTGCTCCTCGATCTGTTAAAATTGTTTCGAATACTATATGTTTTAAATGCAATTGTTTTAAATGCATGCTTTTATCATCGTTGACATGGCTTTAGTTTCTCAAATGATTAACTATACTCTGATTGATTTGCTAGCACTCTGAACCGTTTATCTGTTTTGATCTATTGAACTTGACTTGGATTTATTGAACTATTAATTCCAAACTGATTTACTTAACCATGTGATTTAAGCAAAGATTGAATTCGAAACTCTTGCCTGGATATCTGTGTTACTCACTGGGCTTTTAAAGCTCATTCCATTATTTAATAATTTCAGGGGAACTCTCAGATGGACAGGTTTAGCAGGTCCAAAACTTAGGGGGAAAATGTTGGAGACCCCCAGATAAAATGATAACACATTTTTGTGAATCTATACCATTTTTGTACTTTTTGTGTAGCTGAACAGACTATGACCTCTTGTGGTGGAACTGTTTGTAATCTTGTTAAGACAGGACTGACTATGACATATCCTGAATGCTCTGCCAAGTATATATTTATGCATTCTCTTGTGAAAATTCCGCTGCTTAAATTATATATGTTGAATGCATTATGCTTGGTATTTAGATCGGAATGGCCTGTGGTTAGGATTACCGTCGGGGTTTTGTTTTCAAAAAAAAAAAAACTGATAAAACCCGATGGGTGCCTAACTGGCCTTTGCCACGTGCCCCAAATCCGCACAGGGTGGGTCTGGGGGATGTGACAATGTTGGTACCATCAGATTCACTTGGCAATCCGGGAATCATAATTCTAGTTACCGATTTCCCTTTTTCTGTAACATTTCTCACCGTGCCATCATAACAGATAACAACATCCCAAAAAATGGCCATTAAGTTTTTGAATAAAGTTCTAGGCTCAGTCAACTCTCTAGATGAACGGACAATCACTCCTCTGCTGCAACGGCCACCTCATCGCAACTCCAGTAGCAGCCGATCAATCGCCAATACAAGAGGACCCAACATACCCAACCATATACAACAGAACCTTAAACCTTCACAAATTGTTCACAAGTATTCCCCAGCACAGCAAACGTCTCAGTGCTTCGGCCTTCAATTAGGCAATATTCTTAATCCCCGCATCAGGCTCAACTGTACCAAGCTCCTTCATTTAACTAGATTCTTATTTTTCCTCCCCTTGGCACCTATGTCAAGCTTCTTCTAATTTAAACAGAATTGAATGCAGATAAATTAGAAAAACCCTTCAGGTAATTGTATGCTCCTATTTTATATTTGGAAACCGATTAAAACCGAAGTTCACATCAGCCATTACAACATGTTCCCTCACAATCATCAATCACCAAACACTTCACCCATACACCTCATAGAACCCATCCACTACAGCTGCAACATCATCATCGCCCCAAAAGAGCAGCTCATTCCTCCATATCCCCGTTGTAACCGCTGCCTGCAACAGCCTCCATTTCCCCTGTTTTCTTACCAACCAAAACAAACAATAACAGCAGCACTAAAACCACATAAAAGTCCCAAATTCAGGTATAAAAATTTGCTGCTTCTAATCTGAAATCAACATGAACTAGCCCTTCAAATTAGAAGGCAGGTGCTGCCGCACCGTTGCTGTCTCTCCCTGTTTTAGTTCCCTTTTTGCCCAATCTATTTTAACTCCACAGTATCATCAACTAAGCCCCGACAGAAACCATCAAAAACAGGGCAGTCGACCATCTACTACCTCCATAACCGCCGCAGCAGGTGCTGCAATAGCAACTCCGATCGCCGCTACAACAGCAGCTCCGCTTGCTGCTATTTTCTTCCCTTCTGTAATTTCTCTCTCTCTCTCAATTCTGCATATTTGCCAAACTAACCAATTTCTGCATCGTCCATACCTGCTGCTACGCTACTGTTAGAGATCTTTCATTTCAGCAAATCCTGTTGTGCGACGGAGGATTCCACCAAAGCCCACGTCTTCTCCAACTCAACACGCAACTAAGCACCACTGCCCAATAATTGTTGCCCCAATTCAGAACCTCATCTGCACTGTTATACAAACACAAACAAATATTTTATATCTCTGTGCCGCTGCCCAATTCGAACAAACCCTTCGCAGCAACTCTCTAAGGACCCGTCTTTCTCCCTCAAATTTCTTTCTCTCCTCAACAGTAGGTACGCCCCTCTCTAGCACTCCAGTTCCTGCGTCTTTTCTATAGAGAGCACCGACTTTCTTCTTTTTCTCTAGAAGCTTCATGCTTCTACTCTTTTTCTTTTATATATATATATATATATATATATATGTATCTTAATCAGTTGCACCGACCCCTCTCACTGGTTCCTACGGCTTCTCACTAGAAGCTTCTTGAACCAACTCACTTCATGAAGATTTGGCGCATATAACATGTCATATTTATTTTTATTTTTATCATAACAAGCAACTGTAGCTCCCTTCTTTTCTTGAAACTTCCTGATCCGTCCATATATTTATATTTATATACACACATATACAACAGCTTTTATCTAGAAGTTGCCACTCCTTCCTTTACTATTTTATTATTTAAATGGTAACTTATATATTTATTCTTTAAGTTAGTGTCTTTTATCATTTTATTACAATTATATAAAATATAATTATATATATTTTATATATACTATTTCCATTCCAAAATATTAAATTATAGAATGCCAACCAATTTGGTATAAAACCGGGACTCGGTATTATTAGTATTTATTTTACCAATTTTAAGTCATCGTTCGAGTCTCTTATTTTATTTCATTTTATTTTCGTAATTAATAGTTTGTATCAGTCCCATTTATTTATCCCGGCAGTCGGTTAACCGAGTCATCTATTTCCCGAGTATGCACCATTTTTATATCTACCAGTATTTTGTCACAGAACCTAAAGTTTTACTAGGTCAGAATACAATCTAGGTCATGTCGGATTTTTGGGATATTACTTGGTCCATAACATACGAGTCTTTTACTCGGTCCATCTATTAATGCACAGGCCTCCAGAGCCTGGTCCATAAATGCACAAGTCTCAATACTTGGTCCATCTGTAATGCACAGGCCTTCAGAGCCTGGTCCATGATATACAGGTCTTAAATACTTAGTTCATTCTCTAAATACGCAGGCCTACAGAGCTTGGACTACTTTTATGCACAGGCCTTCCGAGCATGGTCCGTCTTCAATTAACAGATTCTATGATCCAGCCTATCCACAGATAGAAGTTCCGAACATCTACAAACTAAAGTTTCTTAGATCGGGACATATCAGATCTGGTATTTATATTATTTGGCTCATCTGTCAAACAAGCAACAAGTACTATGGTACCGATCCGGAGCAAAGTACTTTGATTCAAGCATTTTTCTAAGTTCCTTTATTCTCAAGAACATCCAGAAATGTACAATGAAGTGTTTTAACTACAGAAAAACACATTTGAATACAGAAGACATCAAATCTGAGAAAAAGAGACTCAATTTTATTTATAAGATTTACAGAATCTATTACAGAAGCGATTACAAAAAGATACAATTCTCAATATAGGGGCTTCTCTTCACAGGATGATAAAGGGGCACAGGAACCACAACTTCCATTGCCGCCGCCACCGGCTCCATTTGAAAGGAAGGGGCCCTGAACCCCAGTCTGCATCAAGAAACGCCCAGGCCATTTCATCATCACTGTCACTGGTCTCACGACCAACGGAGGATGAGGGCTCTGGGTTTCAGGGGACCTTCAATCTTCTTCTTCACACCGTCTGTTTCACCCCAGCCAAATTGAGACAAGGCACGAAGAAGAGGAGGCACCCCACTTGTGTCTACATCACCGAAGCTCCAAGCCTCGGTTGAATCAAGGAAGGGCCACCACCAATCGGAGGAATCTCGACCGGATGCCAGAGGAGACAAGAAGACTTGTACCTCCTTCAATCCTTCCTTGGAGACTGAAAAGAGGGGAAGGTCAACTCTCGGCCACAGTTTAATCGCTCCTAACTCAGGCAAGGAATCACCCATCATCTCCGGGCAAGTGGCAAAACTCCGACAGCATATGAAGCCTTTCTCACAAGGGGACAATTTGAAATCAAAAAGATGAACGCAACCGTATGCCCTCATTTCCATTTATATAGACCCTTGAAGTCCAAAAGCCGCCCAACTGAACCGTCACAATGGTGAAAAAGAGATTGGCCTCGAAATCCTAAACGATGGTCGAATAAATAAATGGCGCATTAAATGTGTCTCTTCGATATACCAAGAGACAGGGTACAGAACCCTCTAAACAGTGATCGCAGTCCGGCACTAAAGCTCCCAAATTGGCAGAAAGGGGAACAAAGTCTAATTGTACAGACCCCCTATTCAAGATTCAGATCTTCCAGTCTTGACTATTTTTATGACAAGCCAAGTCATATCACAAAGCCCAAACAGCTCGGATATATCCCGATCCTGAGTACTCAGCATACCGAGCATCATAACGACAAGCACAAAGCTGCCTGGTTGTCTTCACAAGCTCTTGATTCAGAGCAGTCTACCTTAAGAGATCTACAGGAGTCTACTCCCACTCTATCAGGCTCTATCTATCTGATTATATTTACTTTCTTATCTTATTATAATGAGGCAGTTGAAATTAATCTACATCCCTCATTCAGTAACCAGTATCGAAGCTCGAAAAAGTGACTATTGACTGCTGAACAGTTGATCTAGCATGCAAAAGGCCCAGAGCAGCCACACTTACACAGAAGGGAAGAACACAAGAAGAATTTGAAGGAAAGATAATTTTATTGATCGGAAGTATACGCCCATTACATCAAATAGCAAAAACAAAAAGGGAATAAAAACCCATAGAGCCTCAAGACTTCCCAGAAGGGCCTGCGTCCTCTTCCAAGTAAAGGGCACGAGCCCCAGCTGTCTTGTCCGGATCAGGACGAGATGAGGCAGGTTCAGGGGGAACAATTGATGAAACGTCAAAGCCCAGGAACTGAATTTGGAATCTAGTTCAAAATCTTTCAAAACCAAACAGGATCAGCTCATCACCTATCTGGTCAACTTCATCTTTCAATATCATCTCAGTCTCAGCCCGGGCATGATCAGTCGCCTCCTGAACCTTCTGATCGAAGGAACTCCGGAGATTAACCAACTCCACCTCAAGCCCCTCAACCTTCTGAGCATTTATGTCCCTCTCAGACTCTGCCACGGTAAGGTTGGTGGTAGCTTCCTTCAGATCCTCCTCAATGCTTTGAATTTTGGATCGGGCTGTCCCAAGCTCCACCCTCATTTGTTCCACTTCAGCCCGTAGCTTCTCGGCCTCCTCAAGGCCCATGGGGGTCACCATCAGAGCAGCCAAGCTATGCATACTCTGCGTAAAGCAAGACAGACGGTTTAGATTGAACGAACAGACAAACAGAAAAGTCAAGAAAAAGCTTCAGAAGCTACCTTCATCGGGAGATTCATCATCTCAGTCATCAGCTTGGAGAGGTCATCCCCTCTGTATCGGTGCGGGCCATGAGCCCATATTTGATCAAACGCCCTCTTGGCAATCTGATAGTCCGGCTCATTAAACGGCTCGGACGATGCAGCAGGTGCCTTCCCCTTCCTAGCCCTCCTGCTCGGACCAGAAGAGGCAGGAGGAGCAGCCGAAACAGGGACGGTAGGTTCAGCCTCCTTCTCAGCCTCGACAGGGGCCGGCTCAGGAGAGCCAGAAATCAACCTCCTCTTCTTTACTTCAAGAGGGGCATCAGGCTCAGCTCGGGAGGAAGACTCCCCCGCCACTAGGGCATCCGGCACAGCCCGTCTCGACGTCAACCTCTTCTTAAGCTCTACATTACGGGCAGCCATCAAGTTTGCTGGAGTTATAATGACAGAATGAGCCTGGTCAGGAGTCGAAAGCAATGCTCGGTACTGATCCCGCAGTGCTTCAGTAAAGTCGGGCCTCTTCCAAACACTCTTAACTGCACACAAGTAAGGAAAGACATATTAGCTTATCAGTTCGGAAGGCATAACAAGGCTAAAAGAAAGTCTAAAAGAATAAGCCTCACCCCTATGACCCGTAACACGAGGGAACGACGAGGCCTCTCCTTCCTGAAAGCCTTCATGCTCCCATCCTCCTCCGACGAAGAAGTACCACTTCTTCCTCGTCTTGTTGGAAGTAAGAACAGAGGTCAGGGGTCGGAACCCCTTCTCAAAGGACATATAGAAAAGGCCCTCTGCCTGCTTGAACTTCAGATCCATATTGCTACGGATCAAGTCCAGAGACACATCCACCTTGTTCAGGTGTCCCAACACCACAAACCCTAGAAGCTGCCGCCAGCTATTGAGATTCAGGTCGGCAGGACAGAGCTTGAACCAACAAAAGAACTGCCTGACTAAATCTGGCAATGGGAGTCTCAAGCCCATTTCAAACCAGGCAAGGTAAACACAAATCTCCCCGGCTTCAACATTATGGGGACGATCCATGGGGCCAAGCGCTCTGTAGGTCACATTCGTGGGAAATTTAAATTTCACCCTCCATTCATCCAGAAGGCTCTGAGTGACAGCACTCTCACCCTCTTCTCTACGGGAAGACCTACCAGAGGTCTCCCCAGCCCTGTCTCGGGGCTCCTCAAAAGCATCAACTATCCTAACTCCAGGACTAGTGGGAGGATCAACAGGCATCTCCCCAATAACTTCGGGAGCAGGATTACCCACATCTTCCACAGAAGACGGTACAGCCATCTCAGGAGGATTTCCCACTCCCTCATTTACAATTGGGGATTCAGGAAGAGCAGACATTATTCCCAGACTTAAGAAGAAAGAAGCAAGAGAAGAGGAAAAATCGGTCGAACCTGTTCTAATTCAGGGAATCAGTATTCTTCAAGGTCACACGAACCAACAATGGCGAATGAAATCTCCTAGCACAGTGAAAATGACGGGGGAAAGGTCATTCCAAAATCTCATCCCGTATTTATAAGCACAATATCAGAAGGGACCCACCAATCCTAAATGCCATGACGGTTCAGAACAATGATGATTTCGAGAAACCCGACTATCAGCCCAGAACAATGATGACCTTGAAAAGACCTAATCTCTGGCTGTGTAATAAAAGCCTTGGAAGGCGAACGGACAAGACACATGACTCTCCGAAAAAGGCTTAGCCCTAGTTGCTTGCTAGCATCAAACTAGGACTTGAGGGGGGGAGTAACTGATATACCATAAAAGAACAGGCCAATCAACACTTGACACGTGTAACCACAGTCCGACCTATGCTCAGCCAACATGATTCTCATTCAGCCAATGATGAAAAGCTCAAGCATCCAAATCATCATACATGGTCAGAAGTAGCCGAACATATATATATCCAGAACAAGATCACAGGGTCCAGACCAACACTCCAGAACTCGTCACCGCCTTAGCGGATGCCGAGCAGGGAATAAGGAAGCGGTCTTCAACAAGGAAGCAGTCTTCGACAAGGAAACTACCATCTATGATTATCTCTATGCAAGGTAGCTGCAATCTCCGGTAATCAAATCCCTATATTCAAGGCATCTATGGTTATCTCTATGCAAGGTAACTGCAATCTCCGGTGATCAAATCCCTATATTCATGGCTTCGAATCCTAATCAACTTAGGAAAGCCACGACTTATAAATTAAACCCTAAAGGTACGCCTTATTTTTTATGCTCATTCTTTGGCTTTCAATACAGTCTTTTCAATTCTTTTACTTACTTAAGTGTAACACCCCGACCCTGATTAAGTAATGATTAGTTACTAATCATTTATCTGAACCAAACATAAAGAATAATTAAGAAGCTAACCTAATTAGGAGTTGATCAGAAGAAACCGCGTCGAAAAATAAGCTACAGAATGATAGTTAGAGAAAAAACAAGGAAACTGCATTAATGCGCAGCCAAACAGGGCCTAAGCCCGAAATATGGAAAAGGGACCAAAAATTGTGGCCAAGAGGATTTGATCCCTTGACCAACCTAGGCAGAATTTGGGTTACCAAAAATTTACCAACTAAGCTAAGAGCACCTTTGTGCATATATATGCAAAGATATATATATAAATAGCAATCAGATTTGACCTCTCCCCAAAGTGACCAATACCCACACATGCAACACCTCAGCATTGCATCATGGCTAGAGCTATCATACCTATAGACTCATGATGGAACCCTTCTCCCAACCAAAATGCATGCAAGATAATCATGCATCTAGGGAGATGAAAGGGCAAGAGAGATGTGAGATTTGTATATTTCCATATATGCATTCTCCATGCATATGTGCAGATCTGAAATTAGAAAGTGCTGAGAGAGAGAGAGAGGAATTCTAGAGAGAGAGTAGACAAGTTGTGCATACAAGTGTATACTTTGGAGCCATTCAAGGAGATTGAGGGGCCAAGGAACTGCACGTGAAGGGCCAAATCCAACCCTTGAAGCTTCTGTTGAGCACAAACCAGTGAGGGAACCACTGTACGGGTGAGTCATTCAAAACCTTTCTAGAAATTTTCTTCTTGAATTTTAGCTACTGTTTTATAGCTTTAGGATCTGTCATTGCATGTGTAACAATTTAACTTGAAAAACTGGGTTGCTTGTGATTGAAATGGACCTACGAAACTGCCCAAACCACGAACCCGTAGCTAAACCGCCATTAATGGAGCTTGAAGTTGCAGGTCTGATCCGACCTCAACCACATGGACTTTTAGTGGTCAATACATGAAATAGACCATGGCAGGACCTAGAAAACTACCACCCGCGACCTAGAGACCTAGGTCTAAGCCCTCAAAACTGAGGCTATTCTTCTCGGCCCAAAAACCCAACCTTTAAACTAGACCCCTAAACCGAGATTTAAGGATGGGGGATCGAAGCCCTTGCTGTGGGGACTTCATAGAACCAAACCCCGTCCAAAATGGTGAAGAAACAAGGGTTTACTATGGAGTTGCAGGTTCGGGTATTCAAGCTTAGACCGAACGATTGGGTTGGTTTTAGAGTATCAAAATAATGCCAAAATGTCTCTTGAACATTCGGTAGCCCATATCACCTAAAAACAGAGATCGAATCAGCTTAAAAAGTCACGAAATCAAAGATTTTGAAAACTGGAAATTAGGGCAACAGTGCCCTGTTTGATGAAGAAGACGACGAGTCGACCGAGTCGACTCGTCCAACGCGTCTAGACCCACTGAATCGACTCAAACACCTGTCAACCTAAGACCGTGCCACCGTTTAATCGAAACTGCGCCGTTTTGGTTTAAACGTTTTAAATTAAAACCTGGAGATGGCCTGTTTGGTCACGGGTTTTGTAAATTAAAATCAGATTTTTGAGTTAACCAAATCAGGGATAAGGGATTTAATGGGGCTATGGCATTCCGGTTTTCCTGAAGTGGACTGGACCGGCTGGTTCAGTGAGTTGGTCGACCGGTCTAGGGTTTCAAACCCAAAGCCCACTGGTTCACAGAAAAATTTAAAATAAACAAAAACCAAGGTTTTTGGAAATTACGAAATGACCCAACAGTTTTGGGAAAATTTCATTCTGGCCCAGATTTTGGATTTTATTCCATTTATACCCCTGATAAATTAATAAATAATAAATTTATTTATTTAATTAATTTATTAATTAAATAAAAATGACCAAATTACCCCTAGGTCATAAATCAGTCAAACGGAGTCCGAATAAAGTAAACGAATAGTGGTTTTTGACTATTTTGGACGTTTCGGACTCAATGGTGTGGTCCGTTTTATGAGACGAGGCTTCAAAAATTACGATACGTTAAAGTACAAATTACCAAATTGCCCCTAATGTAGCCGATGTCCAAATAAGACAAGTTATTAGTGTAATCTTATTTTCTTGGGCCTTCTGAGATCAACAGTGAGGTCCGATTCATGAGACGGGACTCCGAAAAATATGACGCGCGAAATGACCAAACTACCCCTAAGGTACCCGAAGCCCAAATGAAACTAAAAGATAGTCTATTTTGACTATGTCGGACATTCCAAACCCAACGGTGAAGTCTATAACACCAAAATAGGTACGGAAAATTTAGTCACGTGAAAAATAAAACTCATCAAGTCACCACAAGTTGACTAGTAAGACCAATCCTAGGAAGTTAGGATACGTCAGGCCTAAAATTAAATGAAAGAGCATGAATAGGTAACGATTTAAGGTAAATGTGAAGTTAACGAGTTCTTTATAATTTTCTTAGGAAATACCAAGGAAAGGGAAAAGCCCACCAGTAGTGCAAACCCGGGGAATCAAGGTGAGTAACCTCACATTTGAAGTGGAGGTTTAATTCCACGGATTTGAATGATGTTTTAAATATCAAATTCTGTTTTTACACAATTCCGTTTTAAATATTCTGTTATGACATGCTTCCTGAACAATTTACTACTGTCCCTTGAGATATACTTCTGCATGTCTAAAATTTCGATTTCAAATGTTATTATATATCCTGAATTTACATGTTTCACGTATTTCAATACCCTATCATGAGATTATGAACTGTATGTTTTGAATGCTTTTAAATGCATCCACACGAAGGAATTATGGGTTAAATACTTTTAAATGCAAGATAAATTGTGCATAAGCACCACGGATTTCTATCGGGTTTCTTAGGAACCCAACTACGATACGAATAAATGCCAGGTAGCAGGATCTAATCCCCCAGGCATATGAGATATCTCCACGAAAAGTAAAATGGGAATCTGGTTCGAAACGGATTCTGTTAATGAAAGTGATAAGGTGTGTTTTGAAAATGGAAGCAGACTTTTTCCTCATTTTCACCATGCATATTTACATGATTTGAAATTCACATACTTTATTCCGAAAGTACAAGTTAGCTTGAATACTGTAATGTTTCAAAGCCATTGTTTAAAGAATGCATGTACTCTATGTTCCAAGTATACGAGCAATTGGTAGTGAGTATTTTACAAAATTCTCACGTGCGAAACCACTACCAATTGAAACCCATGACAGATGTTAGAATTACTCACTGGGCTTCTCGAAGCTCACCCCATTCCCTAACATTTTTCAGGTGATGACGATGGGTGGACCCTTGCCCAATTTGGGGAGGAATGATAGGCAGCTCCATTAGGATTCTGGAGATATTTTGGGAAGTATTAGGGCCTATGGTTGGTCGAATTTTGATGTCGTACTTTTGGACAATTATGTATTAAAGCCCAAGAGGCAACCACATATGTACTTAAGCCCTTGAAGCATTCAAATATGTATCATGTATAAGACTTTAATTTTTAGTATGCTCTGATGTGATTATTCATGTGTACCGCTATGAAGAGCGACAGTACCGGACGGCTGTGCGAAAGTTTTTAAAAGATTTTTTTAAAAAAAAAAGGGTTTTTCACGCTTCCGCAAATCAAGGCCGCACCGCTATTCGATACCGTCGCCCATGTTTTGCCTTGCCCTCAGGCTCCCGGGCCTGAAGGCGGCGGTTGCGATCCGAGATCCGCACAGGGTGGGTTTCGGGTCGTGACATTAAGCATCGGAGCGGCTACCGCCGGAGCCAACCCGGTGGTCCTCTGATTATCTTTCTGAGTGTTCTACAGGTCACGGAGTCCATACTTATTGCGAGCCGAAAAGTGCAGCATCAATATGTATTGGTTTTAAAGAAATTGATTGTAGAAGAATATAATATATTATATTATCTTAATTGTGTAAAGGACCTTGTAATGAGTTTCATTTGGAGCTGCCGCAACCTATGCTCAAGTGTTTTATGTGATGCTATTTTATTGGCTGGTCCAGCTCGAAAAGCAGTCTCAATTATCCATAACCCACATGATCAATCCACTTTTATTTTTTCATGTGAACTTGTGTCTTTCCAGTTCTGTTGCACCGATAAAGGGTAAGCCACCTAATTCTTACCACTGTTTTGTTGACAAGCCCAACGGTAGATGTGCTGCAACTAAAAATGTTCCTGACTATTAATTTATTCCCCACATGCAAGTGCCATGAATTGGTCACCTTCAACAGCAACCGACTACTGTTCCAAGTCGTCCTGAACTGACTAGTTGCAACAGCAATTAACTGTCGTTATTTCCAACTTATTTTGGTTGAACGTATATATAAACCAACTATCTACAAATTAACAATAGCGTTATACTCTAGATATTTCTGAAAATTCCTCAGAGAACTCCCAACTCTTAACACATGCACATTCTGATACTTTTCCTCACAATTACCTTGTACTGGGACTGAACCAATATAGTTGGGTTAGCTAAAGAAATGTCCTGATTTTGAACCATAATAATGGTGGCATTGAATTCAATTGATCTTAATTGGATTAATATATAATTTATAATTGACTAAACAACAAGTTTGCTATTTAGTGGCCGCAGGAAATTAGAGAAATAGGTAAAATATATTATCACCAATAACTGATGTCTGTGATTACTATTCTAGGACTTTCAAATGTAGAATCAGTTGGAAGGAAATCTGAATTGGTTGCAACGAATTGTGAGTAACTCGGACTCCTGACTTGGTGTATAATTTCTGTAGTACCTAAACTTGTATACTGTACTGCTTTATATGCTAACTATTTTATACACTGTACTGTTCTCATGCATACGTTTTAATGCATACTCTTTACACTGCATTACATGTGGCATGATTCTTTCCTACTTCTTGATATCTCTAGTTCTGATCATGTTTGGATCTATTGTTCTAACTTGTTCTACGCTATTGGAGTCTGATTTGTGTTTATCTTGTTATGTGAGTCTTGGGCCCACGGGATTGAGTATATCAGTAGATGGACAGCTGGCTCTGTGGGACGCCTAGAACTCAGCATCCGCTCAATCCTATCTGTTCCCCTCTAATACCGACCCCAACTGGTAGTGTGTTGTGGGGACGCGGGCCCTCTATGTGTGGGGGTGGGTGACTGACGGATTATCTTGTGCGGCATCCCACACTGCCTGGGGAAGGTTCAGGCACATTTGTTGATATACCGTTGTTTGATTGGTATTCAGTGTTGATCCATTCTATTTGGTTCTATGTTGATCCGATTTGTTCTCTTGAGTTACGTTTGTTCTACTTGAGTTGCATTTGAGCATGGATGTATATATAAACGGGTTTTGAAACCCATGGCAGGAACCTATGTTACTCACTGAGCTTGTTTAAGCTCATTCCATTTATTTAACATTTTTCAGGATATGACTCCATTGGACTAGAAGGTATAAGGAGATGATACTAGTAGGTTGTGAGACAGTTCAAGTACGGATCTAATAGCATGGATTTGTGGAGACTTGGGTTCTAATGGATTGATTCTGGCTATTCAGGTGAGTGACATGTTATGATTGACTTTATTGGTATGCATTAGATGTATTAGGACATGGCTCATGGTAATGGTACTCTGGAGAAATTTGATATGCTCTGTGTTATATATCTGTTATAAACGTGCTCTGTGGTACATACGTATGTGGTATATAGATGAGTTGCATTCCCGAGGTAAAAATAGTTTTAAATTCTGCTGTTCTGACCTTACATTTGGAATGCAATTCATGGTAAAGTTCAGAAATTTGCCATTGGTTGGTCGCATTGTCAGCGGTAAAATCGGCAAGACGGCTAACTGGCATCACATCTTCGGCATCCGCGTAGGGTGGGGTGCGGGATGTGATAGATTTTTTTTAAATTTAAGGGCTGACGTCAGCATTACATGTTAAACCGGCCAAACCGGTTGGTCCAATGAAACCCTAGACCGGTTCACTTAAAAATAAAATAAGCCTGCTGGTTTAGACCAAAAGTTATGAAAATTACATTTTGACCCTAGAAGTTCTGGAAAATCCCACTAAGGCCCAAACAGAAAAATTAATAAAATATTATTTTAAAGAAAATTTCAAAAATACCCCTAGGTCAAAAATGGGTCAAATGAAGTCCAAATAAAATAAATAAATAGTGTATTTTGACTATTTTGGGCACTCTGAACCCAGTGGTGGGGTCCATTTCTCAAGATGAAACTCCAAAAAATTAAGACGTGTTATAGTATAAAATGACCAAATTACCCCTAATGCCCTTAAAGCCAAATGGAAGTCCGAGAGGGTCTAAATTGACTTTCTTCTACGTTCCGGACTCAATGGTGAGGTCCATATTATGAAATGAAGTACGAAAAAAAATATGATATGTAAAAATGTTATGTAATGGAATCAAACTTTAAAATTTAATGATGCTACCAAAAGAGTATACTTAGAAGGACTAAGCCTAAAATAAAATTAGGATCTGAGCATAAGTTAAGAGAATCAATAAGAGATATTGAAGTGATTGAGAAGCTAACAGTCTTTTTTATCTATTGTTCTTAGGAACTACAAAGGAAAGGGAAAGGCACATCAATAGTGCCAACCCAAAAGTATAATGTGAGTAACCTTGCATTTGAAGTGAAGATTTAACTCCATGTATTTGAAGAAGTTTTAAGTTCAAAATATCTGAAGCATTGAATATCAAATTTAGTATTACGTGATTCTTATTTTAAAATATTCTGTTCTTATAAACCTTATTGTGACATGCTCATTAAATGTTTTATACATAGTATTCTTTGGAAATATTTAGCATGTCTGAGTAAAATGCCAATTTCTTTAAATATTCTGAATTTGATTATTCTAAGTATTTGAAGATCCTATCATGAAGTCATGAATTTTATGTTTAGAATACTTATGAAAAGTATCTATTTGAAGAAGCTATGTGTTAAATGTATTTGAATGCAAGATAAACAGTGCATAAGCATATAGACAGGATTTTGGGTTTCTTCGGAGCTCAATTGACCTCTCACATAGATAGGATTTTGGGTTCTTCGGAACTCAATTGACCTGTCAAATTCCAGGTAGCAGGATCTAATCCCCCAGGCATGAGATATCTCCACGTATAAGTAAAATGGGAGTCTGGTTCGAAACAGATTCCGCTAATAGAAGTTATAAGATATTTTGTTGAAAATGGAAGCAGGTTTTACTCTCATTTTTACTATGCTTGTTTACATGTTTTGAAGTTCATATATTTTATGTGAAGAAGTACATTTTTAGCTAGAATACTTTAAATGTTTCAAAGCTATCCATTTTAAAGGAATGCATATATTCTATATTCAAAGTATACGAGCAATTGGTAGTGAGTATTTTTATAAACTCTCATGTGTTAAACCACTGCCAATTGAAACCCCATGACAAATGTTGGAATTACTCACAAGCTTAGTTTAGCTTACTCGGATTTTTATCCATCCCCCTTTCAGGTGACTGACGACAGTCTTGATTTTGGTGACAATGATGATGAGTCTGACCGTTTGGGAAGAATGTTTAAGTAGTTTCTTTGTGAAAACCTATGAACCTTTAATGGTAAATTTTGTATTAGAAGACAACGCACAGTTATGTATTAAGCCCCGCGGGGTAGCTGAATATGTAATGTATATAAAACTTTAGAAATTTTATTATACTCTGAATGTATTAACAGGTGTACCGCTATGAAGAGCGACAGTACCAAGCAGATGTGCGAAAGATTTAAATAAGAAAAGAAAAGAAAAAGTTTTTACACTTCTGCAAAACACAGGCCACACCGTCGTCCGATACTGTTATTTATGTGAGCCTTGCCCTAAGGTCCTCGGGCCGAAGGGTGGCAGTCGCAATACGAGATCTGCACAAGGTGGGTTTCGGGTCGTGACATTCTAGGCCATTAACAAGCTCAAAATTTAATTTTTTGGTAAATTTTCTAGAGAGAGAAAATTACCTCTCTTAGCTTTTCCTTCTCTCTTTACTACTACTCTCTCTTTTTCTTGCTTCTGGTTTCTTCTTTCTTCTTCTTCTTCTTCTTCTTCTTTACTTTCTCTCTCAACAAGTCTTTCTCTCTTTTTACAATTCTCTTTCTCTCTCTACCCGCACACATGCACACAAGGACACATAGTTTTGGTTTCTTTTTTATTTCTTCACACAATATATATATATATATATACACACACAACACATATATAAATATATATATATATATGTATTTATATATATTTTAATTTTTGCATGAAAATTGATTAGTTGAAGTGTTGGTCCAATGAGGTGATGACACGCCGCTTTTTGCATGCAGACATATATGTATTTCATGGGATATATACATATCATGTGGGATATATGGTATAAAAGTGCTTGTAGCCAAGTTGGTTATTCTTTTTGGTATAAAATTCTCCCTTATTTTGTGGTCTTGGGTTCAAATCTTTAGGCCAACACATTTGGCCTTATTTTCTCTATTTTTCACTTCTTATGCCTTGTTTGGCATTTTGGGTGTGTTTGTTGAATTCCTAAAATTGTATTTCAATTATCATAAAAGTCCCTTGGAATTCCGACACGACTTTTGACTTTTGCATGCTTCACCTACACGCCTTTTATTATATTTTTTATATGTTCCATCGTGTTTAGTTTATACCAAAAACATATTATTTTCATCAGAAAATTCTCGATTAATTTTTATTTCTTCCTCTTGTTCTTGTACCACTTATTTATTCTCTTTATGTGTCGATTTCATAAATCGAGATCTTATCAAGTTTTCAAAGCCTTCATTATCTCATCTTGATATATTTAAATTGATTTTAATTATTCTAATAGTCCATTATAATTATCGGAATAATCCCAATTAAACGCGCTTCTTCGTGCGTTATGCTAATCTTTCTCATGTCCACTTCATGCACTTATTTTTTACATTCACTTGTGTTAATCCTTGATCAACACTAGTCATAAATTTTATCAAATCATGACCCTCGATATTAAATTTTATTCTCAAATCGGTCATCTCTAATTTAGGATTAATTGTTTTCATCATTTATACATTTGCTTCCTTATTTACGGGTCACTAGTCATAACTAGCATTGCCCATCATTATTAAGCAAATTAACTTATGATAATTGTCATTATCGTTAATTGCTTTGTTTAATTGGGTTGGGATGTATATATATATATATATATATATATATATATATTATGTGTATATTATAGGTGAATAAGAAAATAAAATAGAACAATGTGTCCTTGTGTGCATGTGAAAGAGAGAGAGAGAGAGAGAGAGAGAGAGAGAGAGAGAGATTTGTTGAGAGAGAGAAAGTGAAGAAGAAGAAGAAGAAAAAGAAGAAGAAGAAAGAAAGAAAGAAAGAAGGAACCAGAAGCAAGAAGGAAGAGAGAGAAACAGTAGAGAGAAAAGAAAACTGGAGAGAGAGAGAGAGAGAGGTAACTTCTCTCTCTCGGATTTGTTTTGGTATAGCTTCTGTTTTTTGAATTTATATGTGCATGCATGTGTCTTATATTCTAGAGGAAGGAAAATAAAAGAAAAATAAGGAATTTGGAAGCTTGAAAACCCTAAAAACCCCAAGACCCGAATTTATGAAAAATAGAGTTTTTGTACTAACTTGATTAAAATAGTCATGAGAGCATGAAATATGGGTCATTCTGCAACATAAATCGATTAAAATAGTCAAGAGACCAAAGAGAAAAATCAAGTTACAAGTATGGTCGAGGTTAGGAGTGATTAAGTTTTTGATTAATTCGTGGGGCTTAAGGATCAGGAAAATATTCCTTGTAGTTCTAGAAACATGTAGCTAGAATTTGGCACAAAAACAATGAGTGAAAGCTATGAAATAGAAGTTTAATAGCTCACCAAAAAATTGGGGGTTGCTTGAGTAGCAACTGTAACCCTCTATTTCGCGATGGTAGACCAACCAAATTGAGAAATGAATTTTAGAAATAGAATCCTTATAAAATTTGGAATCAAACCATGTTGAGAAATGGCCGAAATTCAACTAGTGACGGTCACCGGTGCTGGAGAAGGCCACCGGAACCCTCACCGGACTAATGGGGAAGAAGAACAGTAATGGGTCGGGTCACAGGCCCGATCTCGGGTCTAGTCTTGACCCACTGTTTAAAATGGATTTGGGTTAAATCAAAACTATGTTGTTTTGGCCAAAAAGGAATTAAAAAATATATATAAAAAAAATAGGGCTGACGTCAGTATGACATAAACTTGATGTAACGAACCGGATGGACCGGTTAGTTTAGCATTGTTTGGGGCCGGTTCACTTAAAATCTAAATAAACCAATTCGTTTTATTTAAATAGTTTTTAGAAATTATATTTTGACCCCTACTAGTTTCTGAAATTGTAAAATGACTCCCAACAGTTTTGATTAATTATGAAATGGCCCAAAAATTAATTAAATATTAATTTTAAATCCCTTTAATTATATTAGAAATCACCAAAATGCCCTTAGGCAAAAAATAGACCAAATGAAGGCCAATTAAAATAAAAGAATAGTGCAACCCAATTTTTTTGGGCATTCTGGACTCAACGGTGGAGTCCATTTTAGCAAACAAAATATTGAAAGATGTGACACATAAAAGTGTAAAATTATAGATATGCCCCTAGATTTAATGTAAGTCACATAGATGCGGATTAAGATCCGAAAAAGCCTAAATTGACTATATTCAATTCCGAACTTGATGGTAATGTCCCTTTGAGAAAAATTAGACTAGGTAACAAACTAAAAATTGACTAATACGTCCTTAGGGCTTAATGAAGTTACTAGAAGTATAAAAATGAAATTAATAAGTCCACAAAAATGATATAAGGACCGAATAGACTCAAAATTGAGTCCAAATATACAGAAAAATATGGGACATTAAAAGTATAAATTACCATAATGCCCTAGAAGGGCCAAACAAGTTATAAGGCATCAGGGAACCTTAATGGGGAAATTGAACACCCTTAATTGAATAGACTAAGTTCAAAAGAACTTAAAATACTGAATAATAAAGTTTGGGATTAGAATGAATACTAGTTCATTATGCCCTGTGTTTTTTATCTATGATTATAAGATCACCCAAATGATGAAAAATGGAAAGAAAGCTATGGGATAGCTATTATGGTACCTGCATAGGAATACGATGTTAAGGACCCTATGTAAGTAAACCCGAACTCTAATATGTGGTATTTACTTAGCTATGTCACAAATTACTTTTCCTCGATGTTTCCAATTTGTACTCTTATACATACCCGACATTTATTGATTCCACAATTTGATACTTCTTCTACCTTGTGGATATGTTGAGAATTCAATTGCCAATATCTTGATGTAATTACTTGCACGCTTCTATACCATTGATTTGGATATTAGAAAACTGTTATATTTCTCACTACTGAGAATTTGATATTCCACGTATATGTACATTCCTTATGAAATTTTGTTAATTATGATATTATTATGAGTGATGGGAGTTATGTCTATCACAATGTCCATCTGATTCTATAGATGCTTTTGAACCTACGAGTTGGTGATTGGGAATGATACCTAACACTTAATCCATGGAGGACATATTATATAATAAGAGCTCTAGTTTCAGGAACCCGGAAAAGGGGTAAACCTGGATGAGTGCTTTTGGGGGTAGTAGGGCCCTATTTGTTGATAGCATTTATTCTGTTAGTATCTTATATCTTTTATTGAATCATAATCTGATGATGCACTCTTTGGTTGTTGATACGCTTTGCAAGCCTATCATTGGATTCGATTTGGCATTTTGTGATATCTTGTGATATTTGACAGCTGATTGTTGTATAGGCTAAATTCCTATTATTGAATTGCTAAACTGTTTACATCACTTTGTTCAAACTGCTTTGGGATTTGCCTTTTGGACCCATAGGTCCTCTTGGTTGATCTGTTTTCCTTGTGATTGGCTATTGGTACATATATCTTTCCGCTTACCATTAGTTGTATTCTATTACCCAATTAACCCTGTCCCATGGCAGAGCGAAAGAATTTACTTACTGAGCTAAGTTAGCTCCCTCCATATTTATAACAATTTTTCAGGTAGCACCCTATAGAAAGAAATGCAATGAGGTGACTAGGTTGATCTTAATGTTGAGTCTTGTGATATTGTAACCTTACTAATGATGTCAGACTTATATGGTGATTCATGATGATCAAAATTGTACTTGGAGATATTCTGATTGATGGTTGTTGGAGTTCGGTTCGTGATCAGATGAATCGCATTGGTGTAGCTTCCGCATTTAATGATTCGATGATATAAAGAAAAAGAAAAAAATTTATCACTCTTGTGTAATTCATTTGATTTTGTACGGTCTGTCTGAGTGGCAGTGTCAGTAGTTGCCTCTAATCTGTGTAGGGTGGGTTTCGGGTCGCAACAAGAGTAGTATCAGAGCTATAGGTTAATAATTCTTTGGGAGAAATCATACCAATATTGGATTTAAGGACTATTGGATGATTTAGATGATTAAATGATCAGTAATTTTTGAAGACGATAACTTGTTTAGGTACTAAGGTTAATGGTCTTTGGGAAAGACTATATCGTGATTGAATTTGATGATTCTTAGGCGATTGAGATGATCAAACGCATAATGACTTTTGGGAGATAGTGGTATACTTAAGGGCAAAGGTTAGGAAGAATCGTAGCGGTATTGAGGTTGATGACCCTTAGATAATTAATTCGTGAGTTGATCAATGAATTATGGGAGACTATAGTCTGAACAAGGGCATCGGTTAATGCTCTTTTGGAAGATATAGGGTGACAGAGTTAGGATTGTGAAATTTTGGAAAGTCGGCAGATCTAACAACAACGCTATAGAAGAGATAGTCTATAGAAAACTTAATAGATAGTGTGACATGAGGAGTTTGAGACTCTAGATGGATTGATGATATATCAGAATGTGAGGATTCTTGAGTGAGTCATAGAAAGACTGTGATAGGGTAAAGACAAATAGAGCCTTGGGAGGCAATTACTGAATGAGCGAGACTGTCAAAGTTTATATTATGAAATACGATGGTTCTAAAAGGAGACTGACACAATGATTAGTGGGAAAAATTCAATGGATTTTGATAATCTAGGTGACGATATGACCCAATTGTGGTGCTTTATTAAGTGAGCTGAATCTATTCTAAAAGGTAAGTGATTAATGACTCTGAAAAACTTTTGAGGATCAATGTGACCTAACGATAAATAGACTGAACTTGTGGTAAAAATTCTTGTAGAGATTTGAAAAATGAGAGTAAATTTTTCGTTTTTGCCGGTAGGGCACTATTCATGCACCGTTTGTTGGTAGGGCGCTATACGTGCACATTTAACTAAAAGTTATATTTAGAAGCATATTTTGAGTATTCCATAGAAAATAAATATGCTTAGAATGTTAAAATAAACTTCCTGTAAAAATTTGAGCCTATTCAAAGATAGTTTAAAAAATTGGACCAAAAGGGCATCCGGGTGGATCCAGCCAAACCCAGCCACAGGCAAAAATTTATTTTTTTGAAATTTTCATTTAAAATAATTCTAAGAACTTTGGTTAAAGAAAAATGTCGAATTGAGGCGTTTCGGGATGGGTTGTATTGTAACGAGGCCCGGATTCATTAAGGGCAAAATGGTTATTTTGCCCCCCTTGCCCCTCCACTATAAAAATAGACCCTTAGTGTATAATTTCATTATTTTAGGGCTGGAGAAGGAGCAAAACACGTTCATGGAGAGAAAAGGAGAAAAAGCCCTAGGTTCTCCAAGCTTCAAGCTTCCAAAACACACCTCTAGGCTTGGATTTTCGCAAAGCTTCCTTCTAGGAAGTTGTTCCTCTCATCAATACCAATATTCTCACTGATCAGTTCGGATGTGAAGCGAACACAACTTCTCTGGTTTGAGAAAAACCATTCTAGGTATGATATTTTGCTAAGTAAGGAATAGAATTGAGTTTAGGAGTGTTTTATAGGTTGATTGTATGATATATGTGCTTACTTGATGTTAGAAAGTCATTTAGTATATAGTTTCTTTGAAAAGTTAGAGTTGGTAGTTTGTGTACTTGAGTGTTCTTTGGGAATTTGGAAAAGTGATAAACATGAACCATGACTACAAGTGAAATTCATTGTATTTCTAGCTTAGGTTCATGTAGACAAAATCTTGTAGTTGGAAGTTATGATTTATTTAAGGTGTTAGTGCTTTATGTATTTTGTAATCTTTGAGAATTTGTCAAAGTGATGAACATATAACTTGTTTATATGTTGGATTCATTGCATTCTAGCCATTGTTCATGTAGAGAAACTTTTGTGGTTTGAGAGTTATGATTTATTCCATGTGTTGGTACTTTTTGTATTTTATAATCTTTGAGAAATTGTTAAGGTTGTGAATGTGAATGTGTTTATATGTGAAATTGATTGAATTACATGTTAGGTTCATGTAAAAAAAAGTTATGTGATTCAACTGTTATTGTTGCTTTAAGTATAATGCATTATTTAAAGTATGCTCCATGTGTTGGAAAAATACTTCATTGAGTTTGCATTATTGCATGATGAAATCAAAGCATATTGGCATATGGTGAATCCTTTTAGAACGTAGTGTGGGTTGAGCACTTGATGCTATGCATTATGAGGGTGTAGATCCTATGGTGAAAAACCCAAAATTGGCCATTGCATTAGTACTCATGGATCCATCGGGAACGGTCCGTAAACGAGACATGGGTGTGGCATAGTGTTTGCATGGGTGTGTCACACCTATTGTCATTGCATAGTGTTGATGAATTGGAAGGCATGTAGCATATTGCTATTGTATAATGTTGATGAGTTGGAAGGCATGTAGATATAAATGTACACTTGCACATGCCACGCCTTAATTTTGTTCCTTGCATTAGCATTGTGTCATACCAGCGGTTGTGTTGACCCCTTATGGGATATCATATTATAGATGACGATCCCGGTACTTGAGATTTTATGAAGTCTTAAAGAAATGAAGGAAAATGGACTTGGAAGATATTTGGCCCTTGGGGCATGTTTTGTATACTAGTATTTCAATGTGGATGAATGGTGAATTGTGGACTTTGAATCATTTTGTAATGTAAGGGTTTACAAACCAAATGACATGTAGTGTTTTTGGGTTAATGTGTATCAAAGATATGTATGTTGAAAGAAATGATATGTAAGATAATTTTATTCCATGAACATTATATGTATTTATTGAGACAAATAGATGTGTATGTTTAAATCAAGTGATGTATGTTTAATTTACATGAACTTGTGACCATTGAGTGAGGATGGATTGTGATGTGGTTATATATATGAAGTATTGTGAAAATTAGGTGGGAAAAAGGCTTAGAAAACAAAGGAGGCCATGTCAAAATTTTGTGACTTAAAAAGGGCCATTAGCTGTGTAAAAGGCTCGTGAATAAATGAGAAAAATGGTGAAAAATTTGGGGTTAAAATAGCTTGAAGAATTAGAAGGAATGTCAAACGGCATACAAGATGCCTTAATTTCAATTCTACAAAATCATTTCGGCAGATCAGCCCACTTCGTGGGACTATAACTTTTTGGTCATTTTGAATTAATTAAATTGCCTTACATTTCTAGATAGGTCTACCTCTTAGCTTTCTTTTTATATATCATGGACTTTGAAAGCTTTTAAAATGAGAAAGTTATATTGATTTTGCTTCAAGTGTGTAAAATCTGACCTATGGGTAGTGTTTTCATTATAACTTGAGTTTTACGTCGACTTTTTGAGTGCTTCAAAATGGTATAGAACTTAGACTCAATAAGGAAGATTTTGGCACATATTTCATTACATTTGGATCTGTAGATTGAGAGAAAAATCAATTTGAATCAAGGGGTTCGGAGCAGCATTTTTCTGAAGTGAAATTTTTGCCCCAGGTGAACCTTCAAGGTTATTGTTCACTTTTAGCTACTGGTTTCTCACGTTACTGTTCATCCGATTTTTTTTTTTTTTTTTTATTTTTTGTTTCAAACTTTTCGATTTTCATATAAATTCATTAGAAATCTGAATTGAGTGATTCAAAAGTTTAAACTGATTATCTCAACGAGTACTTTTGTTTAAAAATAATTGCACTTTGATACTCCAAATATGTTTGGGTGAAATTGACTACGAAAGGTATAAAGGCCTAAACAAAGTTTCAGAATGGATTCAAATGATTCTCAATTTTTTTTTTATGTTGGTAAATGACCATAGAGTATGGAATAATGAATTTTTCCGTTGAGAATTAAAGGATGTTTTAAATTTATTTATTTATTTTTCTAGTTAATAAATTCATTTCACTCACTCCCTGGGTTTATGAAAATTCAGGGCGTGACAAGTCTAGAAAAGCTTGCGAGGACAACGATTATAGTAAAAGGATACCTAATTCCTTAAGGCACTAGAGAACAATTGTGATTGTGAGAGAAAAATAAAAATAACAAAATTTGTAAAACCAAAAAAGTTACGAACTTCCATGATTGGAAAACCTTAATTAATTTTGATAAATCTTAAATGTCAAATGTAATGACAAAATGATGGGATGGATAATTGATTCAAATAATTTTGAAATATGATATGAAGTCCAGAATGGACAAGATTATGAATAACAGTACTTGCAAATGAATAAGTGTTCATATGCTATTAAATCCTTGGTTACAGATGAGACTAATCACCTCACTGCGTGACTCTGAAGTCACAAAATGTACAAGGAACTCCCTATACAGTTGAATAAGTTCTCTAAGAGAACAAATTTGTTAAAATTGAATGACGACTGGGAAAAACATAACATATGATGGAAAACTGAATATGATGATGAGTATGAAGAACTAGACATTTGAATAACCTTTTGAGCACAGGTAAGGGAAACCAAAATAATGGCTATAAATTAAAAAGTCATAAGACTTTGAGATTTGAATTGGTCAAATGATATGGAAGGTTCAAGGTGAACCAAATATGATATTACAATTAAAAATACTTTCAAAAAGTAGACTACCATATGAAGAATTAGTGACTAGGGTAAAAGACTACCCTAAGAACCTTTAATAAGTCTACTAAGACTTAAAGAAGAAATAAACTAAGTGGACTTAGTATACTTTAATCTATAAAGGAATGAGAAATCAAAGTCTTTAAAAAGCTCAAATGTAAGCAAGAAATAAAAGGTATTCATACCAACTGATAAATTGAAAGAAATGGAGGAACTAAGTTCCTCAATCTTTCTAATTCATAAAAAGATGAATGCATACGAATTCAAAAGCAAAGACAGGTATGCCAATGGGTTAGTACAAAAAAATAATGTAGATAAGAAAATGAAAGGTGATTGATAAATCTTCAACTTGAGTAACCCTTAGAATTTAACGCGTGATTGAAAATCATAAATGAATATTACGAATAAATCTAAAGTTACCCATGCTTGGGAAAAATAATGTAATGGAATGAGCACATGAATAAACTGTCCTTACACGAGCCAAAGGATACTCATGAACACAAAAAGGAAATATGACACTGAAAATACCAAAGGGAAATACGATAATTGTCATGATCAAATAAGTCTAATAGACAAAAAGATACTTAAATGGGTGACGTTGCAATCACACAACCGAATGCATGTAGTGAATCTAAGGTGGGATTCGTGAACAAAAAAAAGAAATAAAAAAGGGGGAAATTAAAAGGAAGTGACTAGAAAGGAAAGAAGCGGTGTATAAGCTTCAGGCAATTAAAAATCCAAACCTTTCCTTCCAGATCATTATTCTAAAGCCTCCATATGAATTCAAGTGGAATTGTGTAAATCAATCAAGGACTCTATCCTTGGTAAAGACTAAAGTACTTGAATGAGAAATCCAATACACTCTAAACGATGGAAGTGGTGTAGTCAAGTTACACTATGGACTCCCTATGACCACTATTAAAACAACAGATAGAAAAGAAAAGGTCAAGGTACAAGAAACCTTTACCTGTCACATGATGCACCATACGAAACCAATTGAAGTTTGAAAACTACAAACAGTAATGTAATCACGACTTAGTGCCAAAAAAAATTAATACGACGACTAGACGAGGAACTAGTCCTAATATGAATGATAGTGGGAAATAGTCAAGTAACTAAAAAGATCACTGAGTCAATAATAAAATTATAATGGACCCATAACCACAGGTTCGAGAACTAAAGAAATAAGTACTAAAATGTTAATACACGAATTTAAAGACTTTGAGTTTAAAGTCTGGAGAAAGTTAAAAGTCAAGCCTGTGACTGTCAAAATCACAATTAAACTAAACAAAGAATAGTACAGAAGAATTTTGAACCTTGTGTAAGAAATCTTTTTGCTTGAAGATATGATCTCCAAAATGCTAGTGATAAGTCCAAGGGACAAATTGAAAGGAACTATGACAATGAAATTAGCATGAAAAGAGAATAGAGCTTCCTAAATATGAATGTCCAAGTTTTGAGGACAAAACTCTTTTCAGGGGGGGGTGTAACATACTGACCCAATTGAGTGGAGAAATTAAGGACAATAATGATTATCACAAATTAATTTGCTTATTAACCATGGACAATTCTAATTAAGACCAATAGTTTGTAAATATGGAAGTGAATGTATAAATGACAAACAAATTGTTTGAATTGGAGACGATCAATTTAAGAATGCAAGTTTAATGGCAATTGTGATAACTTGATCACAAGTTACGACTATTGTTAATCGAGGATTAACACACGAATGAATGTGGGAAATTAGTGCACAAAGTGCACTTGAGCAAGATTAGAATAATGCATTACGGGAGTGCGTTTAATCAGAATTATTCCAATAATTATGATGAACTATTCGAATAATTAAAATATATTTAAATACATCAAAGCGAGACAATGAAGGCTATGAAAGCTTGATAAGATCTCAATTTACGAAATCGACACGTGAAGAGAATAAATAAGCAATATAGGTACATGAGGAAGAAATAAAAGGAATCGAGAATTTTTTGATAAAAATAATATATTTTTGGCATAAACCAAACATGATGGAACGTGTTAAAAATAAAATTAATGGCATGAAGAGGAAGCATGCAAGAATAAAAAACACGGCAAGAATGCCAAGAGATTTTACGGCAATTGAAACGCAATTTTGAAAATTCAAGAGACACACCCAACATTTCAAACAAGGCATAAGAAGAGAAAAATAGAAAAAAAATAAGGCCAAAAGTGTTGGCCAAGGGACTTGAACCCAAAACCAAAAAATGAGGGAGTATACAAAAAAGAATAGCCAACTTGGTTGCAACACGTTTATGCTATATATCTCACAAGATATATATATATATATATAAGCTATATAAAATGTCAAGTTTGCATGCTCTAGTGCTGAGGTGTCAACACCTCATTGGTCCTTCACATGGTCCAATTAGATTTCACGTAAATTTGAAATATATATATGTATATATGAGTTGTATATATATATATAGTATGTGTATATTATAGGTGAATAAGAAAGTAAAACAGAATCATGTGTCCTTATGTGGATGTGTGCGGGTAGAGAGAGAGAGAGAGAGGCAACTTCTCTCTCTATGATTGTTTTTGGTATAGCTTATGTTTTCTGAATTTATATATGCATGCATGTGTTTTATATTATAAAGGAAGGAAAATAGAAGAAAAATGAGGAATTTGGAAGGTTGAAAACCCTAATAACCCTAAGACCCGAATTTGTGAAAAATAAAGTTTTTGTACTAACTTGATTAAAGCTTGAAACAAACTACATAACTCAAAAGAGCATGAAATGTGGATCATTCTGCAACTTAAATCGATTAAAATGGTCAAGAGATGAAGGAGAAAAATCAAGTGCAAGTATGGTCGGGTTTAGAGAGTTCGTGTGCTATTGCAGGCAACCAGAAAATAAAACCTAAACTCCTAAAAATATATGTAGTAGTGTGAGTAAGGATCGTTCCCACGGAAAGTATCTAGCCTAGTTTTATGCTATGTAAACAAGTATGGGCGGTTTGAGTATAACGAAAAAAAATTAAAGAAAAACAACTAAGGAACAATTCAAATTAAAGTATCGAATTCAATCAAAAGAACAAACCTTGGTCTAAGTCAACATCCACCATCGAAATTTCCACAAACCCAGGGAGTGAGTGAAATGAAATAAAAAAAAAAGTAAATGAAAGGTCATAAGGTGGATTTAATTGATTATTCATTCATTTCCCTATGTTTCCCCATAATGAAAATGAAATTTTCGTTAACTAAACTCACCCAAGGTAAGTCCCAAATGGTAGTCAAATATCTACCTAACCAATGGCCGAAATTAGTCTAAGGCATGTTCAAGGGTGGCCTCCTAGATAGCCCTAAAATATCTTTAAATATGCCTTGGAATAGTGACCCCAAATGCGTGCTAATTGCCCTAAGGCATAGACCAAGAATAGATCAAAAATCCTAACTAAAGTAGTCTAAATAAATAGCCAAACATAGCCTTGAGATATGACTAAAAAATGTCCTAAAAAGGTGCCCAACTGGGCTTGGTATAATGGCCAAAAGTGGCCTCAAATGGGCTCCAAAAAAAGGTGTCAAACATGAAATTAAATGGTCTTGAAATGGCCTTAAAATGTAGGTCATAGCATGCCATGACATGGCCAAGGTAGCAGCAGCGAGCGCGCTGGCTAGGCGAGAGGCAGGGCAGGTTTGGTCAAGCTGCAGGCTGTGCACTGTAGCAATTGCAACCTGATTTTTCCATTTTCCTGCATCTTCACTGTAGCAGCTGCGGCTAAATTTCTCTATTTCCCTAATTTGTTTCCTATGTTTTGAAGGCTACTTTTTCCCCAATTTTAGCCCACTTCTTCAAGGTTTCTAACCTCCCTTTTTGGGCACTTTTTTCACCTATTTAAATGGTGTTTTACACATTTAATTTCACAAAATTTTTGACATAACCTCCTTTGTTTTCTAAGCATTTTTTCCACCTAATATTTTACAACCGTTCATATATATAAACACATCACAATCCATCCTCATTCGATGGCCACAATTCATGGAAATTAAACATACATTCATTTCATTCAACATATACATATTTTGCAGATTAAACAATTGTATCCTACATGTCATTTAGGTTTAAGTCCTTACATTTCAAAATGGCCTAAGGCCTATAGTTCATTGTTCTTCCAAATTAAAATACAAGTCTTTTTGGCTTATGCCCATACATACAACTCAAAAATTATGCCCCAAGGCCGAATATCCTTCGTGGTCCATTTCTCCTTCGCTCTTTAAGACTTCATCAAGTCTCAAGTACTGGGAGCCTCATCTGTAATATAATATCCCACGAGGGGTCAGCTCAACTGCTAGTATGACATGATACTAATGCAAGAAACAAAGTTAAGGCGTGGCATGTGAAGTGTACATTTATGAACTACATGCCTTCTCAATTCATCATTGCAATGCAATAGTAATGTGCATGACACACACATGTAACTCTATGCCCACCCATGTCTCGCTTCACGGTTCTTCCCCGTTGGCATGAAAGTACCAATTTATGTCTTGCTTCACGGTCTGGACCCTATTGGCTTGTGAGTACCAATGGTCAAATTTTAGGTTTTTCACCACTGGATCTGCACCCTCATAATGCATAGCATCAAAGTGCTCAACTCATGCCATGTTTCAAAAGATTCACACTATGCCAACATGCCTTTATTTTTCTATGCAATTCCATTGAAGCATTTCATCAAACACTTGGAGCATAGTTTAAATAATGCAATATACTTAAAGCATCTATAACATTTGACTCCCAAAACTTTGTCTACATGAACCTAGCATGTAATCAAATCAATTTCACATATAAACATATTACATATTCACAACCTTAACAATTTATCAATGATCACTAAATACATAAAGTACCAATACTTGGAATAAATCATAACTCACCAACCACGAGAGTTTCTCTTCATGAACATAAGCTAGGATACAATGAATTAAACACATAATCATGTTCCATGTTCATCACATCAACAAATTCCTGAAGAACACTCAAGTACACAACTACCAACTCTAAGTTTTCAAAACAACTATATACTAAATGACTTTCTAACATCAAGTAAGCACATATATCATACAATCAACTCATACAAATGTAAATAAACTCAACTCTATTCCCTACTTAGAAAAATATCATACCTAAAAGGGTTTTTCTCAACCCTTGGGAGTTGTGTTCACTGTGCAACCGAACCAATCAGTGAGAACGTAGTCCTTGACATGGGGAATAACTTCCTATAAGGAAGTCTTGTGAGAATCCAAGCCTAGAAGTGTGTTTTGGAAGCTTGAAGATTGGAAAAACCTAGGTTTCTTTCTCCCTTTTCTCCATGAATGTGTAGCGGCTGTATCTCAGACCAAAATAATGAAATTATATCACTAAGGGGCTGTATTTATAGTAAAGAGGCAAAGGGGCAAAATGACCCTTTTGCCCTTAATGAATCCGGGACCCCGTTACACTACAACCATCCTGAAACGCCTCAATTCAACATTCTACTTTAGCCAAAGTTCATAAAATTATTTTGAATGAAAATTTTCAAAAAAATTTATTTTCACCTGCGGCCAGGTTTGGCCGGTTCCACCCGTGATGCCCTTCTAGTCTAATTTTTGAAACTATCTCCGAATAAACTCAAATTTTTACAAGAGGTGT
>CM018052.1:6254505-6362005 GCA_008638375.1 Nyssa sinensis
AAATAACCTTATATGGGTAAAATGACATAGAAATTACATTTATGCCCATGAATGACCAAAATAACCTATATGGGATAGGAATATTCTATAATTACCAAAATTCCCTCCAAATGGAAAAATAATTTCAATTTTACAAAAATACCCCTAAAAGGTAGGAAACCTTTAGTATTTACCAAACTACCCTTAGCAAGTCGGTAAACACTAAAAATTACCAAATTACCCTCAGTGAACATTATGACTAGAATACCCTCAAGGGTTCTAATGTGTTAAATATCGAAATTACCCTTAGCGGGCGTAATGACCAAAATGTAAAAAATGGCAAAAATGCCCTCTATGGGCGAAATGACCAAAATATCCTCTATAGACAAAATGACCAAAATTTTGGAAAGGACCTTTATGCGTAAAACGACGAAAATGCCCTCTATGGGTGAAATGACAAAATGTCTTATATAGACAAATTGACCAAAATGGCGAAAATGCCGTCTATGGGCATAATGACCAAAATGTCCTCTATAGAAAAAATGATCAAAATGTCAAAAATACCCTCTATGAGAAAAATGACGAAAATGCCCTCTACAGGAAAAATGGGCAAAATGTCTTTTATGGAGAAAATGACAAAAATGTCAAAAATGCCCTTTATAGGGAAAATGACAAAAATATCCTCTATGGGCGAAATGATCAAAACGTCCTCTATGGACAAAATTATCAAAATGTCAAAAATGCCTTATATGGGAAAATGACAAAAAAAAAAAAAATGCCTTCTATGCGCCAAATGACCAAAATTCCTTCTATGAACAAAATAACCAAAATGTCAAAAATGCCCTCTATGGGCAAAATGTTGAAAATGCCCTCTGTCGACGAAATGACCAAAATGTCCTCGATCTATGGACAAAATGACAAAAATGTCAAAAATTCCCTTTATGGGCTGAATTAGAAATTAATAAAATACCCCTATTAGGTCCAGAATGTCCGAAATAGTTAAATTGGACTATCCTTTATTTTTAATTAACCATGGGTATCATTAGGGGCAGTATAGTCATTTACTATTTGCGTGTCTTTACTTTTCAAGACTTAATTTCCCAAATCGGACTCCACCATTGAGTCCGGATTGCTCGAATTAGTAGAAATACACTATTCATTTATTTCATTTGGACTTCGTTTGGCCCATTTAATGTCCAAGGGTATAATAGTCATTTTACCCAATTAATAAAATAATTAAAATAATTATTTTATTATTTATTAATTTTCAAGGGCTCATATGCATTAATTTTTCAGAAGTTGGGCCAGAATATAAATGTTCAGAACAGTTGGGGTCAAAATGCAATTCAGGAAAATACTAGTTTAATTTCTTTTCAATTAAGCCGTTGAACCATTGGATTTACTAGGTTAAACCCTAGACCAGACCAGAACTCTTATGAACCAGCCGGTTCAGGCCAAGCCAGAGAATCAGGATAGCATATCCTTGCTATGCGCCTTATTCACGGTTTGGGTCCGAACCAACCCAATTTCAATTTCCTATAGTCGTAACCAAACAGGCCCATTTCAAGTTAAATTTTAAAACTCAAAGACACCGTTTTATTAATGCGATGTCTAACCCGCAATTCAACATGTGTCTGAGTCGACACGTACGGTCTGAACGAGTTGGGCGAGTCGACTCGTCGTCTTCTTCATCACACAGGTTATTGTAGCCCTAGTTCACTGTTTCCATTTGTTCCAATTTCATGGATTTTCAAGCACTGTTTTCATCTGCTTTTAGGTGGTTCGAGTTTCTGGGGTCAGGCCATCATATTGGTATTCATTTTGTGCCTTAATTTGAGCTCAAACGCTCAGTCCAAGGTTTGATAGTGAAACCTGCAATTGGTTCGTAAATACCTGTTTTTGACCCAATCCTTGTGAAGTTTCCTTAGTTGTGATCCATGCATCATGGGGTTCAAGTCCCCATTCCCAAAATCAGGTTTACAGCAAGATTTGTGAGGTTGGGTTTCAAAACCCAAACCTGCAACTCAGGTTTTAAAGGTTCATTTTTAAGCCATTTGGTCTGGTTCTTGTTGTAGTGAAAACCCCACATCTTCTAGGACAGGTCTAAGCAATCTAAAATCAGTTTGACTTGGGTCGAATTAGACTTGCTTCTGTGGAGGTCTATCCATGGCTGTCGTTCATGGCTTGCTAATTCGGGTTTTCGTAGTGTTATAATGACATCATTTCACCTAATTAATTGATAATTAGGTTCGGGTCTCACACCCTCCTCTCTTGACATGTCTAATTATTTTATCGGTCTTACCGTGACCATCAAGAGATTCCCAATTAACTTTCTTAATCATTCTTTATGTCGGTTCTAATTAATAGTTAGCAACTAATTATTAATTAAGCAAGGTCGGGGTGTTACATCTTACCCCCTTAAAAGAAGTTTTGTCCTCAAAACTTAGTTGGTGATGTCTAGGAGATTCTGACCTCTCTTCATGCCAATATTATCATCATAGTTTCACACAAATTTCATATCAGATACAAGAATCCCTATTAAGTCTGACTTACGACCACAATTGTATGATATCATCAAGATTCAATGATCAGACACATATCACCATAAATCAAACTGGGCGATCATCCTCAAATAAGTAGAAATCATCTACTAAGATCATTTAATCACATGTGATCCGAAAAGTGAGTCATTTGATATCCCCAATCATGGTTTACTGTATTTTGGGTTATTTCGAACTATTAATGTCACAGAACCTATTTTTTTATTAGGTCAGAATATAGTCTGGGTCATGTCAGATTTTCGGGGTATTATAGTTACATCCTTATAAGATGGGTTTACGTCCTTAGGCGTTTCACTTCGAAGGAAATGCAAACCTATTAAGCCTTTCATGGGGTTACGCTTCTCATAAGATGGGTTTACATCCTCAGACATTTCACTTAGAAGGAAATGTGATCCTAATAAGTCTTTCATGGGGTTATGCCCCTCTTGAGATGAATTTACATCCTCAGACATTTTACCTTGAATAAAATGTGATCCTAATAAGTCTTTCATGGGGTTATGCCCCTCATGAGATGTGATATTGCAATAGACGGCTTACCTAACAGGAAATGTGATCCTAATGAGTCTTTTATGTGGTTACACCCCTCTTGAGATAGGGTTACGCCCTTCATGAGATGGGCTTCTGTCCTCAGACATTTTACTGAAAATGAAATGCAATCTTGAAAGGTCTTTTACTTCCTCATGAGATGGGTTTACATCCTCCGATGTTCACTTAGATGGAAATATCGCCCCTCATGAGATGGAATATTACGATAGACGACTTACCTAAAAGGAAATGCTATCCTAATAAGTCTTTCGTTGGGTTACGCCCCTCGTAAGATGGAATATTGTGATAGATGGTGTCACAACCCGAAACCCACCCTGTGCGGATATCGTATCGCGACCGCCACCCTTCGGCCCGAAGGCCTTAGGGCAAGGCTCACATAAGCAACAGTATCGGACGGCGGTGCAGCCTGTGTTTGCAGAAGTGTGAAAACTTTTCTTATCTTAATCTTTCGCACATCCGCCCGGTATTGTCGCTCTTTAGAACGGTACACATGATTCTACATTCAGAGCATAATAAAATTCTAAAGTTTTATACATAATACATATCCATTTGTCCTTCAAGGCTTAGTTACATAACACTCCAACGTTTACTATAACAAAAAGTGACAACTACAATCCACAATACATCCCATAAACTGCCAATACAAAAGTGACCAAGATATGGTCCTACTACTTCCATGCTACCCTGTAAGGAACTTCATATGCCCTTCCTCAAAAAGGGTAAGGCTTTCACATCTTCATCAAAAAATAAGGTCAAGATCACTTATGTTACCTGAAAGTGGGGGGCGTCGGATAAAAACCCGAGTAAACTAATCTAAGCTTATGAGTAATTCCAACATTTGTCATGTGGTTTCAATTGGCAGTAGTTTAACACAAGAGAGTTTATAAAATAATCACTACCAATTGCTCGTATACTTTGAATACAAAATATATGCATTCTTTAAACAGATAGCTTTGAAACATTTAAAGTATTCAAGCTAAACATGTACTTTTTCAACTAGAGTATATGAACTTCAAAACATATAACATGCATAGTGAAAATGAGGGTAAAACTTGCTTCCATTTTCAACACAACACCTTATCACTTTCATTAGTGGAATCCGTTTCAAGCCAGATTCCTATTTTACTTCTCATGGAGATATCTCATGCCTGGGGGATTAGATCCTGCTACTAGGCATTTATTCGTATCGTGGTTGAGTTTCGAAGAAACCCAACAAAATTCGTGGTGCTTATGCACAGTTTATCTTGCATTTAAATACATTTAACACATGACTTTTTCACATAGATGCTTTTATGAGCATTCAAAACATAATGTTCATGACTTCATAATAGAATCTTCAAATACATGGAATATGCAAATTTCGAATATTTAACAACGTTCGGCATTTTAAAACTTAGACATGCTGAAATATATTTTAAAGAGAAACTGTAGTAGAAACCATTCACCGAGCATGTCACAACAGGGTTTATAAGAACAGAAATACTTTAAAACAAGAACCATGTAAATACTGAATTTGCTATTCGAATGCTTCAAATATTTTGAACTTAAAACTTTTTCAAATCTATGGAGTTAAATCTCCACTTCAAATACAGGGTTACTCACCTTCACTTCTGGGTTAGCGCTATTGTTGTGCCTTCTCTTTGCCCATTTTCAACCTAAAATAATTTATGAAAATTTCATAAATTTTACATGTATTTAAATCAACTTGTAATCTTAATCTATTCTTAGACTGAATAAGCCTAGTTCGATGATAGGTTTTATTGTTTAAAATCGGCCTAACACGTAGGGATTTAGAGTTGTATTACCTACATATTTACTTTATATGCTTTATTTATAAATAGACATTACCTCCGAAGCACTTCCTTAAGCATTTTAGTATCTTCCCTTCTTTCTTCCTCTTTCAAAGCTTCTTTAGCAAGTTTCCTTACTACTGCTTCTTTCATAAGTTGCCCCACTGGGACGATAGGGGCTTTGTATATAAAGGGCCTAACAGAGACAATCTGACATTTCTTGGCGATATTAATCTTCCTTTTTATTACTTTGCTCTCCCAAATTAGTTCCTCCATGAAGGCTTCTTGGGTTTTATCCATAATGATTTCTTAATCCTTAACCTCAAACACAATTTAACGTGTTAGGAATTCATTTTAATTCATTACTCTTCTGGTAGCTTCGTTAGATCATAAGGTTTGATTCTATTACTTTACATACTTACGTGTCATATTTTTCCATACTTCATTTCATAATATGGTTCTTACTATTGAGTCCGGAATGTCAAAGAAAGTCAATTTAGACCTTCTCGGACTTCCATTTGGCTTTAGGGGTACCAGGGGCAAAATCGTAAGTTTACCCCTTTACGTGTCTTTATTTTTTGGGGTCTCGTCTCACAAAACGGATCTCACCATTGGTTTCAGAATGTCCAAGATAGTAAAAATACTCTAATAACTTGTTCAATTTGGACATCGGACCGTTTCGTCATTATTTAATTTAATTAATTAATTTTATTTTATTTAATATCATTTATGTATAATATATATATATATATGTGGGATTAATGGACACGGGATTGTCCTGTCCAAATGGCAAAGAAGAAGAAGAAGGGTTCAGGCTGAGGGGTTCCGTGTTCGAGTCACAGGGGCTGCGCCCCTTTTCATTTTTTTTTTCCTGATTTTCCTTTCTATATTATATATATATATATGTATATATATATATATATATATATATATATTTTGCCCCATAAGATACTACGGGCGTGCCCTGTCCAAGTGGTAAGAAGGGTGGTTTTGTTCCAAAAGATCGGGCGTTCGAGTCTAAAGAGTTATGGCCCCTTTTATTTTTCTGATTTTTATTAGGCCAAACAACGGACAAGGCATTAAAATTGGGATAGGCTATCCTATTCTCGTACAAATTATTTAATTTGGCCCAAGACTTTGTAACCAAACGGTCCGTATTCAGATTTTAAAATGTAAAACCTTTTAAGCCCAAAACGACGTTGTCCCACTTATGCGGTGGCTAACCCGCAAGCCACCACGTGTCCGAGTCAACACACTGGGTTTTAAACGATTTGGCGAGTTGACTCATCATCTTTTTCATCAACCAAGGCACTGTTGCCCTAATTTTGAAGTTCAATACCTTCAATTTTGTGGGTTTTGGGTCATTCAATCCCTCTGTTTTCAACCCTAAATTATTTTTGGAACATCAAAGATTGTTTTGGCATTCATTTAGAGCTCTAGATTGATCTAGGAAGCTCGTTCCACTAAGCATGGCAGTTCTGGATATCCCTCTAGTAAATACTCGTTTCTTTTTTTGATAAGTAAAAGATATATAAAGAAGAAGAAAAAAGATACAAGATCAAGAGGGCATACCCTCGGACAAGCTAAAGGGAAGGAGAACTACTACAGGCAGAAGAACTCACAACCCCAAGCAGGAAAAACCAATACAAAAAACAAAATACAAAACAAGAGGGAATACCCTCAGACAAGCAAAGGAAATACAAGAAAACCTAGAGCACAAGGCCCATTCTGAGAACTATTACATATTAAAAATACTGCAAGGTAAAGACCAAGTAGTCTGGAGATGTCTATTGGAGAGAGAGTCTTGAATCCCTTTAGAAGAGGTGAGCCTGCCACGGATCATGTCCTGAGTTTGAGCAATGATGGACTTAGAGTTTTTCTCAATCTTGGTGAACAATCTGCTATTCCTTTCACGCCAAATGTTGTATATAGTACAAGCAAGAGTGAGTCGGCCTAAAATGGAGGAGAAGGATTTTCCTTTGAAAGAATTGGTAGCCCAAAGAACAGTCTGATGCCAGTCCCCATTTGGACTTTGAAATCCACTTTTAGAGAGCAAATGGGACCATATGTTGGAAGTGAAGGAACAAGAAAAGAAGAGGTGGTTGTGGCTCTCATTTTTAGGGTCTTCTTTGAGGTTCAAGGTCGAGTCTTTGTGTTTTTAAAACACTTTGGGGGTCTAGTTCAGGTTCCAATAGGCTAAATGGGTTTTGGTTCATGTGGTTTCAGACTTGCTCTAAGCAAGGTCCATCAATGGTGGTTTGATGTACGGCTTGGTGTTCTTGATGTGTTTAGTGTCCATTTTTCACACCTTGTTCAAAAATATACATCCTAAACATCATTTATGCATGAATATAACCTAAACAGTTTGTGTACATGCATAAATTTTAAAAAGAGAAAATATAGTGGTTTTGTGGGTTTACCTCTTTAACAATGAATTTCTCCTCCTTCCCTTTCTGAACCTTTTCTTTTCTTATCCTTCTAACTTCTTGCTCTCTCTTCCTTCTGATTTCTCTTTTTACCGACCGTAACCTATTTCTTTCTTCATCATTTTTTTTTTTACAAATGGAGAACACCACACACGTACACCTGCACATGGCTGCATCCAGCCACTGCTTCTCTCTCCAAGTTTCTCAATTCTTCTCTCAGCTTCTGTCATGCCCCGAATTCCTGACCGAAGCCGGGGACGCGACTGAAGCGAAACAAAAGAAGAAAATAAATAGACGAGTAAATAAATAAATAAATATTTAACGAATTTTATAACTAATATACTAATTTAGATACATAAATAAATACCGATTTAACTAATATAGATACAAGCCTATTCCATTAACATAACTATATATCCATCAATACACATGCATTCCCGTTTTAAAAAAATTTCGGCAGAACCTCATTTGTTTTTAGAGCCTTTTTCCCCCTGATAAACACAATACATCATATATATAGATACAACCACAATCCATCCTCACTCGATGGCCACAACTGTGTCAAAGTTAAATATACATCGCCTACTTATACAATCCATCACGTCTACTCCTACATTTAAACTAAAAGATCACAATTTCCATATTTATTACAATATACAATGCCATTTCCATTAATATCAAAATACGCCCCAAGGTCCCAAATATTCTTCCCAATTTACTTCCTCTCTTTTCTCCAAGACTTCATCAAGTCCCACGTACCAGGATGCTTTATCTGAAACCTGTGCCCACGAATGGGTCAGCGCCAACATGCTGGTATGGTACAATACCAATGCAAGGAATAAAATTAAGACGTGACATGTGCAAGTGTACAGGTATGTCTACATGCCTCCCTAATCATGCATACAATACAATGGCAATGTACAAACCACATCTGTATAAAAACCCTATATCACGTTCACAAATTCATCAACACAATGCACAAGTAATATGCATGACACACCCATGCATCTCAATGTCACACCCATGTCTCGCTTCACGGTTCTTCCCCGTTGGCATGCAAGTACCAATATATGTCTCGCTTTACGGTCTGGACCCCGTAGGCCTGCGAGTACCTAATGGCCAATTTTGGGTTTTTCACCACAGGATCAGCACCCTCATAATGCACCAGCACCTCGTGCTGACCCACACTATGCTTACGAAGAATCACACCATGCCAATATGCGATGCTTTCATCATGCAACAATACAGTCCAATGAAACGTCACTTTCAAAAGCATATGCGACATACTTTAAATAATGCATCACAATGAAAATCCAATCACAAGACTTCATCCACAATGCTACGTGTCCTACTCAATCAATCCCAACCCTTACGCAATTCCACGTATCACAATATCAACAATCCTTCTAAAACATAAATCACATATGATGAGAACTCAAGAAATAAATCACATTTCCCAAATAATCATAAAGAACACGGAAGCAATTAAACAATCAACTCAAAGAAGCAATAATTCCTATGTGATCTTCTATCAGCAGATAAGCACAAGAAATCATTCAATCAAGATGCACATCAATCCTAATTTAATTCTATTCCTTACTTAGTAAAGTACCATACCTGATCGGGTTATCTCACCCCACGAAGCTGTGTCCCCTAAGTAGTCCAGTCAACTGATCAATAACTCAGTCCTCCCACTGCATATGTTTAGAGGGTCCTCGCCTTTCACTTCGATGTTCCTAAAATTCACAAACAGGTCTCAATATATTTCGCTACACAAATTTATGCTATTCATCAAATTTTATGTCTTTTTATGATTGGTATTTCTTTTACTCAATTAGGCTTCACCATTGAATCCGGAACGCCGAACAAAGTCGGTTCAGGCTTTCGCGGAATTCAATTTGGACATTTGTACCCTAAAGGGTAAAATGGTCATTTGGTCCTTTCACGATTTCCCAATTCCCGAGGTCTCTTTTCGCAAATCAGACTCCACAGTTGATTCCGGGATGCTCGGAATAATTAGAATTCACTATTTGTTTACTTTAATCTGATTCCGTTTGATTACTCTTTGACCTGGGGGCATTTTGGTTATTTCCCCTTTAAATAATTATTTAATTAAATATTATGTCATTTACTCGGGTCAATTCACAATTAACCCCAATTTCTGGGTATAATTAAAATCTTACAAGGTTCTATTTATTGCCCATAATTTCTCCAATTCCTATATAAGTTTATATTATTTTTCCTTGTACATTTCCAATTTAAGCCAATTATTGGATAGCTCTCCTTTTCAACCAAACACTTCCCGAACTCAAATCTAAAATTTTTTCCATACAGTAATATTGTTAGGCAGCTATCTGAATGGTTGAGTTGGGTCGGACTCAACCCGGTTTGGCCCGAATAAAAATACAAAACTCAATCGTTAAATTCTGTTCGGATTATTTTCTGCATCCCCATTTGATCTAAAACAATTTCTATATTTAATGGAATCCCACAATCAGTTTAATTATTCATGTTTCTAAAAATCCAAGACTAAAGTTTAGTATTTTACCCTTGTTTCGCGTTTCTTCAACCCAAATTCATCCGGTTTGCCGCGCTACTACCGCAACTTCCCCCATTTCCTCTATTTTTTCACTAGGTTACTTAGCAACTATTACTTACATAAATCCCTCCACTAATACCAGCTACTGAATTACAGAAGTTGGGCCATAAATCACATAACATTATATCTTTCTTCCAATTATTCACAGCACCACCACCATCGCCAAAACCTGTAGTTTCTTCATAGCAGCAATGGAATGCCTCAACTCACTTGTTATCTTCATCCTCAACAACTAGTTCTTAGACTCTTTCCAATTCCCCATCTTTAATGGCTGAGGCAGCCTGAACCTGACGTTGGTTAGAGCAGAAGAAGAACTAGGCAGTGAAGAAGACCTGTTCGGGTTTGAAGATGAGCCAACCCAAATCAACTCTTGGCTATCAGCAAAATTATGTCCATAGATAACCCGTTCGCACCATCCAATCCAACGTAATCCAACTGACATCGCTGCTATTTCTCCCCTGCAACGCCTCACTCAACTCCATAGCATCACCTGCTGCCGTTTTCTTCTTCCCTCAATTTAACCAGAACAAATCAATCCATACAACTATAAACAAATACTTAGCTCTGCTTCTGATTAGCCGCAACACCTGGCCACCACGCACTCACACTGCGACCTGGTGCACCGCTTACACATATATATATATACATATAACAATCTGCTGTAGCATCAATCTCCTCCACCACTGCACCAATAATATCCAGCACCGTCACACACACCCATATTCATATTGATCTGCCGCATCGCTACTGTCATCTTTGCCAATTTCGTGATACCCAAATCGATTCCATTCAACTTCTCACAACCAAATCCAAATCTTCCCTGCAACGCAATACACGCACATATATATATAATTTCCTGCGGCAGCACATGATCGCCCCTTCTAGCCGCAAAGATCTCATCCCTCCATCGCTCCTCCATCGCCCCTCGTCTCCTCTCTTCCCCTCGCGACCACCGTCGGATTTGCCCCCCTCCGTCACCCCTCTTCTCCTCTCTTCTTTCTTTCTCTCCTTTCTTTCTCTCCTTTCTTCTCTCTTTCACGCGACCAGTCCCCTGTTTTGTTCCTATTTCTACCTCGGTTTCTCTTTTAATTTCTCTTTACATTCAAACACACACCACACATTATATGTCCATTCCCAAGGCTGCCGACACTCCCTTTTTATCTCTTTTTTTTTTCCTTTAGAAATTTTACGGACAGATATATATATATATATATATATATATATGTAAATATAAATTTATAATTCGTATCAATCCTATGGATTTATCCTGGCACTTCGTTAACCAACGTAAATATTTTATTTTATTTTATTTTATATTTATTTTATTTTTTTTCAAATCTCTACAGCTTCTATTAGTTTCTACTTCCTTTTCATTTGGTCTTATTTCATTTCTTTGCTTTTTGTTTTTCATTTTCCATTCCTTTAATTACATTACAATATATATAATATCATTGATTTGGTTATATATATATATATGTACATTTAAATACATATGCATATATACATTTACGTACTCATTTTCTCGTAAAAGCTGGCTTCCGGTGCGATGGCACCTGGGGTACTCAGGATTGCCCGTCACTCACACTCATGCATCGTAACTAAACATAACATACTAACGTACGTCTGATTTTATTTACGTAGTAAATTGGCGTACAGTTTAGGCTTACATGTCATGGCCCGGTCCAACCCGGGTTGGGTACTAGCTAACTTGAGTCGGGTATCACATTCTCTCCCACTTTACAACAAGTTTGTCCCATATATATATATATATATACACTTATATCTATTTATCATTTTGGCTATACACGCATGTCTTTCGCATGTGTTCAGTTACACATATAATTATAGGTATATTACTGTATTATTCTGACACATAATAGAATCATGTTATTGCAATATACTTATTTGTATATTTCCTGATCCTTGGTCCTTTCCCGTAATAACTTCTGGGTTATGTGTTGAACGTGTCTTAGGTTCGGGCATCCTTGGGTCGGGGTGTTACGGATGGTTTACTGAAAAAGGAAATGCGATCCTAATAAGTTTTCCATAAGGTTATGCCCCTCATAAGATGGGTTTACATCCTCAAACGTTTCACTTAGAAAGAAATGCAATCCAAATAAGCCTTTTATGGGTTTAGGCCCCTCATGAGATGGGTTTACGTCCTCAGACATTTCACTTAGAAGGAAATGCAATCCTATTAAGTCTTTCATGGGGTTACATCCCTCATGAGATGGAATATTGTGATAGATGGCTTACCTAAAAGGAAATGCGATCCTAATAAGTCTTAAGATTCATTAATGATTTTGCCTTCCTAGTGTATCTTATTGGTGAGATGATTGAGATCAGGCTAGTAGGAGGACAAGGTTTCGTGTGACTCTATAGGGAAGAGTAAGTAAAATGACTTAACTTTATTGGGGAAGACCTGAATTGATGAAATGACTTGGTGGTTGTGACTTACTAGGGAGAAGAGACCAAATTAGTTCTTTAAACTTGACAGTTATGAGTTGCTGAAGTGATAAATGAGATTAACTCCAATGGAGAAACTTGACATGATAAAGGCTTCTTTGAGGACTGAACCGATCAAGATCTACTAAAGAGAATGATGAGTTTGAAGTCAAATTGACTCCATGGGGAAGACTATGGTTTAAGTTAATTCAGGGAATGAGGACAGAGAGTGTACTCAACTTTGAAAGGAGACACACTCCTCTATTTAAGAGTAAAGTAATGCATTCAACTATGATAGGAGTTGGGAAAACACATGCCTTGGGAGAGACGAAATATGCAACAAGCACCTTGACCTAGCCAAAACTCAACTTAGATAGGAGTGAAAGAAATGCACTCAACTTATATAAGAGTAAAGAAAATGTGCTCAACTGAGATAGGATTAGAGGAAATGCACTCAACTATGATAAGAGTGAAACGTTTTTAGAATGTTGTGAAAACATATTCGTGCCATTTTTGAAAAGGATTTATTCATTTAAAGAAAATTCTCACTTTTGGCTTGGATCCTACTAGCCCCTAGATCACTGGCAATCATTTTGGCTATTTGGGATAAAAGGAAATTTTCTCAAGTTCGAGTGGCGAGATTGCCCATGTTTGAAGTACCATTCCACTACTAGTTGACAATGATTTAAAAAAAATTTATTTAAGCTGTGAATTAAGGATATAAAGGCCTAAAAAGACTTACCTAGCCAAAGACTTATTCTTAAGTTCAGAGATAAAATCTTTTGTCTTCCCAAATGATTTAGGAGATTCCTTGAAAAACTCAGAGAATCATTTTGAACATGAATCATCTTATCTTTTGAAAAAATGAGAATCATTGATTTTCACATGAAGATTGTTTTCTTAACTGAGCATTTTAAATGAAGCTAGTGAATGAGAAAGATATTAGGCAAAGAAGAGTAATGGGAAACGTACCCAAGATATGGGAAAAATTATTAAGGTAATGGAAAAAGTGAAATGGAACTTTTTTAAATGAAAGAAGGTTCTCACGTTGGTATCAAGGAGCCCCTTGATTAGACCATAGTTTGGAAGAGTAAAGGTAGTAGCTAAGGCATAAGGGAGCCCCTTGTGAAATGATGGTTAGTTACTTCAAAAAATAGGTAGACATGAGAATGTAATTTGGTGTAAACAAGTAAGGAGGGAGCCCTTTGTCTAAAACTGTTTGTTACATACCCTTCTATTTTTGTAGGACCTTGCAAAAGAGTAATCAGTTGAAATGTGATAATTTCTTTTTAGCAAGCAAGACCTCAAAGTAGTCTTAGTATTAAGGTTGAAACATAAGCCTAGGTAAGGTTAATAAAATGAAAGGATAAAAGGCTCAAAACACTCCGTGTTCATGATACCAACCCCCTTGTGTGCACCTTCTTGATATATGTCCAGGCCAAGCCATTTGTGGGCATATTCTTGATATGCATGAGATCAAACTTAGCCCGTTGTGGGCATCTTCTTGATATGCATGTGATCGAACCTAGCCCCTTGTGGGCATCTTCTTGATATATATGTGACCAAATCTAAAGTGACTTCTTAAGTTGCCTAAGTATCTCTACTTTAGAAGATCTAGTCTGACGTAGTTCATTGAGTGTTTGAAATTCTTCGCAGCATACAACGCTTGGTTTCCTCTTTTGATTGCCTTCTTGCTCTCTTTCTTTGGAAATGTCTCTTTTGATGAGGCAAGGATTTTCTTTTCTTTGCTTTTGATTTTCCTCTAATGATTGTTTCTTCACTTCTTTACTCAAAAAATGTTTCCTTCATATGAGGAAAATATTTTGTTTTCCTTTCTTTTGATTCTTTATAGATGATTGTTTTTCACTTCCTTGCAAGAAAATTCTTTCCTTTATATGGGGCAAAGATATTTCTTCTCTTTGTTTTCTTTGATGAATTTGTGAGAGTGCACATATATTAGGATTTTCCCCTCGCCCAAGGTTAGGTAGATAGGCTTTAAGAAAGAAAAGGCTAATCAATTAGGCTCAAAGGGCTTGCAAGTGGATATCTTGATATAGGTGATAAAATAAATTTGGTTTTCCAAGTGATGGCCTCCTATCCTTGGAATTGCTTACTTTTGGGAAACTACCACATTATTGGGACTCAAGATGTTGATGTCTGCTTAGGGTGATGATCACTCCTCTATCTTTTTGGGATGGTGTGTAAATCAGACAAGACTCCCTTGAGACAAATGGATAAAGTAGATAATAAGAAGAACATCAAGATGATTGGTGAAGTTTGATGATACTCAGATGCAAAGATTCAGCTTTATTGTGAATTCGATGACATTCATTTTCTCAAGGATTTAACGAGTAAATCACGTCAAAATATTTTATTGAAAAGATAGAAATTTAAAAAACATGTAAGAAATCTCCTTTATTGAACATAAGGAAGACAAAAAAGAAACTATCCATGAAGAATAAACGATTAATCTTTGGCTTGACAAACTCAAACTTCTTGAATCTACTTTTTGAGTGTAGATTGACTGTGATTGGTCCTTAAAAGGGGGAGGCCAATGACCTTGTTGTCAATTAGGTCTTGAATAACATGTCTTAAAATGCTATGTTGATTAGTGGAGTAGCCCGCATATTGATGGTAGGTGCAATGCTTATGTAAATCATAATTCTTCAGCACTGGGTTTGGAGTAGGCCGAGGATCCAAAGGTTGTAAGTGCCCTTCTTTGCAAAGGTTTTGAAAAACTTCGCTTAATGATGTAGGCATTTAAGAGAATGTTCTTGATGGTCGCCTCCGAGATGAATTTGGCTGTGGTGAGAACACTAAACTGATAGGCTAAGAGGGTGGTTTTTGAGAAGCTAAAGCATTGATTACAGACACTGAGTTGTTTTGTGAAGGCTTCTTCAATGTTCTGTCATTGATGGCATCCTCAATCTGGGTTCCAACCCCTATAAGAGCTCTGAAAGTCTCAAAGTAGTGGCCAACTAAAGGCTCACGGTAGATTGGGAGAAGGCTTCTCTTAATGATCTAGATTTGTTCAGCTTCAATGGGCCTGTTAGTCATTTGGCTGCCTTAGCTCTCCATCTGGTAATGAAAGTTGAAAGAGTCTCCTCGGGCTCTTGCTTTGTTGTCTCATGGTCTTTTAGTGTGAAGTCCAACTCATTGTTGTAGTCGTGCTGCTTGACAAAGGCATTGCAAAGTTGTTCCCAATTTGTGGATATGGGTTCTTCCAAGTCTAAAAGCCAACGGAGAGCTACTCCAGTGATGGTTTGGTGGAACATTTGGGCCATCATTATAGTTGTAGCCCCTAATGGTTGCATGGCTCTCACATAGAGCTTAAGATAGGTCTTTGGACAGGTGGTCCCATTGAATTTATCTAAGTCTGGCATTTTGAAATATTAGGGCAAGCAGACCTTTAGATAATGGGACAACTTGTGAATATTAATCATATCATCACCTTAGTTTGACTTATAATTAAGGTTTCCATCTTCTCGAGCCTCCTAAAAAAAGCCTTATCATGGGGTTTTGGTCTTTTAACAGACACATTTTGTTTGGCCTCATCAAAAAGACCATGGGCAACTAGATTTTGAACTACTGGATGTAGAGGTAGATCTTGGGCCAGTATGAGAAGCACTAGCTACGGATTGGGTGTAGTCATTATTGGGCCCTACTAGAAGTGGTGGAGGTGGCAGTTTTTGTAATACCCCCAAATCCGAAATAATCCAGATTGTATTCCGACTTAAGGAAAATAGACTATTTGACGTTAATAATTTAAAATAGCCAAAATACGGTAAGCCATAACAGGATTTAATACCGTAGTTATAAAAATAATACATACTCGGGAAATTGATAACCCGGTCAATTGAGCGCCGAGATAGACAAATGGATGATACAAATAATTAATTATGGAAATTATGAGAAAATAAACAAGACCTTAACAGGGACCCAATGTTGGCAAAATAATTCCCGCCTTTATCAGCATGTTATGATTTTATATTTTATAGACTAAAATATTAAACTAATACCGTGAAATAATTATGTAAACCAAACGAAAATAAAATAAAGTATTGGAGACCCAAAGGCAGTAAAATATAATATTACTATTGAGCCCTGACATATGTCAAACGTACTGGCCTATTATAATTTAGTATTTTATGAAATAAATTACGGCCATGGTGTATATATATATATATATATATATTTATTTAGTTTATTGTACATGACATGTAGATATTATAAGGCAAACATAAAGAATATTTTTATGATATATAAATATTAAGGAAGCTTCAAGGAAGCTTATTTGAATAAAAAAAAGAATGTGATATATATATATATATATATATATATATATATATCTATGTATATATGTATAATTGGGAAGCTACTAGAATGTACAAAAGCTAAATAAAATAGAAAAAAAGGGGGGAAACTTCTAGGTCAGCTGAAGCTGCTAGAATCTAGAGGCAAAGAAAAAGAAAAATAAAACAAAGGAGAGAAAAGAGTAGAAGATTGAAGCTTCTAGATAACTGTAGAAAAATAGAGAGAGGGAGAGAAAGTCGGTGCAGAATGGGGGAGCTCCGGTCGTCGCACAGTGAATCCCCAACTAGAACCGAACTTGTGCTTTGTGATTGTCCAACGGTCGCCTCTCCTTTCTCAGCCTCGGATCGAGGCATCATCGCGAGTTCGCGAGAGTGTCGTCTCTCTCGGTCTGCAGAAAAATGGAGAGGGATATGTATATATGTGTTGGTGCAGCAGTGTAGCGGCGCGGCAAGTATGACGGAGCTACAGCAGGCGGTATATATATATATATATATATATATATATATATATATATATATATATATATATATATATATATATATATATATATATATATATATATATATATATATATATATATATATATATGCGTGTAGGTGTAACGTTGCAGGGGAAAATTCTGTAGTGAGAATCTTGAGGATTTGGTTGCGAGAAAATGGTGGGAATATATTGTGTTGTTGGTAGTAGTTCTGGAATTGGAGGTGATCGATGTGTGTATGTGTGTAAGCGGCGCATAAAGTATATATTTGTGTGTGTAGCGATGGCAGCACAGCAATGACTGCGATGGAGGGATGTGGTGAAACTGAATAGAATGGAAATGGAGGTTGAGGTGGAAGTGGCAACATGGGGTTTGATGGCAATGGCAGTGCCATTGGTGTCTTGTTTTTGGTGGCTGCAGATCATGTTGGTAATTTGGTACTGGGTAGTGGCAGCGGTTTGGTAAAGGCATGATTGTGGCAATGACCTTGAGTTGGTCTTGGAGATGGTAATGTTGGTGTTGTGGGCAGTGGTGTTTGAAGTGAATCAATGGTGGTGGCCGTCTAGGCATTGTTTGATGTGGCAATTTTTGGTACAGGAAATTTGTAGAGATGAAGGAGAGACGGCAGTAGCGGCGCAGGAGGAATATTTAGAGTACCAGGCTGTTCTCTGCTGCTCGAGAACCCACTGGAGAGAGAGAAAGCAGGTGGAATTTCAGCACCAATTAAACGTCCTACTACTGCTTTCTCAAGCATATCGCTGCCAACAAAATTACAGAGCTGCACCGGTAACACTGCTGGTCAAGGATGAAAGGTTTTGATAATTCGGTGGCCATGGGTTGATTCAACAAGCTTGAGGACATCTTTGCCAGTTTGAAGGGCTGACTGTATTGCATCTTTAATATTCAATTCACCAGAGCTGTTCCATCCAGATTGCCACCTGACCTTAATTCTAGAAATCAGGTATGAACCTTATCCTGAGTTTACAATCTTTCATGGAATTAGAGTTTAACCATAACAGTGTACAGTTGTCGGAAAAATTAGGAAAATGTGTGATTGGTGCGGCTGTTGGAAAACGGGAATATGTGATTGGTTTGAATATAGTTCAGCCCTTGATCTGAATATAGTTTAGTTATTAAATTAAGTATAGTTTAGCTATTAATTTGAATATAATTTTTAGCTATTGGGTGACATTATGTGTGAGATGTAGTGCTGTACAGGAGTTCCAATCAGATCACGCCCAAATGTGAATTGATCTGAACTAGATCTACTGTAGAAGTTTCCCTGACCACGTCCCAAGTAGTGGATTGCTCCTATGTAATTACCCAAGGATACACAGGAAAAACAAAAAGTGGGTAGCAACCGTAACCTTAGTGTTGGTTTTGGTCCAAAGAGTCAAACTGAGGGGCATGGAATTGATATTAAAATCCAAGATTTATAAGCAGCTGGCAAATATTTTAATATAGAATTTATATTAAATCTGAGGTCTAAATGTAATGATAAATTTAGTTTTGTACTAAGCAAAATTGTAATGCCTTGCATAAAGATTAAATAAGTGCTTGATAGATAACGATAGAGTCCAAATGACTTGGATTATAATCCTAATAGCTACTAAGCTTAGTTAAGGAATATAATGGCCTCAGTTGAAACCTAATGAGAGGGTAATAGGCCGTTAGACTATCTTAGGTAATACGATAGACACTTAAGATGATGAATAATATATGAATGGATAAATTCTGATCTGTTTGTAATTGATGATGGTTATTCAGGATGATGATTATTCAGGATATGTATGGACGTAACTAATGACACATCTGGAGAATATTTGTGAATGAAGATAAGCATAAGTTTGTGAGTAACTCGGACTCTTGACTTGGCGTATATTTTCTGTATTACTTAAACTTGTATATTGAACTGCTTAACATGCTGAACTGTTTATACACTGAACTGTTTTAAATGCATATGCTTTCATGCATTCCTCTTGATCTGCATTACTTGTGGCATGATTTGTTCTATCCTGCCTTCTGATATATCCTGTTGATTCTGTTGAAGTCTGTTGTTCTGTTACCTGTCCTTCGGAGTCTGCTTTGATTCTGCTTGTCATGTTGAGTCTTATCTGGGGCCCACCACGGGATTGAGTATATCAGTAGATGGATAGCTGACTTTGTGGGACGCCCAGAACTCAACATCCACTCAATCTTATCTGATCTGTTCCGCTCTGATACCGACCCCAACCGGTAGTGTGCTGTGGGGACATGGGCCTCCATTTGTGGGGTGGGTGACTGACGGATTATCTTGTGCGGCATCCCACACTGCCTGGGGAAGGTTCAGGCACTTTGAGCTGTATCTGTTCTACTTGAGTTGCATTGTTCTATCTAAGTTACATTTGAGCATGCATATATATATATATATATATATATATATATGAACTGGTTTTGAAACCCATGGCAGGAACCTATGTTACTCACTGAGCTTGTTTAAGCTCATTCCATTTATTTAACATTTTTCAGGATATAACTCCATTGGATTAGAAAGCACAAGGACATGATTCATGTAGACTGAAAGGCATTCCCACGTGAATATCTGATGGCAATAAAATGTGGAGACTTGGGTTCTGATGGGTTGACTCTAGCTATTCAGGTGAGTGTGATGATATAGTTGACTTATCCATGTACAAGAGATATGTAGGGACATGGCTTATGGTAATGGTATTCCAGAGGGATTAGATATGCTCTGTGTTCTATGTCTGGTTGTGGATGCGATCTGTGGCTTAGAGTTATTAATTGTTTGATTATAGACTTGCTCTGTGGTACATACCTCTAATTGTGGTATATTGATGAGTTGCGTTCCCGAGATAAAAAAAGGTTTTAATTTCCGCTGTTCTGACCCTACATTTGGAATGCAATTCATTGTAAGGTTCAGAAGTTTGCCTTTGGTTGGTCGCATTGTCGGTCGGAGACTGGCAAGGTGGCTAACTAGCATCACATCTTTCGCATCCGTGTAGGGTGGGGTGCGGGATGTGACAGTTTTTGTTGTGCAAACTCTTGGAAAGTTTGGGCGAGTCTTTGTGACTCCTCCATTTGATCGGAGATGTCTTTCCTAATTTCGGCTAAAACATGGAGCAGTTGTTCTTGATCCATGGTTATAGGAACTGTGTCCAGTGACTGATTGACCTTTGATGTCATAGTTCTTGAGTTGAGTTGGTGAAAAGAAAAACCAAATCCTTGATTGCCAAATAAATATAGAGAAAGTTTAAATCTAGGCCAATAAAAAAAAAATCTTTTTCGATTTCAAAAACTTTGAATGAGATGATTGCAACAAGAAGGTCATTCCTTAGTAAGAAAAGCAAACATCGATGATCATGAATTTTTGAATTTATAATTTTTTATTTTTTGAATTTTTTTGACTTCGAAAATCTTCTTTTTGAAAAAGAAAATGAAAAAGACACTAAGAGCATCATGCCTAAGTAGCCCCCAAGTCCTAAGAAGATAAAAAGCTTAGGCAAAGAATTTCTAACTACGAAGATGAAAGTTTACACTAATGTCACGAGCCGAAACCCACCCTGTGCGGATCTTGTATCGCGATCGCCACCCTTCGACTGAGGCTTTAGGGCAAGGCTCACATAAACAATAGTATCGGACGGCGGTGCGGTCTGTGGTCGCGAAAGCGTGAAAAAAATTTTCTTTTCTTTTCCTATTTAAAAATATTTTCGCACGTCCATCCGGTACTGCCGCTCTTCATAGCGGTATACTTGAGAACAAATCAGAGTACAATAAAAATTCTAAAGTTTTATACATATTACATATTCGATTGCCTCTCGACTTACGTACATATTTGTCCAAAATCTACTACATCAAAATTTGACCAACTACAAGTCCTAGTACATCAAAAACCCTGATCCAAGTGGAGTCGCTAATCGTCAATCCTCAAATAGGGCCAAGCTCCCATTCATCATCAATACGTAAAAAATGTTAGGGAATGGGGTGAGCTTCAAGAAGCCCAGTGAGTAATTCCTGCATCTATCATAGGTTTCAATTGGCAGTGGTTTCGCATATGAGTGTTTCTAAAATAGTCACTACCAATTGCTCGTATATTTTGAACTCAGAGTACATGCATTTTTCATAACATATCCTTGAAACATTTAAAGTGTAACACCCCGACCTTGCTTAATTAATAATTAGTTTGCTAATTATTAATTAACACCGACTTAAAGAATGATTAAGAAAATTAATCATCATTTCTCTATGGTCACGATAGATCGATAAAATAATTAAACATGTCAGAAACGAGGGTGTAACACCCGGACCTAATTATCAATTAATTAGGTGAAATGATGTCGTTTTAACATTGACGAAACTTGAATTAGCTAACTACGGAAATCTCAAGTACATAATAACCGACACGAGGCTGTGACACTGAAGCTAACTGAAATACGAAACCCTCAGAAGAAACCACATTGAAAAAGGAGCAACAGAAAAGAAATTACGGGGGAAACAGTGAAACTGAATTAATGCGCTAACCAAACAAGGCCTCAGCCTAAATGGTGGAAAATACCCATTTATGAGGCCAAGGGGAATTAAACCCTTGACCTATGAAGGGAAAGAAATTTTACTCAAAAAGTTACCAAGTGGGTTGCCACCAATTTCTTGCTCAATAATACCACAAAATATTTATGAACTCAAAATTGTCCAAGTCCACCTCACAATTGGCCAATGGCCTTGCATGCAAACCCCACATGATTAGCTTCCATCACCTTATGTCAACCCTAATTAGTCATCCGAACCTGCACACACACACACACACACACACATATATATATATACATCTATGTATATATATGGGGGGGCAAAATGATTATGTTACTACACCACCACCAATCAATTTACATGCAGCCAAAATTGTTTTAAAAACAAATAAGTAAATTGCCTGTTTATATATTAGGGCGGTGTGGGCTTTGAAGTGAGAAATTTAAAGAGAGGGTGAGAGAGCAAAACATGGTATGCATGTTCATATGAGTGAAGGTCTGTGAGTGTGTCAACTGAGGGCACGTGAAGGTGACTAGGAAAATTCTGAAGGGCACTGAGAGGGTTTTGAACCGAGCCCTGGAAGGGTGGAGCTATTGTTTGAAGGTATAACCTCAAACCTGCTCCATTACTTTGTTTTAATTTTGGTATTGTTTTGACATTGTAAAGCCTGTTAGATTGCATGCATGAAGTTTAAAATGTCTCAACTTGATCTTGGCATGAAAACTTGAGACCGAGACAACCTAGAACCCAAAACCGGTACACAACCCTTCATGGATGGACCTTAGTGGTACAGGTCTGAATCGACCTCAACCAAATGGCATTCTGCATGTTGAGATCTCAATTAGAGTCCATAAGTACTCAAAAATACCTAGACCGCGACCAAGAATCTCACAATTGGGCCTTCAAAGCCTGAGTTGCAGGTTTCGGCCATGAAACCCAGTACCTATCCAAGACACCTGAGAAATGATTTTTGAATGAGGAATGAATCCCCATGTCTTGGGGATCATTTAGGATCAAACCGCACTCAAAATGGTGGTAAGATGGCCATTTACGGGTGAGTTGCAAGTTGCAACTATCTCACCCACCGTAGCTTCTATGGCTTCATTTGAAACTCGGAATCAATGCCAAAGTGTTGGCATGACCTTCAGGGGTCGAGATCACTCAAAAACAGAGGCCAAAACAACCTTCAAACTCACGAAAATGGAAAACATTGAATCCCGGGATTAGGGCGTCACTGTGTGCTATTGATGGAGAAGACGACGAGTTGGCCAGTCAACTTGTCCAACTTGCTAAACTAGAACGTGTCAACACAGACACGTGTCCACCTACGGTAAAGCCAACACATTAATGAAATGGTGGCGTTTTGGGGGAAACTGTATAAGTCTTAAAACTTAAAACGAGGCCGTTTGGTTACGCGAATAATAAATTGAAACCAATTTAAACGAGAATGGGGATAGCTAGAACACGAATAAGTGGGAATAAGGGGAATATTGTATTCCAGTTTTCGTGAAGTGACTGAACCGGTTGGTTCAGTGAATGAGTAAGTCGGCCTAGGGTTTTAAACCTAAAACCCCCTGGTTCACAGTTTAAAATTTAAAATAATAAAACCAGAACTTTAAATATTTATATTTTGACCCCAGCTGTTTTACAGAATTACACTGTGGCCCAGCTTTTGGAAAAATTTGTGCAAATATACCCCTGGAGAAATAATAAAGTAATAAAATAATTTATTTAATTATTTTATTAAATAAGCAAAATTACTGTTTTGCCCCTGGACATTAAATAGGTCAAACGAAGTCCGAATTAAATGAATAGTTTATTTTTACTGTTTCGAGCATTCTGGACTCAACGGTGGAGTCTAATTTGAGAAATTAAGTCCCAAAAATTAAGACACGTAAGTAGTAAATGACCGTACTGCCCCTGATGATACCCAGGGTCAAATAAAAATAAAAGATAGTCCAATTTAACTATGTCAGACATTCTGGACCCAATGGTGAGGTCCGTTTACTAAACCGAAGTCCCGAACAATACAGACACATAAATGATAAATGACCGTTCTGCCCCTGATGATACCTAAGGTTAATTAAAAGTAAAAGATAGTCCAATTTAACTATGTCGGACATTCTGGACCTAATGGTAAGGTCCATTTTATTAATTGAAGTCTCGAAAAATTTAGCTATGACATGTGAAAATTACCAAAATGCCCCTGATGCTATACGAAGTCCAAATAAAGTCCGATTGGGATGAAATTAATTCCGATAGAAGCCCGAATACGCGTGAAACTTTACACATGATTAAATGATGAATCGGGGTTAGAATCACACGAAACGTAAAATTTTCAAAATGCCCCTGAGCACTATAAGTGCAAAGTAGAGGCCGAATAAAGGCCAATCTGATATGATAAATTATCATAAGCATAATTATGAAAACCGAAGGGCTGAATAAGACTCCGAAACAGTCAAAGCATAAAATAGAAATGGCCAATGTGTCCCGATGACCTAAAGTAGATACCAAATGAAGTCCAAAGGACTTAAAAATCTACATACAAGATATATGGAATAGTCTGAGGACCATGATAGGGTCCGGGGCAAGAATGACAAATTACCATTTTGCCCCTAAGGTTAAATAAGTACTTAACTGATAACGATTTAAGTCTAAAAGACTTAGGACTTCATATATAAGATATATGGGATATTCTGAGGACCACGACAGGGTTCGGGACAAGAATGGCAAAATCACCATTTTGCCCCTAAGGTTAAATAAGTACTTAACCGATAACGATTGAAGTCTAAATGACTTAGATTATAATCCTGATAACTACTAAGCCTAATTAAAGAATGAAACAACCTCGGATGAAACCCAATGAAAGGGCAATAGGCTACTAGGCTATCTTAGGTAATCCGATAGACACCTAAGATGACGAATAAGACATGAATGGATGAATTTTGATTTGTCTGTGATTGATGATGATTATTCAGGAGATGCAAGGAGGTACTTGACGTATTTGAAGGTTATCAGATTATTTGTACAAGGAGATAAGCGAACAGTTAGTGAGTAACTTCTGACACTGTCTAGATACTGTGTTTTGGTCCACTGCACCATTTTTTTTATGCTATACCGTTTAAATGCAAGTACTTAAATGCATGCCCTTTTCGTACTATGTCACACATGCTATGATTTTGGTCTTCTTTAATTTGTTGATTATACTCCTAATTGATATGCTAGCATCTTGTGCTATTCCGTCTGTTTTGATCGATTGTTTCAAGTAAATTGATTCTATTTTATTCTACTTAAACTGCATTTAAAGTGGATTATAAAACTGTTATTCTAAAGTGATTGAACTATCCCTGTACTTTATATTGGTTTTGAACCCATGACAGGGAACCTGTGTTACTTACTGGGCTTATTTAAGCTCACCCCATTATCCTAACATTTTCCAGGATTTATCTCCATTGGACTAGAAGGCACTATGATATGATATGGATAGACCGAGTGGCAATCCAAGTAAAGGATCTAATGGCACTGATTTGTGGAGACTTGGACTCTTGCGGATTGAATCTGGTTATTCAGGTGAGTGGCATGATACGATTGATGAGATTGATATGCACTAGATATTGAGGCATGGCTCAGGGAAATGATACTCTAGAGAGATTAGATATGCTTGTGTTATATGTCTAACTATAGATGTGCTCTATGGCTGGGGTTATTAGCTGCTTTGTTTTAGACTTGCTCTATGATACGTACCGCTAGGGTATATATAAACGAGTTGTATTCCCGAGATGAAAAAGTTTTAAATTCCACTGCATCTGACCCTACAGTTGGAATGCAATTCATCGAGTTGCCTTTGGTTGGTCGCGTTGTCGGTCGACAAACCGGCAAGGCGGCTAACTAGTATCACGTCCTCGACATCTGCGTAGGGTGGGGTTCGGGATGTGATATAAAGTATTCAAGCTAAACATATATTTCTTCAAATAGAGTATATTCACTTAAAAACATATAAACATGCAAAGTAAAAATCGGGGTAAAACCTGCTTCCATTTTCAAAAGCGTTTGTCATCTTTTCTCTTTGATTAGGTGGAATCTGTTTCAAACTAGACTCCCATTTTACTTCTGGGAGATCTCATGCCTGGGGGATCAAATCCTACTACTGGGCATTCTTTTGGATTGAGAACCCTAAGGGAGCTCAATAACTTGCGATGCTTATGCATCATTATCTTACAAAACTTAGCTTCTTTAAGAAATACTTCTTCAAGAAATGCCTTTTGTAAGCAATTAAAACATAACTTCTTCAATAAATGCTTTTTTGTGAGCATTTTAAAACATGTAACATAAAATTTCTGCAATAGGACTTCAAATACTTGGAATAATCAAATTCAGAATATTTAAAGAAATTGGCATTTTACTCAGATATGCTAAATATTTTCCAAGAAAGACTGTATATAAAAACATTTACTGAGCATGTCATAACAGAATAAATTAAAACAAGAATTATGTAACACTGAATTTGATATTCAAAACTTCAGATATTTTGAACTTAAACTTCTTCAAATCCATGGAGTTAAATCTCCACTTCAAATGCAGGGCTACTCACCTTAAACTTTTAGGCTAGCTTTACTGCAGTGCCTTTCCTTTCCCCTTTGTAGTTCCTAAGAACAATTCATAAATAATCTATTAACATCATATGTACTTCAAATATCTCCTATTGATGTTCTTAATTTATGCTTAGATCGTATTAATTCCTCTCTTTTACCTTAAGCGTTATTCTTTTAACGTATATTCTTTGGTAGCTTCATTAACTTTCAGGGTTGCTTTCTTAACTTCGCCTATTTATGTGTCATATTTTTTCGTACTTCATTTCATAATATGGACCTCACCATTGAGTCTAAAACGTCGAAGAAAGTCAATTTAGACTCTCTCGGCTTTTTATTTGACTTCAAGCATGTTAGGGCAATTTAGTAATTTATACTTTAACGTGTCTTATTTTTTGGAGTCCCGTCTCATTAAACGGACTCTGCCATTGGGTTCAGAACGTCCAAAATAGTCAAAATACACTATTTGTTTATTCTATTTGGACTTTATTTGACTTGTTTTAGAACTCGGGGTAATTTCGTAATTTTATTTAAAATAATATTCTTGAAAATCTGCCTAACTCGTAGTGCTTTATTTAAAATAAACATTACCTCCATATTACGCTTATCTCCATTTCGAATTTCATCCATGTGAACTCAGTGAAATCTCTCTTTTCAGTGAAACGTTTCTGGTGATCCAATTGAGACTATACACTTTCACTCCAACTGCCAACCTTGAAGAATTTGCAGTCGAGTGTCACAAGCCTCAACCATGTGTCTTGCCCTGACCTTCAATCGGTTAGCCATATTTCTCTTGAGGGACTACATTTGTTGCCCAACTAATTTTTTGTACTAAACTTCTCAAACAATCCCTTATAGTCTACCCCTATACCATAGCATGACACCCCCCAAACATCTGCTACACACCATTTCTCTATTTTCTTACCAATCACAACTGATAGTAACAGCACCACCAAAACCACATAAAATTCCTAATTTCAGGTATAACATTTGCTGCTTCAGATTTGAAATTAATATGAATTTAACCCTCAAATTGCAACTGGAGCGCTGCTGCACTTCCGTCCCTCCTGTGCCGCTACTAACATCATCGTTGAAACATGCTGAAGCCAACACTGATCTGTCAAAGTAGCATCATCCAACAATCAATCCAATCTACACTGTTGCCCCTGAATTGCAAAATTCCCCTGTTCTGGTGCAACCTTCGGATACCGCTCAGCGTCAAGCTTCGTCATCAAAAGAGGACTCCCCAATCCGCTTGATATTCACCTCTGTTCACAACTGGAATGGCAGAACAAAGGGACCATCACAAAATCGCAACATCCACCCTTCCCAAAATAATCATCTTCAAACCCCATAAACTACTACATGCATACATATACATATATCAATTCTTAATGCAGCACTGTCATCGTCGTCCAACGCACTCCAGTAGCAGCCTCAAGATCCAACTCAGCGACCAACGGCGCCCACAGGACCTTGCTGATCCAATTCTGGAAACATTCCCCCTTCACCGCCTCATCTATCTCTCTCTTTCTCTACAAATTTCGTTCCAGTGGCTTTGGTTGCATCGCCTTACTCCAAGAGCACTGACTCTCTTATTTTCTTTACAAATTTCTTGCACCGCTACACTATACACACATAAAAACATATGTGCCCATGTGTCCCTTCTTGCCGCAGTTGCCTTCAACACTTCACACACACGTAACATACACACGGTACACGTAAAAGACAAGGCTCCTTTTTATGCCATTTATTCACTTTTTCCTTAGAAACTTCCTGATTCTTTATTATATATATATATATATGGTGTAACACCCCTAACCTGCATAATTAATAATTAATTATCTAATTATTAATTAGTACCGAATTAAAGGACGATTAAGGGAATTAATCATAATCCCGACGGTCATGATAGACCGATTAAAATAATCAATTATGTCTAGTGGAAAAGGGTATAATACCCGAACCCAATTACTGATTAATTCGGTGAAATAACACTGTTTCAACACTAACGGAACCCGAATTAGCTAACCGAAAAAATTCTGAATGATTAATAAATGACACGGAACCTCTGACACTGAAGATAACTGAAATATGAAACTCCCAGAACAATCCGCGTCGAAAAAGGAGTTACGGAATGAAAGTTATGAATGAAACATTGAAACTGAATTAATGCGCAGCCAAACGTGGCCTTAACCCGAAATATGGAAAAAGACCAAAAAAAAATGTGGCCAAGAGGATTTGATCCCTTGACCAAACTGGGCAGAATTCAGTTTACCAAAAAAATACCAACTAGGCTAGTAGCATCTTTGTGAATATATATGCAAAGATATATATATTTAAATACCATTCAGATTTGGCCATTCTCCAAAGTGGCCAATACACAAGCATGGAACACCTCAGCATGCATCACCCTATGCCCCCCTAGATCATCATGCCTATGTACCCATGATTGCATCTCCTCCCAACCAAATTGCATGCAAATCCATCATGCACTTGGGGAGATGAAACACCAAAGACAAATCTGAGGGAAATCAAAACTGTAGAGGCCTTGTATACTGACTCTTAGAGAGAGAGACTCTTAGAAAGAGAGTGAGATATACACAAAGTGAGTGTGTTGTGTGTAACCATTGAAGGAGCTTAGAAGGAAGCTAAGGACTGAGAACTGAAGGGCTGGACTGGACCTGCTCCATTGAGAGGCTTCTGCTTGAATACGAACCCTAGGAGAGACCACTGTTCGAAGGTAAGCAAGCCAAAATTTTAAATTTTCTCTTTGGATTTTTTGGCTACTGTTTTATTTCCTTTGGGACTATAAATGCATGTATAATGGTTAGACATTGAAACCTGAAGTGTTTGTGCATACTTGGACCAATAAAACTGCCCCAAAAACTCAAACCCGTAGCAAACCGCCATTGATGGACCTCGGGTTGCAGGTCTGAATCGACCTTAACCAAACGACTTTCCGTTTGTCAAGAACTGAAATAGACCATTGTAGGACCTAGAATAACACCATCCGCGACCTAGAAACCTAGGTTTAAGCCCTCAAAATCGAGGCTATTCCTTTCGGCCCAAAAACGAAATCTCTAAATCAGGCCTCTAAACTGAGATTTAAGGATTGGTATTTGAAGCCCTTGTTGTGAGGATTGCAGAGGACCAAACCTCATGCAAAATGGTTAAGAAACATGGCCGTATGACCCAACTGAAACTTTCCACGATAATCAGTTGAAACAGACCTCCGTTGTTAAATTCGAAGCTTGAAACCGATGACAAATGATCTGCCTTACTCCCAGAAGTCATTTAGGAACAAAACTTGTAGAAAACAGAAGCTGAAACTCCACGAAATCGAAGGAGAAATTTCTGAAATTTCTAGGGCAACGGATGGGGAAAAGATGGGGAAGATGGAGTCGACTCGGCTGAGTTAACCGAGCCAAGCCGAGCTGACTCGGACACGTGTCGGCCTGTGAGGATGCCACCGAATTATTGAAACTGCGCCGTTTTGGTGTTAAAGATTTTAAATTAAAACCTGACTTCGGCTGTTTGGCAACACGGTTAATAAATCCGAAATTAGGGAAAATTGGATTGGGCTTAGCCCTAAACACGGATAAGGAAGCAAATCAGGATAACTGGGATATGTTATCCCGGTTTTCCTGAAAGACAGTGAACTGGTTGGTTTTCTAAATTTTGGACCGGTTCAATTTCTGAACCCCTGAACCCTCTGGTCTGAACCCTAATTTTCTGAATTTATATTTAACCCCCCAAATGTTTGTAAAAATTACGGATTTACCCCTGATAGTTCTAAATATTGCACAGTGGCCCTGATTTCTGAAATTTTGTGCAATCACGCCCCTGAAAAATTAATTAAATAATAAATTAATTATTTAACTATTTTATTAAATAGGTAAAATTTTGATTTTACCCCTGGACATTATATATGTCAAACGGAGTCCAAATAAATTAAATAAATATTGTATTTTCACTATTTCAAATATTCTGGACTCAATGGAACAGTCCAAATTGGGAAATTATGTACCGAAAAATACAGACCTGTAAGTGACAAATGACTGTACTGCCCCTGAGGGTACCCAGGCCCAAATAAGAATAAAAGACAGTCTATTCTGATTATGTCGGGCATTCTGGACTCAACGGTGAAGTCCGTTTAATGAACTGAAGTCCCGAAAAATACAGACACAAATTATAAAATGACTGAATTACCCCTAAAGATACCTAGGCCCAATTAAACATAAAAGATGGTCCAAGTTAACTATGTCGGACACTTTGGACCCAATGGTGAGGTCCATTTTATGAACTGAGGTGCCGAAAAATATGACGCACGAAATTACCAAAATACCCTTAATACTATACGAAGCCCAAATAAAGTCTGAATTGGGCAAAATTAATACCGATTGAAGCCCAATTACTGGTGAGACTGTATACATGATTAAATTATGATTCGGAGTCAGAATCTTACAAAACGTAAAATGACCAAAATATCCCTGAGCACAGTAAGTGCAAAGTAGAGGGCAAATAAAGGTCAAACTGATCTGATAAATTATCATAGGGATAATTATGAACACTGAAGGGCTAAATAAGACTCCGGAACAGTTAACGAGTAAAACGAGAAATGACTAATGTGCCCCGATGACCAAAAACAGATACTAAACGAAGTCCAAAGGACTTAGAAAATTATATCTAAGATATGTGGACTATTCTGAGGACCACGATAGGGTCCGGGACAAGAATGGACAAATTATCATTTTGCCCCTAAGGCTAAATAGGCACTTAACTGATAGCGATTCAAGTCTAAAAGACTTAGAACTTCATGTATACGATATATGGGATATTCTTAGAACCGCGACTGGGCCTGGGGCAAGAATGACAAAATTACCATTTTGCCCCTATGGTTAAAATAAGAACCTAATTGATACCGATTGGAGTCTAAAAGACGTAGAACTTTGTATTTAAGATATAAAGACTATTCTGAAGGCCTTGACAGGGCCCGGGGCAAGAGTGATAAAATGATTGTTTTGCCCCTAAGGCTGAAAAAGTAACTGACTGATAACGATTGAAGTCTAAATGACTTAAATTATAGTTCTGAAGACTACTAAGCCTAACTAAGGAATGAAATAGCCCCAGATGAAACCCGATGAGAGGGCGATAGGCTACTAGGTTATCTTAGGTAATCCGATAGACACCTAAGATGACGAATAAGACCTGAATGGATAAATTCTTATCTGTTTGTGATTGATGATGATTATTTAGGACATACATGGAGATGCCTGACGTACTTGGAGGTTATCGGATTGTTTGTGCAAGGAGATAACCATAACAGTTTGTGAGTAACTTGGAACTTCTGGCTTGGTGTATAAGTACACCGTCTAGTTACTGTATTTTGATTCACTGTACTGTTTTATCTGCCATACTGTTTAAATGCATGTTTTTAAATGCATACTCTTTTATAATGTATAACACGTGACATGATTTTGTACTGTCCTGCTCTCCTGTTCAGTTCGGGTCTGTCCTGTTCCGTTGTATGGTCTGTCCTGGTTTTGTTCTGTACTGTTGCGTCTTGTGAGTAACCTCGACTCCTGAATTGGTGTATAAGTACACTGTCTAGTTACTGTATTTTAAAATACTGTACTGTACTGTTTTATCTGATACACTGATTTCGTGCTCTTACTCAAATGCATGATTTTACTCTGTCTAGCTTCTCTGTTCTGTTCTGAAATAAACCGATCAGTTTTTTTTAACTGGTTCTAAAAGAACAACTGATTCTTGGTAGCACCTTAGTCTTGAGCACTATATGAGCATACCGCACTGTTTAATCTGTGGATACTGTACTGTTTATCCTGTTATACTGTTCTGCTCTGCTCATTACTGACCTGTTCTGTTACTCTGATGTTTTAACTGATCTGTTCTGCTACTCTGAAGTTTTAACTGATCTGTTCTGTTACTCTGATGTTTTAACTGTACTTTTATTTTTAATACTATTTCAAATGAACGTGTTTAACTATCTGTTATGTTTGATCTGTTTTGTCCTGACCTGTTATGTTTGATCTGTTTGATCATTTCAGTCCTGATCCGCCCTGACCTATTCTGTTTGATCTGTCTGATCTGTTCAGTCCTGATCCGTCCTGATTTGTTATGTTCGATCTGTTCCGTTCTGTTCTGTCCCGTCCAGTTCTGCTCAATACTGATCTATCATGTTCTTTGATGATGTATCTGCATCTCTAACTGACGTACTGTTTTCGCTCAGTTCTGTCTTGTTCCGTTTCGTTGATGATATACATGTATCCTTGATTGATATACTGCTTCCACTCAGTATTGTCTTGTTCCGTTCTGCTGATGATATACCTGTATCTCTAGTTGACATATTGTTTCTGCTCCATTCTGTTATGTTCTGTTCTGTTTTATTCTGATTTGTTATGTTTTATTCCGTTCTATTCGGTTATGATTTGCTATGTCCTATTTCGTTCTGTTCGGTTATGATTTGTTATGTTCTGTTTCGTTCCGTTCTATTATGTTTTATTGTGATCCGTTCTAACCTGTTCTATTCTGACCTGTTCTATGCTGACCCGTTCTATTCTGACCTGTTTGTCTCTGATTGATATATTGCCATCATTTACTATTCTGTTTGATTTGTTGTGCTTTGCTTCATCCTGTTCTGATTTGTTATGTCCTGCTCTGCTCGGTTCTGCTTCGTCCTGATCTGTTGTGTTCTGTTCTGTACGGTTATACTTGATATAGTCTGTTATGTTCTGTCTGTCCTGATCTGTTGTTTTATTTTGTGCAGTCCTACTTTATTCTACTGAAACTGCATTTAAAGTAGATTTATAAAACTGCTATTTTAGAAACAACTGAACTACCCTTGTGCTTTGTAAACAACAATGGTTTGAAACCCATGACAGGGAACCTGTGTTACTCATTGGGCTTTTCGAAGCTCACCCCATTTCCTAACATTTTTCAAGAATGATATCTATTGGATTTGATGGCACTGATCTGTGGAGACTAGTTCTGTGGTACATAACCTTACGGTGAATACATGAGTTGCATTCCCTTGACAAAAAAAAAAAAAAGGTTTTAAATTCCGCTGCATCTGACCCTACAGTCGGAGTGCAATTCACTGGAAAGTTCAGAAATTGCCTTCGGTTGGTCGCGTGGCGGCTGACTGGCATCACGTCCTCGACATCCGCGTAGGGTGGGGTTCGGGATGTGACATATGGTCTGCTAGCTTCCATTGGAAGCTTTTAATTTATACTTATAATATTATATATGCATACATATTTATATAATTCCTATTAGTTGTATATGTTTACATTCGGCTGCTCTAAATTTGTTTCCCGTACTTCCTTTGAAGCTTTAATATTTGCTATATATTTATACATTTCCATGTATACAGATATATATATATATAATATGTGTAATTATTTAATATATCTACATTATTTCTTCAGTGACCGTATTAATTTTTTATTACATAATTTCTTAATTTATAGCATGTCGGTGGTATATCGATAAAATTGGCTTCAAGCCAATTTCATATCTCACATTGTAATTATTTTCGTAATTAATGATTCGTATCGATTCTATTTATTTATTCTGACATTCGGTTAACCGAGTTGTCAATTTTTCGAGCATACACCATCTTTGGTGTTTTTGAATTAATCTCATCATATTATTTGATAATTTATCCCATTCGTATGAGCTCGGTTACGGTTTAGTCATATCAAATTTTTGATTAATTTCCTTAATTATTCTTCATGTTATTTCTAATTAATAATTAACGAACTAATTATTAATTAATCGGATTGGGGTGTTACATCTAATGTCATAAATAGGTTTGACCATAATGGATTGAGAAGAGATGATGCCTAGAACTTGAATAGGAACTGGCGAGGAGTAGATTCCTAAAAATTGATAAGAAAGAAGACTTATGAAGAGGGATTTAATCCTAGAGGAGTAGAAAAAATGACTTCTAGATTTTTTTTGGAAAAGATTCCTAAAGAATTCGGAAAATATTTGACTTCAAAATCTCACTTGAATTAGACATCAAGAAGTAGGACGTTCAGAAGGATTTTTGAATTGTGATGAGATTAAGCCCAAAAGGTCTTGTTTCAAAGTTATTTTATTGGTCCAAACATTAATGATTCATTAGTGGTTTGAAAAGGCACAAGAAAAGTCCACTTTGTAGGACCAATAATGAAAAAATGGAGCTTTTTTTTTTTTTTTTTGAAAAAACGTTTGGAACTTTAGAAAAAATTCACAAAATTATGGAGTAGGATGGCACTTCATTGTGTGCCGATCGGCACAGAGGGGAGTGGCTATCGGCACACATAAAGTGTGTCGTCCGAAATTTTTTTGGGCTTTTCAAGACATGATTTTTGCAAATGCTAGTGAGTGTCTGATCTGTCATGGAAATCAATCAAATTACCAAACTAAACTACTAGTATAGTAAAGAAGTAAGGGTCGAACCCACAGAGACTGTTAATTGTTTAAAAACCAAAGTTGAGATTAACTTTAACTCAAATTCACAAAGAGTGATTGTTTGTTGATTTTTTTTCTAAAATTAAATGAGAACTATAAGTAAAGTAAATATTCAACTGAATTAATGATGAATCAAATTAAAAGAGGATTCCTAGGGTGTTGAATCCACCACTAATCTTGTAACTAGCTTCAATTGTATTAATTCTTGGGCCATTAGATTTGGATGTAAATGATGTATCTTGGCTACAAGCCTTAATACAATCATCAAGAAAACCACGCACCAAAACCCTAAGCACGAATCATCTTTGGTCAACACAAATTGTCTAGGCTAATTCTAAGGTCATAGTCAAAATTTGTTTTCCCTGAGTTATGACTCGTCCTACGGTTTTGATGTATGTACAAATATTACTATTGTATAACCACATAAACAAAATCACAGAAATTGATTATGTGAAACCGAATAATATAATCATTGCATTAATAAAATTCCAAAGTTATACAATCAACATCCAAAACTAATTAACCCAAAAATAAAATACAAAGAAGCATGATTACTTGACTAGGGTTTCATCTAAACCCTAGGAATGAGAGAACCTTAGCCCATGATAGTGAAAGTGGAGACCACCATAGCCATGGAGTTCTTCATCTTCTTCTTTAGAGTCGTCTCGTTCCTTCTTCTCTTCCTCTAGATCCCCAAAAATGGCCTCCCCCTTTTCCCAAAATCCTAGCTCACAATATTCTCCCCCTTTTCCAAAAATACCCCCACAAAATAAGAATTCAAAAAAATAGAATAAAATCCCGTAATTAGACATTAAGGGCCCAAAAAGGGAGGCTAAAGTGCTCCAAAATAGAGTCTGTAGTGCTAAAATGGGCCCTGGTCCACCTACATATGGACCAAGCCTCTCTTCTAACCCAAAATCACTTGTTTTACACTTCTTTTAGCACTTCGAAGCCCAATATTTTCCTTTTGCTCCAAATCCACCACTAAATCATCAACTTTGACGAGCTTTCTCTGCAAAAAGACAAAACAAGAATTAACTAGCAAATGGATATAGATTGGAGAAATTAAAATAATAAAAGTGCAAGAATATCTAGGGTTAACAAAATAAATATGCACTTTTTAACCAGTTATCACACCCCCAACTTACACTTTGCTAGTCCTCGAGCAAAGCCAAGGAAACAAGAGACAAAATACAACTAACTAAATCCTCTTTCGTGGGATACACGATTGCATTTACCATATGCAATAAGGCTTTAAACCCTTAGGTTACCCTAGTGGACGAGTTATAGTCTCGTGAGGGTTTGCAGTGAATCCACCCACAAAATTCGACACCCCCCCAACTTGAACACAATATACTCCATAATTAATAAAAATGAATCTTAGTGAGCGTATAGCTGAGTTACAATTGAAGCAAAGCAACAATTATCTCACTAAAAGCAACCTGTGAATTTCCCAAGTGCTCATAAATGGATAGAATCAATGTGTACAAAAGCAACAACCATGACAAGATGTCTAGGCAATGAAACTTCGTTTCAAACAGGCATTACTTTGACTCCAAATCTCACCAAAAGATATCACTCACAAATGAAGCTCATAGAGATAGGGTGCATATGTATCCTCTCATACATGTGGATAGAATAACTGTTGAGTACAAATCAAATAATCCACATGCAAATATGAATGAAAGCACAACAAGAAAAATATAGAGAGAATTCTAACCACTACGAAAATCAGCTCCCACTGCCACATGACCACTACAGTCACATCCTCAATCATCAATTACAACACCTTTGGGGTCTGCTAGGTGTTTGTTTCTGGTTGTAACGTAGGTCAAGGTCAAGGATAATGTGGGGGTAAGTGAACAATAATCTCCATGTGATAAGCGAAGAAGCTGAAGTGAATAAACTGCAGTTTTCCGAACTCAACATCTCTTTTGGACATTGCAACACCACTCCCAAAATTTCAATAAAAGCATTCCCAAACTACTCACAACTTTTCTACTTGAGCAAACCGAAAAGAAAAGAAAAAGGCAATGAAATATTTTTTTTCTTTTTCTGATTGTTCTTTTTTCTTTTCTTTTTTCTTCTTCTTTTTTTTTTTTTTTGAAACTTTTGAAACTAAATAACATTACATTAAAATAAAAATGTACATCTTCACTTCTCTACTTTCAACACCAAATTCTCAAAGAAAAATCACCCAACTTCTTCATCCAAAGCGAGGCTACTGGCTATGAAAAGAAAGATATAATAATGAAGGCTCAACTTGGTTCTTATCAGGTAAATAATGTAAAGATGCAAGAAACAAACGAATAGGCTCAAAGTAGAAAGAGGGCCTAGTATCATTCCCCCAAAGGTAAGAAGTGTCATCCGACATCTGAACTGACTGACCTTAGACATGTGACAATGGCAGGTGATAGAATGGCAATATGCAAATTGTATAACCCTCAAAATAAAGTTGAAGCTCAAATCTACATAACATGGGTTATAAGTCTCAGTTAATGCCATCATGATACTCGAGTCTCACAATCTAACCATCAAATCATAGAGTCACAAGAGTAGCAACCCAATTTGTCTCCAATTATGAAAGTTAGGGAAAGACAAATCACTAGCAGTGCACAACTATCACAATGATTCTCATGCAAGCTCAGAAATAAATGAATACGCTCAAAACAATAAAATTGTAATCACGAAGTATATTGAGCTCAAGTAGACAAAATAATAGCAACTCCCCCCAACTTATTTGACACCTTGTCCTCAAGGTGACATGATATCAAAGAACATGAAATATAACAAAAGAAGTACAGGGAAGGAGTGCACCTGAGTGGAGAGAACTAAGGGGGCAAAGAGCTCGGTGAATAAGAAGGTTTTGTGGCCCATTTCTTATTTGGTTGCTCAATGCAGTGACTGTGACGGGTTTGAATGGGCCGTTTGTGTGAAGCGGATTCAACTTCAATTGCACGGCTTTTCGAAGCTATTGGGCGACCCATGGATCCCTACAATAACAAACTAAACAATAAAAATTATTAGGGTCTTAGATTCTAAATATTGGCATAATAAAACAAATTAAGAAAAGAGAATCAATATGCCAATAAGTGCCAATGCCGGCTGAGAAATAACTAAACTAAATCCATAGTAGAATGAAGTGTATTTGGAACGGCTGTCTATACAAATTTTTTGCAATCCTCGTAAGCCATTCCGATGCACAATAAAGAAACAGTAAAACATAAATGCCATAGATATGCGCAAAGCTATGAATATAAATAGGCATATTATAAAATGCAGAAACAATATCAAGCCACAGAATGGATGAACAATTGTAAGGCAATCCATGAAGAAAAACAAGGAATTCAAGATATCGTAAGCACAACACATCATGCTCTCACACACACATCACATTGACACTGAATTTGCATATCACACCACATAGAAAATACCAAGCTCAGGACTCACAACGTAGACCCAACGGAAAGCACACAAAGACTAACAAGAAAATGAAAAACAGAATAATAAATAAATAATAAAATAGAATAAAAATAAAAAATAAAAAAAATAACAAAAACAGAAAAAGAATAAAAACTAGAAACAAAACAAGAATAGAGGAATAACAAATAAATAAATAAAAGGTTAGTGGTTGGGTTTGAGTGTTTTTGCCCAATTTGGGCTTTTAGCTGGGGAGGGACAGTTAGTTGCAGAGCAATGGAAGATGAGAAAATTTATAACGGCTTGCCATTGGTTGTAAATGAAACTAATCCCAGAGATCCCTCATGCGTTCAGAAGGATACTGATGAAACTGGAAATGGAAGTCCAAACAATGAAATTGCAGTTTTTAATTGATGAGGAGTGTCGTGCATCTATTGCTTCTTTCTTCCCACTTGGAGGGAATATTATTAAGCCTTCTGTCTATCGGCATATTGAACCCAGAACCCCAAACTTCCAACACCATACTTCAAACCCACCTCAACAAATCAAAATTAACAAAATTAAAAATTAAGAAATTCAAACCTGAAAATTAAAATTACCAAAGGAGTGAACAGAGATAGATGTGGGTTGATGGAGGTGCGGTCGGCGGTGATGGAGGTAGAGATGAGGTTTCGGTTGGTGAGAGAGGAACGAGGTCGCCGATGGTGATGGCAGCGACGCCGGAGCTGGCTGGAGGTTCGACTGGCAGTTGGTGGTGGAGGTGCGGCTGGAGCGGATCTGATGGGAGTGATGGAGATGTGCGGTGGTGATGGGAGATGATGGGCGGTGATGATGGAGGTGGAGGTGGAGGGTGCGGTGGTACGGTGGGTTAGCTCGGCAGTGGTTGGAGGGGCGATGCGGTGGTGTGATGGTGAGGGAGATGCGGTGGTGATGTGGTTGTGGTACGGTGGTGGAGGAGGTAGAGGTTGCGGCGATCTGAGGGGGGTGGAGTCGGGTGCAGCAAGAGGAGATGATGGTTCAGTCGGGGAAGGGGTTAGGTGCAACGAGTTAGGGAGGCGCGGTGGAGCGATGGTTATGGCGGTGCAGTGGAGATAGTGGTTAGAGGGGTTGGCGGTGGAAGGAAAAGGGCGGTCGGTAGTGATGGAAGTGATGGCTAGAAGAGATGATGGGCGTGCGGTCGGTGGTGGTGATGTGGTCGGTAGAGGTAGTTGTAATACCCCCAAAATCTGACATAATTCAGACTGTATTCCGACTTAAGGAAATGACGTTAATAAATTGAAATAATGAAAAATACGATAAGCCGTAACAGAATTTAGTATCCTCAGATATAGAATGACATATGCGTTGGAAATTAATTAAACTAGTTGACCGAGTACCAAAATAAATAAATGAGACTGATACTAATAATTAATTATGAAGAATTATGTGAAAATAAGTAAGGCATTAATAGGGATTCAAGGTTGACGAAATAAATTCTAAGCTTTATCGGCATACTATAATTTAATATTTTGTGGAATAAAATATTAAATCAATAAGGCAAAATAATTATGAAAATTATGTGGAAATGACTAAGGCACTTAACATCGTTAAAATAATATATGCTCGAAAAATAAATAACTGGGCTAATTGAGTGCCGATACGAATAATTAATTATAAAATTTTGTGAAAATAAATAATTCTGATACCGAGTTTCAGTTTTAAGGCAGATTCTATATTATTTCATAAATTGATATTTTATGAAATAAAATATTAATACGGTAAAATATAAAATATACCTGTATATGAAAAATGGCCATGATATAGAGATATATATATATATATTATACATAATATGCAAATATCAAGTGGCAAACATAAAGTATATGTATAATATATAATATAATATATATATATATATATATATGTGCATAAAAGAGATAAATATCAGAAGCTTCTTGAAGAAGCTGGAAGACACGGACAAGGAAAAAAGGGGCTGTCGTACTCGTGGATATATGGTATTATATATATATATATATATATATATATATAACAGGAAGAAGCTTGAAACTTCTAGATGATTGTAGAAAAATAGAGAGAGGGAGAGAAAAGAAGAACAGCTGAAGCTGCTAGAAGCGGAGGTCGGTGAAGAAAAGAGGGAAAGATAAGAGAGAGGCAGTGGTAGCCGAAGTTACTAGAAACTGAGGCCAATATATATATATATATATATATATATGAACTGATTGAATTAGAGAGGAGTTTAGATGTCTGGAGAATAGTGTGAGAAAGTCTGAAGTTGAGATTCTTTATCTCAAAGCCACGGAAATCCTTGTCAAAGAGAGCAACGTTCAAAGGGTTGACACACCAGTCACTTTTCTTCTACAGTGAGAACAAGGGACGAAAGTGCAGAAATGGGAAAACTTGCGGTCGTATGTGATGTTGAGCCGTTGCTGTTATCAGGACCATAATGTTTAGATGTCAATTGAAGGTAAGAGATACGTGTATATATATATATATATGCATGTGTGTGTGTGTGTGTGTTTGTGTAGTGGTGGAAGTGTAGAAGAATGAGAAGTGGTGGATGATACAGCTCGGAATTGTGTGATGTTGCGATTTCGTGGGGTGGCTCGGAATTGAGTAAAGCATTGCAGGGGAAAACTTTGCCGTGGGACTTTTGAGGAGTTGATTCGCGTAAGGGGTTGCTATTGCCAACTGGTTGGATGAGTTACAGTTGGCGAAATCCCCTGTTTTGATCAAAGGCAGATGGGAATTTTGGAGAGTTTCTTGCGTGTCCGATTTTGTTCCCTGGTGGGCGCGCTACTACTCATGATCTTGTCAAGGAAAGGCTGGAAAATTTTCAATGGAGCCTTTGATAATATGTACAAGGAACTATATTTGAGGAAAGGGGTCACGTTGGTGGTATATGGAAAGCTGATTCATGAAACAGGGATGCCATTGTTGCAGGTGAACGAATCCCAAGCATGGTTGACGGAATAGAGAGAGAGGTTTAGGATTTTGCAGTGTGTTGCTTTGATACCTTGGGTTCTTTTATGTTACGGATTGATCAGCTATAACGAGAGCAATCGGGATTTTCTTTGGAATTTAAAGAGCAGTTTCCATATCATGCTGCCTTTGGTTTTTAGTATTTAATTGGTGGGGCTTTCGATAGAAAGACGGACTTGTTGGGCAAAATTGCAAAGCAACAGAGAGAAGCAGTAGCGTGTTGGTGTTGAGTTATGGTTTGAATTGATGGAAATTGGAGGCAATTTGCTAGCATTTGGGTCAGGTGCAATGAGTAAATGATAGAGAGTGCAGTAGCAACAGAGTGTAGCGGTGCCAATTTTTGGGGTCTCTTGTTCAGGTGGAGATGGCTCACTCGATTTCAAGCAGAAAAGTTATTGTCCGCTCATCTAGAAGGTTGACTGAGCCTGGAACTTTATTCAAAAACTTAATGGTCATCCTTGGGGATGTTGTTATCTGTTTTGATGGCACAGTGAGAAATGTTACAGAAAGAGGGAAATCAGTAACTAGAATTTTGATTCCAGGGTTGCCAAGTAAATCCGATGGTACCAACATCAGGTGATTGTTTCTTTTACATCTCTACTCCTATGCTAATCTAATATTTTTAATAAGATGCTAAATTGTAACTTGCCATGATCCTTAACACATGTGACATCTTTTATGGTTTAGGGTTGATAGTCAATAATAATAAATTTAGTTTTGTGCTCAAGCTATGGCAAAATTGTAATGCCTTGCATAAAAAAATTAAATAGATGCTTGATAGATAACGGTAGAGTCCAAATGACTTATTTCATAACCCCGATAGCTACTCAGCTTAATTAAGGAATATAATAGTCTTAGTTGAAACCTAGTGAGAGGATAGCAGGTCATTAGACTATCTTAGGCGATCCGATAGACGTCTAAGGTGATGAATAATATATGAATGGTTAAATTCTGACCTGTCTATAATTAATGATGATTATTCAGGATGATGATTATTGAGGATATGCATGGAGGTACCTAACGCATCTGGGGGATATATGTGAGATAAGCACAAGTTTGTGAGTAACTCGGACTCTTGACTTGGCGTATATTTTCTGTATTACTTAAACTTGTATACTGAACTGCTTTATATGCTGAACTGTTTATACGCTGAACTATTTTAAATGCGTATGCTTTCATGCATACCTCTTGATCTGCATTACTTGTGGCATGATCTTGTTCTATCCTGCCTTCTGATATATCCTGTTGATTCTGTTGAAGTCTATTGTTCTGTTACCCGTCCTTTGGAGTCTGTTTGATTCTGTTTGTCATGTTGAGTCTTATCTGGGGCCTACTACGGGATTGAGTATATCAGTAGATGGACAGCTGACTCTGTGGGACGCCCAGAACTCAGCATCCTCTCAGTCCTATCTGATCTGTTCCGCTCTGATACCGACCCCAACCGGTAGTGTGCTGTGGGGACATGGGCCTCCATGTGTGGGGTGGGTGACTGACGGATTATCTTGTGCGGCATTCCACACTGCCTGGGGAAGGTTCAGGCACTTTGAGCTGTATCCGTTCTATTTGAGCCGTATCTATTCTACTTGAGCTGCATTGTTCTATCTGAGTTACATTTGAGCATGCATATATATATATATGAACTGGTTTTGAAACCCATGGCAGGAACCTATGTTACTCACTGAGCTTGTTTAAGCTCATTCCATTTATTTAACATTTTTCAGGATTTATCTCCATTGGATTAGAAAGCACAAGGACATGTCACTAGTGGACTGAGAGGCATTCCCATGTGAGGATCTGATGGCAATAATATGTGGAGACTTGGGTTCTAATGGATTGATCTTGGCTATTCAGGTGAGCGTGATGATATAGTTGACTTTATTCATATATAATCGATGGGTAGGGACATGGCTCATGGTAATGGTACTCTGGAGGAATTTGATATGTTCTGTGTTATATATCTGTTATAGATGTACTCTGTGGTTGGAGTTATTAGCTGTCCGAGTTATTAAGTTTGGCCACTACGAGGGTTGTGAATTTCTACCGCACCATGAGACCAAGATTGAACAACCACATATGGACCATCCCATCTAGATCGCAACTTCCCAGGAAACAATCGTAACTTAGAGTTAAACAACCATACCTTTTGACCGGGCTTAAAGGACTTACGATTAATGTGAGAATCATGGAATGCCTTAGTCCGAGCCTTATAAATGCGGGAACTCTCATACGCATCATTCCTAAGCTCCTCTAACTCATTGAGTTGGAGCTTTCGATTAGAGCTGGCAACAAGCATATCAAAGTTGAACTTTTTAATGGCCCACATGGCCTTATGCACTAGCTCCATCAGGAGATGGCAAGCTCTACCGAAAACCAATTGGTAAGGAGACATGCCAATAGGGGTCTTGTAAGCGGTACGATATGCCCACAAAGCATCATTTAAACGCAAAGACCAATCTTTTCGATCGGGCCGTACCGTTTTTTCTAGAATTGACTTGACCTCCCTATTCGACACTTCAACTTGCCCACTAGTTTGGGGATGGTAAGGAGTGGCGACTTTATGAGTGATGGAATATTTTTGAAGTAAGATTGCAAAGAGTCTATTACAAAAATGAGACCCTCCATCACTAATAATCGCTCGTGGCATACCAAATTGAGAAAATATATTCTCTTGAATGAATTTGACCACCACTATGTGATCACTGGTTCTAGTTGCGACAACCTTAATCCACTTGGACATGTAATCCACCGCTACCAAAATATACTCGAAGCCAAATGACGATGGAAACGGTCCCATGAAATCAATACCCCATACATCAAATATCTCAACAACTAAGATTGGGGTAAGAGGCATCATATCTCTACGAGACATCATCCCCATTTGTTGACACCGAATGCAAGTCTTGCAAAAATTGTGTGCATCCTTGAATAGAGTGGGCCAATAGAACCCACTCTGCAAAACTTTCGCTGCCGTCTTGCGACCACTGAAATGGCCACCGTAAGTTGAAGAGTGACAGAAAGTAAGAATGCTATGAAACTCACTCTTTGGAACACAACGGCGGATAACTTGGTCAGAGTAATACTTAAAGAGCACAGGATCCTCCCAATAGAAAAACTTAACTTGTGAGAAAAATTGGTCTTTGTTCTGTTTGGACCATTGGGAAGGAATTTGACCAATTGCAAGATAGTTCACAATATGAGCAAACCAAGGAGGTTTCTCTAATGACACAGAAAAGAGTTGCTCGTTAGGAAACAAGTCATGCAAAGGTTGAGTGTCACTCGTGTGCTCAACAAGAATGCGGGACACGTGGTCGGCTATGACATTTTCGGAACCCTTCTTGTCCCGAATTTCCAAATGAAACTCTTGAAGCAACAAAATCCACCTAATCAATCTCGACTTGGTCTCTTTCTTGGAAAGTAAACGCCGCAAAGCAGCATGGTCGGAATAGACAATTGTCACGAGCCGAAACCCACCATGTACAGATCTCGAGTCGCGATCGCTGCCTACAGACCCGGGGGTCTGAGGCAAGGCTCACATAGGCGACAGTATCGGATGGCGGTGCAGCCTTGGTTTGCGGAAGTGTGAAAAACTTTTTCTTTTTCTTTTCTTATTTAAAACTTCCGCACAACCGTCCGGTATTGCCGCTCTTCATAGCGGTACTCATAATTATAAAATTAGAGCATGACAATAATTCTAAAGTTTTACATAACGCATATTCGTTGCCCCTTGGGGCTTAAGTACATATTTGTCCAAAAAGTGTGACAACAAAATTCGTTCAGCTATAGGCCCTAATGCTTCCAAAATATCTCCAGATCCTAGTGGAGCTGCCAATCGTCGCTCCCCAAATTGGGCAAGGGTCCACCCATCATCATCACCTGAAAAATGTTGGGGAATGGGGTGAGCTTCAAAAAGCCCAGTGAGTAATTCTAACATCTGTCATGGGGTTTCAATTGGCAGTGGTTTCGCACGTGAGAGTTTATAAAATACTCACTACCAATTGCTCGTATACTTGGAACATAGAGTATATGCATTCTTTAAACAATAGCTTTGAAACATTTAAAATATTCAAGCAAACATGTACTTTTCACATAAAGTATGTATGAGTTTCAAATCATATAATTATGCATGGTGAAAATGAGAGAAAAAACCTGCTTCCATTTTCAACACACACCTTATCACTTTCGTTAATGGAATCTGTTTCGAACTAGACTCTCGTTTTACTTTCCGTGGAGATATCTCATATGCCTAGGAGATTAGATCCTACTACCTGGCATTTATTCGTTTCGTGGTTGAGTTTCGAAGATACTCAACAAAAATCTGTGGTGCTTATGCACAATTTATCTTGCCTTTAAAAACATTTAACCCATAATTTCTTCACGTGGATACATTTATGAGCATTCAAAACATATAGTTCATAACTTCATGATAGGATCTTAACATACATGAAATGTATAGTTTCAGAATATTCAATAACATTTGAGATTGAAATTTTAGACATGCTGAAGTATATCTTAAAAGAACAATAGTAAAATTATTAAGCATGTCATAACAGAATATTTAAAATGGAATTTGTGTAAAGACTGAATTTGATATTTAAAACACATTTTCAAATCCGTGGAATTAAATCTCCACTTCAAATGTAAGGTTACTCACCTTGATTCCCTGGGTTTGTACTACTGGTGGGCCTTTCCCCTCCCCTTGTAGCTCCTAAGAAAATTATAAGGAACTCGTCAACTTTACATTTACCTTAAATTATTAACTATTCATGCTCTTTCATTTAATTTTAGGCCTGATGTATCCCAACTTCCTAGGATTGGTCTTACTGGTCAACTCGTGGTGACTTAATGAGTTTTACTTTTCACGTGACTTATTTTTCAGTACCTAATTTGGTGTTATGGCCTCACCGTTGGGTTCGGAATGTCGAAGAAAGTCAATTTAGACCCGTTTGGCTTTTTATTTGGCTTCGAGTACCTAGGGGTATTTTGGTCATTTCACGTGTCATATTTTTTAGAGTCTCGTCTCATGAATTGGACCCCACTGTTGATTTCAGAAGGCCCAAGATAATAAGAATACACTAATAACTTGTCTTATTTGGACATCGGCCACATTAGAGGCAATTTGGTAATTTACACTTTATCGTGTCTTAATTTTTTGGGGTCCCGTCTCATGAAACGGACCCCACCGTTGGGTTCAGAATGTCTAAAATAGTTAAAATACACTATTTATTTACTTTATTTGGACTTTATTTGACTTATTCAATAGCCAAGGGAAAAATAGTAATTTTACTTATTTAATAAAATAATAAAATAATTATTTTATTATTTTTCCTAGGGGTGTAATTGCATAAAATTTTTAGAAACTGGGCCACAGTATAATTCTGTGAAAGAGTTGGGGTCAAACCGTAAATATGAGAAATACTGGTTTTAAATTATTTAATTTAAAACAGTAAACCAATGGGTTCAGTCACCAAAACCCTAGACCGGTCTTTGTTAACAGTGAACCAACTAGTTCACTGGTCTACACAGAACCGGAATGAGATAACCCCCATAACCCTGTTATCCACAGTTTGTCTTATCCCCAAATTCAAATTTTAATTCCTTACAACCGCAACCAAACAAGCCCATCCCAGTTTAATAAAACCTCAAAATGACACAGTTTTAATAATGCGGTGGCTTATTCGCATCTCGACACGTGGCTGAGTCAATACGATGGGTCTAATGCGTTGGACGAGTCAACTCAGTCGACTCGTCATCTTCTTCATCATGCAGTGCACTGTAACCCTAATCTCCAATTTCAAAACTTTTCATTTTCATGATCTTACAGGTTATTTTAGTCTCTGTTTTTAGGTGACCTCGACTCTCAGAGGTTTAACCCACACTTTGGCATTCACTTGAGAGCTCAAATCGAGCTCAATGGTTCGTTCCAAGGTTTGGTAAGCAAACATGCAACAGGCTGGTAAATGCTTGATTTAGCACAAGAGCTTGCGAGACTTGGCTTAAAATGACCCTATAGGCATGGGGGTTTAGTTCCCATTCAGAAAACATGACTTAGGAGCCTTCAATAGGAACTGGGTTTCATGGTCGAAACTTGCAACGCAGGTTTTGAGGGCTTTTCCATGTGATTTTTGGTCGCGGTCTATATTTTTAAGACCCCCTTAAGGTCTATTTTAAGTCTAAATAGTCTAAACTAAGTTCGGCGAGGGTGTTTTCAGACCTGCTCCTCAAGGTCCATCCATGGTGGGTTGTGTACGGTTTTAGGGTTTTAAACTGCCTCGGTCTCAGATTTTCATGCCTAATTCAATGACAAGATGTTTTAAGCTGCATGCATGCGATCTAACAGGCTCTACAATGTTAAAACAGTATCAAAACTTAAAACCAAGAATGGGGCAGTTTGAGGTTATACCTCCAAACAGCAGCTTCTCCCTCCTTGTTCGTGGCTTAAGTAGAGACCTCAGTGGTTTGGCTTGTTCCAACCGTGTACTTCCAGTCCTCAGTTCCCTTCCCTTGCTCCTCCAATGGCCAAACTCACACATAAGCATACACGCAATGTCTCCTTCACTCTCTCTAACCCTCTCTCTCTCTCTCTTGTTTCTCTCTCTATATATTCTAGACTTGCACACTTTCTGATTCTTTACTTCAGCCGTCCATACACCATAGGACCTTATATATTTTACTTATTTGGTTTGTTTGAACCAAAATGATTATTTTGGGTTTTGCACGTAAAGTAATTGGTGAAGGTGTGATCAAGTGCTCTAAGGTAGGGTGATGATAGGCTTGGGTGCATAGGGGTGATGTAGGGATGAGGTGTTGCATGGATAGCCATTGGCCAGTTTGGGAGGTGGCTTTGGTTGAATGGGTTTTAAATACATTTTGTTGTGTATATAGACACAAGGATGTTAACAGCCTAGTTGGTAAATTTTTGGGTAACAAGAATCTTGTCCCACTTGGTCAAGGGTTCAATTCCCCTTGGCCTCACTTTTGGCTATTTTTCCCTATTTTAGGCTTAGGCCCTGTTTGGTTGGCACAGAATTCCATTTTGGCTATTTCCTAAATATTTTCTTTTCCGTTGCTTCCTTTTTGACACGGTTTCTTCTAGTCATTTCCTATTTAGGTTAGCTTCAATCTCCAAGGTCTAGTATCGGTTATTAATCCCTTGGAATTCCCGTAGTTTGTTAACTCGAGTTTTCTTAGTGTTAAAATAACATCACTTCATCTAATTAATTGGTAATGAGGTTCAGACATTATTTTATGGGTCTATCATGAGGTTCTCGATTAACTTCTAAATTATTCTTTATGTTTGGTTCAAATTAATGATTAGTAACTAATCATTTCTTAATCAGGGTCGGGGTGTTACAACAACTACCTTAGAGCCAAGGAGGTAGGAACAGAACTTATCCAAAGCAAAGACTACAACGAGCAACTCTTTCTCTGTGGTGGTGTAATTCAACTGAGCATCATGAAGAGTCTTACTCGCATAGTAAATGGCATATGGAAGTTTTTCTACCCTTTGTCCCAAAACAGCTCCAACTGCATAGTCGGAGGCATCACACATAATTTCAAAAGGAATGGACCAATTGGGTGGTTGCATGATCGGGGCGGAGGAAAGAGAGTCACGAAGCTTTTTAAAAGCCGCCACACACGCACTATCAAAGACAAATGGAGTATCCTTGGCAACAAGATTGCACAAGGTCCTAGAGATCTTGCTAAAGTCCTTGATAAACCGACGATAGAAACCCGCATGTCCTAAAAATGATCGAACTTGCTTGACCATGGTAGGATGTAGAAGCTTAGCAATTAGATGAACTTTGGCCTCGTCGACCTCAATCTCTCTCTTGGACACAATGTGTCCCAACACAATCCCCTTTTGAACCATAAAATGGCTCTTTTCCCAACTAAGCACAAGATTTGTCTCCTTACAACGCTTTGAAACTTTGGTCAAGTTTTGGAGACAATCATCAAACAAGGTGTCACGACCTGAAACCCACCCTATGCGGGTTACCGGATCGCGACCGCCGCCCCGAGACCCGAAGGCCTCGAGACAAGGCTCATACATAAGCAACAATATCAGACAGCAATACGACCTGTGGTTGCGGAAGCGTGAAAAACTTTTTTCTTTTCTTTTAGAATAAAACATCTGCCGCATATCCGTCTGATACTGCCGCTCTTCATAGCGGTACACATAAATATAATAATCAGAGCATAATAATATTAACTAAGGATTTTTACATAGTACATATCCAAATGCCCTTCGGGCTTAAGTACATAATTGTCCAAAAATTTCCATTACAAAAGTTTGACTGATAATGGGTCCTACTACTACCAAAATATCTCCAAGGACCTATTGGAGATTGCCATTCATTGCTCCCCAAATTGAACAAGTGTCCAACCTTGATCATCACCTGAAAAATGTTAGGGAGTGGGGTGAGCTTCGAAAAGCCCAATGATTAATTCCTACATCGGTCATGGGTTTTCAATTGGTAGAGGTTTCGTACATGAGAGTTTATAAAATACTCAACTACCAATTGGTCGTATACTTGAACATAGAGAACGTGTATTCTTAAATTATGTAGCTTTGAAACATTCAAGGTATTCAAGCTAGAACATATATTTCCATAAAAGAGTATGTGTATTTCAGAACATGTAACTTAAAATAATGTAAGCATGCATAGTGAAAATGGGGGGTAAAACCTGCTTCCATTTCCAAAATCGTTTGTCATATTTTCTCTCTAATTAGGTGGAATCTGTTTCAAACTAGACTCCCATTTTACGTATACGTGGAGATATCTTATTTGCTTGGAGGATTAGATCCTGCTACCGGGCATTTCACATGATAGATCCATTGGGTTCTGTACAACCCTCCTCACTATCTATATGATGATGCACATGATAGGTCCGTTGAGTTCCGTACAACCCACAACACTACCTATATGCTTATTGTTTATCTTGCAAAACGTTTGTCATATGACTTTTATATAAAAGCCTTTTATGAGTATTTAAAACACGTGACGTATAACTTTGCAGTGATGCTTCAATAGTTGCAATAATCAAATTCAGAATATTTGAGGAAATCAGACATGCTAACTATTTTGAAAAGGAAACATTTACGAATATAAATATGTAAATAATCGTGGAGCATGTCATAGCATAATATTTAAGAAAACAGAAATCATGAATACTGAATTTGATATATCAATGCTGTAAATATCTTGAACTTAAAAACATTCGTTGAAATCCGTGGAGTTTAAGCCTCCACTTCAAATGCAAGATTACTCACCTTGGTCCTTTAGGGTTAGTGCTAATAATGCGCTTTCCCACTTCCTTTGTAGTTCCTAAGAACAATTCATAAATAACCTTATTAACTTCACATTCGCTTCAAACATCTCCTACTGATGCTTCCTAGCTTATGCTTAGATCATATTAGATCCTAACACGATTTCATAAATTTCTCATGTACTCATTTTTAACCTATGACACATCTTAGTGTATTAGAAATTAAATTTATTTTATTTTATACTCTTCTGGGAGTTCCATTAACTTTAATTTAACTTATTTACTTCACATGTTCACATGTCGTATCTTCTAGTATCGTATTTCCTCGTGCTTGTCTTAGTTTAATATTTCGGCAATACTTTAGTTTATAATCCTCTGACAGATGCTATTCATCAAATTTTATGTCTTTTTATTTTAGACATTTCTTTTGGTCAAATAGACTCTACCATTGAGTCCGGAGCGTTGAAGAAATTCAATTTAGGCTTTCTTATAATTTAATTCGGCTCAGGACATGTTAGGGGCAATTTGGTAATTTAAACCTTAACGTGTCTAAATTTTTTGGAGTCCCGTCCCGTGAAACGGATCCCACCATTAGATTCAGAATGTTCCAAATAGTCAAAATCTACTATTTATTTATTTTATTTGGACCTAGTTTGGCTTATTTATGGGGCAAGGGCATTTTGGTCATTTTAACATTTTTATGGCTCTTTAATTTTTTGGGACCTCATCTCATGTCGAGGACCTCACCAATGGGCTCAGAGGGTCCAAGATAGTAAGGTTACATATATAACTTGTAATTTTTGGACAACGGGCCATTTCGGAGTATTTAATTTAATTAATTTCATTTAATTAAATTAAATTATAAAATGTAATATATATATATTTTTAAAGGGGAATAAGTGACAGGTTGAATAGGGTGGCGCGCTGGCTAGCGTGTCACCTCCCTCCCCATATGTCCGAGTTCGAGTCCCACCAGGTGCAATGCACCTTTTTATTTTCAGTTTTTAACTATATGTATAATATATATATATATATATTGTTCACATATATGGCACACGCGAGTGCGTGGCCGAGTGGAAGGAATTGCGTGTGGCGCGTGGGGTCAGGGGTTCGAACCCCAGGAACCGCAAATCCTTCCCTTTTTCTTTTAAACTTAAACCGCTTTACATATATATATATATATATATATATATATATATATATGTATCAGGCCCCTAAAACGACGTCGTCCCACTAATACGGTGGCAAGCCCAGGGGCTACCACTCGTCCGAGTCGACTCGGTCAGAGCTTTTAAAATTGAGTTGACTCACTGTCACCTTCTTTATTCAACCCCTATTGTTGCCCTAATTTCTGCGTTTCATTTTTTCCTATTTCGTGGATTTTGGCCGATTATTTTCCTACTGTTTCTTTTCCAAAATGTTTCTAAAACATCATGGAGTGTTTTGGCATTCATTTGAGGGATCAAAAGGGTCTCATTAGCTCGGTTGAAGGTTGGATAATCCGAACTGTAAATCGTTGGTTCATGCTCATTTCTTCATCATTTTTAGTGAGGTTGGGCTTATTTTGATCCCCTCTTCATGAGGATTCAATTCCCATTCATACTTGTTGATTTAGATGAGAGTTTAAAGGTTTAGGTTCCAAACTCGTAACCTGCAACTCGGTTGTTGGGGGTCAGTTTTTGAGTTTTGTGATCGCGGAGTAGGGTTCTTAGAACCCTCATGGCCTCAGTTTGAAGTCTTGATAAGCCAAAATGGAATTGGTAAACGTGGGTTCAGACCTGCTTGAGCAAGGTCTATCCATGGCTGCCTTGTGTACGGCTGATGTTTCTAAGGGGTTTTAGATCGAGATTTTCATGCCTCATTCATGTATATTCATCCTAATCATCATATATACTAAATCAAAGGCTAAAACAGATTCATACGTAGGTAAATTCTAGAAAGAGAAATTCAAGTGTTTTGTGGGTTTACCTTGTTCCAAACTGTTTCTCTCTCCTTTGCTCCTTGCTTCCCACTTTTGAATGTCCTAGAATCTCCTTCAATCTCTCCTTCACTCTCGGATGGTTGTGTGTGTGTGTGTACAAGCACCATGCATATTGTATAAAGAGAGTGAATCATGGCAAATCTGATTGCCCCTCCATTTGGGTTAGCCAATTTCAGGCTTCTTCATGAGTGGGTCTGAATTGCCACTGTTGGGCAGGCCATTGAGTGGCCGGTTGTGTGTGTGTGTGGTGTTTGACTTACATATATATATATATATATATGTATATATATACATGGTTCAACCCTAATACCCTTGGATAATACACACACCTCTCTTGACACACACTCACCTTTGTACACTTTGGACAATAGCATGCCCTCTTATCCCATATATAATATACATACATTTCATATTTTAACATACATGCATGCATGCATGCATACACACACTCATATATATATATATATATATATTCATGTATAATTATATATATATTTAAGGTTATAATCATTTATATAGTATATATATATTTTTGCATTTAATTATATATATTAGTTGTTACAATAATATTTAAAATAATTAATTACTTTAAAAATTAATTATTTTCTTAAATGTATCATCTTGGTACTAATCTTCGTATCCTCGTAATACGTGTCAAATTCTCATACTCGTATCAACAATCGGTAGTTGACGTGAAAATATAATTATCACAGAATCGACATGTTGGTGATTGCAACGAAAGTGATGTACAGTCGTCCTGACTTTTCAGGACATTTACTTAAAAGTTCGCGCGTCGGGGTTGACACCGACCTCGTTACTAAAGGCGTCGATTTCTAGTTTTAACACAACAGCTTAATAGTCCCTAATTCGGATTGGGATATTACACAAGGGGCCAAAAACAGAGAAGTCATCCATGAAGACTTCTAAAAATTTCTCTACCATGTCGGAGAAGATAGACATCATGCACCTTTGAAAGGTCGCCGGTGCATTACACAATCCAAAAGGCATGCGGCAATATGCATATGTGCCAAATGGACAAGTGAAAGTGGTCTTGTCCTGATCCTCCAGAAAGATCGCAATTTGGTTATATCCAGAATAACCATCAAGAAAGCAATAATAGCTTTGACCCGCTAACCTCTCCAAGATTTGATCAATGAATGGGAAAGGAAAGTGGTCTTTTTGGGTCATAGAGTTGAGCTTGCGATAATCAATACAAACTCTCCACCCTGTGGTGGTGCGCATAGGGACAAGCTCACCCTTATCACTCTTAACAATAGTGATACCAGACTTCTTTGGTACCACTTGGGTGGGACTCACCCACTTACTATCAGAAATTGGGTAAATAATACTCGTATCTAGCAATTTGATAACCTCCTTCATGAAAACTTCCTTCATTTTGGGATTAAGCCTTCTCTGCATTTCTCGAGATGGCTTTGCATTATCCTCTAAATGAATGTGGTGCATACAAATAGAGGGATCAATCCCTTTCAAATCAGCTACAGACAAACCTATAGCACCCTTGTGCTCTTTAAGAACCTCAAGAAGACGACACTCTTGATCACTTCAAAGATTAGAAGCAATGATAATAGGGAGAGTGTTATCAGGACCCAGAATGAATACTTAAGAGTAGCCGGGAGTGGCTTCAACTCAAGCTTTGGAGGAATTTCTAAAGATGGAGGAGCAAGAGTGCTCGCAAGATTATGTAGGGGTTTCGGTCTAGACTTCCAAGGAGGATAGTTTATAGAAGGAGAACGGTCAAACAATGAATTGACTTCTTCAATAGAACCATTAATATCGAAAGCATCACTATCAAAGTAAGTCAAACATCTCTCCAAAGGATCCTCAATCAAGATTTGAGGGAGAGATTCCTCAACTATCCCTCAATCATATCCACTGAAAAACAATCCTCCTCATGTGGAGGTTGTTGTGAAGCATTGAAGACATTGAGCCTCACAGTCATATTCCCAAAAGAAATATCCATCACTCCAGTTCGACAATTAATACATGCATGAGCAGAAGCTAAGAAAGGTCGACCTAAGATAACGGGAATTTGACGCTTAGGGTCATGAGCGGGTTCCATGTCTAGAACTAAGAAATCAACTGGAAAGTAGAATTTGTCTACTTTCACCAAAACATCCTCAATGATCCCACGAGGTATCTTGACGGATCTGTCAGCTAACTGCAAAGACACCGTTGTAGGCTTCAACTCACCTAACCCAAATTGCTTATAGACAGAGTATAGCAACAAATTGACACTTGCCCCCAAGTCAAGGAGCGCCCTCTCAATAATGTGATTACCTATGACATAAGAAATTGTGGGGGCTCCAGGATCTTTGAACTTAGGTGCAGTTTGGTGCTAGAGAATTGAGCTCACTTGCTCTGTCAGAAAGACCTTCTTTGACACATGAGTTTTAGCTTTTCGCTTTTGAGTGCAAAGGTCTTTCAAGAATTTGGCATAGGAAGGAATTTGCTTGACTGCATCAAGAAGTGGCAAATTAATCTTAACTTGCTTAAAAATCTCAAGCATTTCCTCCATATTTGCACCCTTTTTCCCAAAAGGAGAAGGGTCGGGCAAACAGTAAGGGTAAGGGGCCTTGCGCACATAGGATGCCACAGGAACACTCAAAGGATCACTTGGGGATGAAGAATCCCCTTTTTGCAAATTCTCATTCTCAACTACATCCTTTTTAGAAGAACTTGTCAATTCACCCTCAGCCTTATTCTCAACTTTGTTATCTACCACTCTCCCACTCCTAAGAGTAGTTATGGCCTTAGCTTGCTCATGAAATTGATCATTGGAGTTAGAAGACTCTACCCCATATTGGCCTTTAGCGTTGTTCACAGGTTGACTTGGTAAACATCCCTCATCTCTTCTACTCACAGCTTGTGCTAGTTGTCCCATTTGGGATTCTAGCTTCAAGATGGACTGAGTGTGTGAGTGGAGAAATTGAGTGTTAGACTGATGATTTGACTCTAAAGCTTGCAAAACACTCAACACATTGTCCTCAAAAGCTGAATTTCTAGGGGGAGGATGTAACACCCCGACCCTGATTAAGTAATGATTAGTTACTAATCATTTATCTGAACTAAACTTAAAGAATAATTAAAAAGCTAACCTAATTAGGAGTTGACTGAAAGAAACGGCGTCGAAAAATAAGTTACAGAATAAAAGTTAAGTAGGAAATAGTGAAACTGCATTAATGCGCAACCAAACAGGGCCTAAGCCCAAAATATGAAAAATTCCCAAAAGTGTGGCCAAGGGGACTTGAACCCTTGACCAAGTGGGCATGATTCTTATTACCCAAAAAATTACCAAGTAGGCTGCTATCATTTTTGTGCCTATAAATGCAACCCAATTATATTTAAACCCAATTCAGCCAAGGCCACCTCCCAAATTGGCCAATGGCCATGCATGCAACACATCACCACCACATCATCCTATGCACCCTAGCCCATCATCACCCTACCTTAGGGCACTTGATCTCACCTTCACCAATTACTTTACATGCAAAACCCAAAATAATCACTTTGGTTCAAATAAACCAAATAAGTAAAATACATATGGGTGTATGGACGGTTGAAGTAAAGAATCAGAAAGTGAGGTGCAGTCTGAAGTTTTAGAGAGAGTGTGAGTTAGGTAGAAAGTGGAGAGAATCTAAAGAGAGAAAGTGAGACCTTGTGTGTGAGTTTGGCCATTGAAGGAGCAAGGGAAGGGAACTGAGGACTGGAAGTACACGGTTGGAACAAGCCAAAGCACTGAGGTCTCTGCTTAAGCCACGAACAAGGAGGGAGAAGCTGCTGTTTGGAGGTATAGCCTCAAACTGCCCCATTCTTGGTTTTAAGTTTTGATACTGTTTTAACATTGTAAAGCCAGTTAGATCGCATGCATGCAGCTTAAAACATTTTTGTCATTGAATTAGGCATGACAATGTGAGACCGAGGCAGTTTAAAACCTTAAAACCGTACACATCCGCCATGAACGGACCTTAGAAAACCCAGGTCTGAATCAACCCTAACAGAATGAAACTCTGTATGTAGGACATTAAAATAGACCCCAAGGGGATCTCAAAAACCATAGGCCGCGACCCCAGAACCTAGTTTAAGGCCCTCAAATTTCAAACTCTAGCCACGGGTTTAAAACCCAATTCTTCAAGAAAATTGACCAAACTAAAATATGAGAATGGGGACTTGAACCCCATGCTCTGTAGGTCACGACACATCAGATTTCATAGGAAACGGACCTAAAATGAAGGAGCTAGAACAAGTTGCAGGTTCGGGTATTTTGTATGAAACCGAGCATTTGGGTTAGCTACACGACCTCAAATGAATGCCAAGATGTTGGCCAAACCTCTAGGGTCCTAGAACACCAAGAAACAGAGAGAAACACCTCTCCAAAACTCACGAAAATGGAAAAGAATAAACCCAGAAATTAGGGCAACAGTCCACTGTTTGATGAAGAAGACGACGAGTCGACCGAGTCGACTCGTCCAACGCGTCTAGACCCACTGAATCGACTCAAACACGTGTCAACCTAAGACCGTGCCACCGTTTAATCGAAACTGCGCCGTTTTGGTTTAGACGTTTTAAATTAAAACCTGGAGATGGCCTGTTTGGTCACGGGTTTTGTAAATTAAAATCAGATTTTTGAGTTAACCAAATCAGGGATAAGGGATTTAATGGGGCTATGGCATTCCGGTTTTCCTGAAGTGGACTGGACCGGCTGGTTCAGCGAGTTGGTCGACCGGTCTAGGGTTTCAAACCCAAAGCCCACTGGTTCACAGAAAAATTTAAAATAAACAAAAACCAAGGTTTTTGGAAATTACGAAATGACCCAACAGTTTTGGGAAAATTTCATTCTGGCCCAGATTCTGGAATTTTATTCCATTTATACCCCTGATAAATTAATAAATAATAAATTAAATTATTTAATTAATTTATTAATTAAATAAAAATGACCAAATTACCCCTAGGTCATAAATAAGTCAAACGGAGTCCGAATAAAGTAAACGAATAGTGGTTTTTGACTATTTTGGACGTTCCAGACTCAATGGTGTGGTCCGTTTTACGAGACGAGGCTTCAAAAATTACGATACGTTAAAGTACAAATTACCAAATTGCCCCTAATGTAGTCGATGCCCAAACAAGACAAGTTATTAGTGTAATCTTATTTTCTTGGGCCTTCTGAGATCAACAGTGAGGTCCGATTCACGAGACGGGACTCCAAAAAATATGACGCGCGAAATGACCAAACTACCCCTAAGGTACCCGAAGCCCAAATGAAACTAAAAGATAGTCTATTTTGACTATGTCGGACATTCCAAACCCAACGGTGAAGTCCATAACACCAAAATAGGTACTGAAAATTTAGTCACGTGTAAAATAAAACTCATCAAGTCACCACGAGTTGACTAGTAAGACCAATCCTAGGAAGTTAGGATACGTTAGGACTAAAATTAAATGAAAGAGCATGAATAGGTAACGATTTAAGGTAAATGTGAAGTTAACGAGTTCTTTATAATTTTCTTAGGAAATACAAAGGGAAGGGAAAAGCCCACCAGTAGTGCAAACCCGGGGAATCAAGGTGAGTAACCTCACATTTGAAGTGGAGATTTAATCCCACGGATTTGAATGATGTTTTAAATATCAAATTCTGTCTTTACACAATTCCGTTTTAAATATTCTGTTATGACATGCTTCCTGAATAATTTACTACTGTTCTCTGAGATATACTTCTGCATGTCTAAATTTTCGATTTCAAATGTTATTATATATCCTGAATTTACATGTTTCACGTATTTCGATACCCTGTCATGAGATTATGAACTATATGTTTTGAATGCTTTTAAATGCATCAACACGAAGGAATTATGGGTTAAATGCTTTTAAATGCAAGATAAATTGTGCATAAGCACCACGGATTTCTATCGGGTTTCTTAGGAACCCAACTACGATACGAATAAATGCCAGGTAGCAGGATCTAATCCCCCAGGCATATGAGATATCTCCACGAAAAGAAAAATGGGAATCTGGTTCGAAACGGATTCTGTTAATGAAAGTGATAAGGTGTGTGTTGAAAATGGAAGCAGGCTTTTTCCTCATTTTCACCATGCATATTTACATGATTTGAAATTCACATACCTTATTCCGAAAGTACAAGTTAGCTTGAATACTGTAATGTTTCAAAGCCATTGTTTAAAGAATGCATGTACTCTATGTTCCAAGTATACGAGCAATTGGTAGTGAGTATTTTACAAAATTCTCACGTGCGAAACCACTACCAATTGAAACCCATGACAGATGTTAGAATTACTCACTGGGCTTTTCGAAGCTCACCCCATTCCCTAACATTTTTCAGGTGATGACGATGGGTGGACCCTTGCCCAATTTGGGGAGAAATGATAGGCAGCTCCATTAGGATTCTGGAGATATTTTTGGGAAGTATTAGGGCCTATGGTTGGTCGAATTGTGATGTCGTACTTTTGGGACAATTATGTATTTAAGCCCAAGAGGCAACCACATATGTACTTAAGCCCTTGAGGCATTCGAATATGTATCATGTATAAGACTTTAATTTTTAGTATGCTCTGATGTGATTATTCATGTGTACCGCTATGAAGAGCGACAGTACCGGATGGCTGTGCGAAAGTTTTTTAAAAGATTTTTTAAAAAAAAAAAGAAAAAGAAAAGGTTTTTCACGCTTCCGCAAATCAAGGCCGCACCGCTATTCGATACCGTCGCCCAAGTTTTGCCTTGCCCTCAGGCTCCCGGGCCTGAAGGCGGCGGTCGCGATCCGAGATCCGCACAGGGTGGGTTTCGGGTCGTGACAGAGGAGGTGGTTGTTGATATTGTTGAGGAGGACGGTAGGACGATGATGGAAAAGAATTAGGCACATTTGGCCTTGAATTTTGTGAGAATTGAGGATTTGAGCCTTGAGGCCTCCAAGAAAAATTTGGATGGTTTCTCCATCCCGGGTTGTACTTGCTAGAATATGGATCATTAGCTGGTTTGGAAAAACCTTGAAGAGCATTAACTTGCTCTTCCACAAACTCTGGATATTACGGGGCTAAGGGACAGTCTGACACATAATGAGCTGGGCATGAACATAAAGCACACACCTCTTGAGTGGCAAGAGCAGAAGTAGAAACTTGTCCCCTAGCCAAAACTTGGTCTAGTTTCCTAGACAACACCGCAACTTGCTCTTGGACATCCACAGTTTGTCCAACTTCATAAATGCCACCTCTTTGAGGGACACTAGAGGAGGTGGGTGGAGCTCTCCGACTTGCTGAGGCATGGTGTTGTGAATTCTCACTAAGGGTCTCAAAAAGATCCCTTGCCTCATCTTGATTCTTGTTGAGGAAAGTCCCTTCACAAGCAGAGTCAATCATTTGATGGTTTTGTTCTGTGATACCGTCATAAAAACTCTATACCAACTGCCAACGCATGATATCATGATGGGGACACTTCTTATGAAGGTCCAAAAATCTCTCCCAAGCTTCATGACAAGACTCGCCATTGAGTTGAATAAAATTTGTGATGGTTCTTCTCATATCATTGGTTTTGCCTGTAGGAAAGTATTTTTTAAAAAACTCTTGTTGGAGTTGAGTCCAAGTTGTTATGGAATTTGTAGGCAAAGAACCGAGCCATTGTTTGGCTTTATCTTTCAATGAAAAAGGGAACAACCTTAACTTAAGAGCATTCTCACTCAGATTTTGCACATTGACAGTGGTGCAAAGCTCTAAAAATTCATTCAGATGTTGATATGGGTCCTCATTTGATTTCCCATAAAAAGATGGTAACATCTGAATGGTTTGGGGTCTAATTTCATAATGCCCAGTTACAGTAGGCATTTGAATACATGAAGGATTGGTATATGTTGTAGGAACAAAATGAGCCTTAAGAGGTTGTGGTTGTTGTTGTCCACCATTATCAGTCATGTCGATAGAAACAGGATTTCCTAAAACCTCAGACTTAATGGATAAACTACGAAAAGCTCTCAAGGTTCTTTCTAGCTCAAGGTCTAATTTTTCTAAGTTTGGGTTGCACGAACGATGACCAAACATAAAACAAATAAACCTATCCAATCAAATATACCAACTGTAGAAAAAATAAATGCAAAGAGAAGGGAAAGATTTCACCGTGATCGGTTGCAAAGAAGATAGAATTTTTTTTTTATCAACCCGTGTTTGCTCCAATCGACTCCGCTTCTCTTTAGCTTTTTATAATTGTTGCACGCCAACGACAAAGAGAAAGAATAATAGCAGAAAATAAAGAATTAAAATAAAAATCAACTACTAAATTTTTTAACAATTCAACAATCCCCGGCAACGGCGCCAAAAATTGATCTGTCGTGGAAATCAATCAAATTACCAAACTAAACTACTAGTATAGTAGATAAGTAAGAGTCGAACCCACAGAGACTGTTAATTGTTTAAAAACCAAAGTTGAGATTAACTTTAATTCAAATTCACAAAGAGTGATTGTTTGTTGATTTTTTTCTAAAATTAAATGAGAACTATAAGTAAAGTAAATATTCAACTGAATTAATGATGAATCAAATTAAAAGAGGATTCCTAGGGTGTTGAATCCCCCACTAATCTTGTAACTAGCTTCAATTGTATTAATTCTTGGGCCATTAAATTTGGATGTAAAAGATGTATCTTGGCTACAAGCCTCAATACAATCATCAAGAAAACCACGCACCAAAACCTTAAGCACGAATCATCTTTGGTCAACACAAATTGTCTACGCTAATTCTAAGGTCATAGTCACAATTTGTTTTCCCTGAGTTATGACTCGTCCTACGGTTTTGATGTAACACCCCAGACTTAATTATTAAATTATGTAATGAGAACTCTTTCTGAAATCTGATCTGGCATTTAACTGTTTAAATTCAACTGTTTAACACTGGCAAAACCATGTTAGCTGATTTCAAAATTCTGAGAAACTGATTACTGACATTGAACCCTTGGACACTGAAGCTAACCTAACTAGGAGTTGACCGGAAGAAACCGCGTCGAAAAATAAGCTACAGAATGAAAGTTAGGTAGGAAACAGTGAAACTGCATTAATGCGCAGCCAAACAGGGTCTAAGCCCGAGTATGGAAAATAACCAAAAATGTGGCCAAGAGGATTTGATCCTTTGACCAAACTGGGCAGAATTTGGTTTACCAAAAAATTACCAACTAGGCTAGGATCATCTTTGTATATATATGTGCAAAGATATATATTTAAATAGCATTCAGATTTGGCCATTCCCCAAAGTGGCGAATACCCAAACATGCAACACCTCAGCATTGCATCATGCTATGCCATAGCCATCATACCTATAGTTCATGATTGCACCATCTCCCAACCAAATTGCATGCAATGTAATCATGCATTTGGGGAGATGAAGGGTCAAGAGAAAATGTGATATATGAAATCTCCATATATGCAGATCTGTAATTGAGAGAGTTTAGTATACTGTTCCATAGAGATGGAGAGAGAGTCCATGTGGGAGAAACATGGTGGGTGAAAAAATCAAGTGTGTGTATGGTATGTCTTCATGGGAGATGCACCAAAGAGAAAGGAGGAAAAGGACTGAGATGCATGACTGAACTGAGGCACCATCGAGGACCCCATACTGAGCCATGAATGAGGGAGCCGTGGTCGACCAAGGTAAATGCCATGAAAACCTAGAAAATTTCCTTTTCTTTTTCTTACTGTTTTCAATCATTTGAGGCCATATAAACTGTATGTACGAACTACTGTGAGGTCTAGGAACTAATATAAGTTAACTGGGAGGGTCGGATAGGCCCCAAAACCATGAGCCACACACAGACCGCCATGGATGACCTCCAAAGATACAGTTCTGAAACAACCTCGACCGAACCAAGTTTGGTTGGTCAAGACATGATCTAGACCTCAAGAGGGTTTTAAAAACCCTAGACCACGACCCCAACGCTCAAGTTAAGACCTTCAAAACCGAAGTTGCAGGTTCGGGTTTAAAACCCAACCTCACCTAAACCTCGATTAAACTGGATTTTTAGAATGGGGATTAAATCTGCATGTCACGAGGGTCAGTTTGGGCTAAACCACGTAAGATTTGATGGTGAATTGAAGGTTTACTAGGCAGTTACAGGTTCGGTTATTCCCACCTGAACCAAGCATTTGAGCTAAATTTGAAGCTCAAAACGAATGCCAAATTGTTGGCTTGATTCCTAGAAATGTTTTGGGATGGATGGCAGAGAAAATCGGTGTTGGGAACTCTACGAAAATGAAGGAAAAGAAAACTGGAAACTAGGGTTACTGTTCATCGTCGTGAGGAAGACGATGAACAGTACCGGACACGGTTCGGGTCAATTTCAGGTTCGGGTCGGGACCCGACCCATCGCACAAACGGGCTTTAGTAGGACGGCATCGTTTTGATGTTGGGATGTTTTAATTTAAAAAAAACTGAATTCGGCCTGTTTGGATACGGATATAAAAAATTAAAATCAGGAAATTGGTTAACCTGAATACGGATAGGGGCCAAATTAAGGTTAACTGGGATATCTTATCCCGGTTTTCTGAGGGACAGTGAACCGGTTGGTTCATAGTGTTTTGGACCGGTTCAAATTCTTGAACCCTAAAACCAATGGGTCTGAACCCTAAATTTATAAAGTTCTATTTTGACCCCCAAATGTTTTCTGATATTACAGTTAGACCCCAATAGTTTTTGAATATTGTACAGTGGCCCATATTTTGGAAAAATTGTACATTTAAGCCCTGGTAAATTAATTAAATAATAAAATAATTATTTAATTATTTTATTAAATGGGTAAAATTACAATTCTACCCCTGGACATTAAATATGTCAAACGGAGTCCAAATAAATTAAATAAATAGTGTATTTTCACTATTTCAAATATTCTGGACTCAATGGTACAGTCCAAATTGGGAAATTAAGTACCGAAAAATATAGACCTGTAAGTGACAAATGATTGTACTACCCCTGAGGGTACCCAAGCCCAAATAAAAATGAAAGATAGTCTATTCTGATTATGTCGGGCATTCTGGACTCAACGGTGAAGTCCGTTTAATGAACTGAATTCCTGAAAAATACAGACACATAAAATGTGAAATTACCAAACTGCCCCTGATGCCATACGAAACCTAAATGAAGTCTGATTCAAATGAAGCTGATACCGATAGAAGCCCAGATACCTGTGAAACTGTATACTTGATTAAATGATGAATCAGAGTCAGAATCTTACGAAACGTAAAATGACCAAAATACCCCTGAGCACATGAAGTGCAAAGTAGAGGTGGAATAAAGGTCAAATTGATCTGATAAATTATCATAAGGATAATTATGAACACTGAAGGGCTAAATAAGACTCCGGAACAGTTAACGCATAAAACGAGAAACGACTAGTGTGTCCCGATGACCAAAAGCAGATACCAAACGAAGTCCAAAGGACTTAGAAAATTATATCTAAGATATGTGGACTATTCTGAGGACCACGATAGGGTCCGGGACAAGAATGGACAAGTTACCATTTTGCCCCTAAGGCTAAGTAAGCCCTTAACTGATAGCGATTCAAGTCTAAAAGACTTAGAACTTCATGTATACGATATATGGGATATTCTGAGAACCACGACTGGGTCCGAGGCAAGAATGACAAAATTACCATTTTGCCCCTATGGTTAAAATAAGAACCTAACTGATACCGATTGGAGTCTAAAAGACGTAGAACTTTATATTTAAGATATAAAGACTATTCTGAGGGCCTTAACAGGGCCCAGGGCAAGAGTGATAAAATGACCGTTTTGCCCCTAAGGTTGAAAAAGTAACTGACTGATAACGATTGAAGTCTAAATGACTTGGGTTATAATCCTGATGACTGCTAAGCCTAATTTAAGAATAAAATAGCCCCGGATGAAACCCGATGAGAGGGCGATAGGCTACTAGGCTATCTTAGGTAAACCGATAGACACCTAAGATAACGAATAAGGCCTGAATGGATGAATTCTGATCTGTCTGTGATTGATGATGATTATTCAGGACATACATGGAGATGCCTGACGTACTTGGAGGTTATCGGATTGTTTGTGCAAGGAGATAACCGTAACAGTTTGTGAGTAACTTGGAACTTCTGGCTTGGTGTATAAGTACACCGTCTAGTTACTGTATTTTGATTCACTGTACTGTTTTAGCTGCCATACTGTTTAAATGCATGTTTTTAAATGCATACTCTTTTATAATGTATTACACGTGACATGATTTTGTACTGTCCTGCTCTCCTGTTCAGTTCGGGTCTGTCCTGGTTTTGTTCTGTACTGTTGCGTCTTGTGAGTAACCTTGACTCCTGAATTGGTGTATAAGTACACTGTCTAGTTACTGTATTTTAAAATACTGTACTGTACTGTTTTTATCTGATACACTGATTTCATGCTTTTACTCAAATGCATGATTTTTTACTCTGTCTGGCTTCTCTATTCTGTACTGAAATAAACCGATCACTGTTCTTAACTATTTCTGAAAGAACAACTGATTCTTGGTACCACCTTAGTCTTGAGCACTATATGAGCATACTGCACTGTTTAATCTGTGCATACTGTACTGTTTATCCTGTTATACTGTTCTGCTTTGCTCATTACTGACCTATTCTGTTACTCTGATGTTTTAACTGTACTCCTGTTTTAATACTGTTTCAAATGAACAGAAATAAACCTATCGTTGTTTTTTACTGGTTCTGAAAGAACAACTGACTCTTGGTACCATTTCAGTCTTGAGCGCTAAATGAACACCGCACTCTTTAATCTGTGCATACTGTACTGTTTATGCTGTTATACTGTTCTGCTCATTACTAACCTGTTCTGTTACTCTGATGTTTACGTGTTATATTGTTCTGCTCTGCTCATTACTGACCTGTTCTGTTACTCTGATGTTTACACTGTTATACTGTTCTGCTCTGCTCATTACTGACCTGTTCTGTTACTCTGATGTTTTAACTGTACTCCTGTTTTAATACTGTTTCAAATGAACATATTTAACTATCTGTTATGTTTGATCCGTTCTGTCCTAACCTGTTCCGTTTGATCTGTTCAGTCCTGATCCATCCTGATTTGTTATGTTTGATCTCTTCCATTCTGACCTGTTTGCTCTGTTTCGATCTGTTCCGTTCTGTTCTGTCCCGTCCTGTTCTACTCAACACTGATCTATCATGTTCTTTGATGATGTACCTGTATCTGTGACTGACATACTGTTTTCGCTCAGTTCTGTCTTGTTCCATTTCGCTGATGACATACCTGTATCTCTGGTTGACATATTGTTTCTGCTCTGTTCTATTATGTTTTGTTCGGCTCTGATTGTTATGTTCTGTCTATTCTGATCTGTTGTTTTATTTTGTACAGTCCTGTTTTATTCTACTGAACTACATTTAAAGTAGATTTATAAAACTGCTATTTTAGAAACAACTGAACTACCCTTGTGCTTTGTAAACAAGAAATGGATTTGAAACCCTTGATAAGGAACCTGTGTTACTCATTGGGCTTTTCGAAGCTCATCCCATTCCCTAACATTTTTCAGGAATGATATCTATTGGATCTGATGGCACTTATCTGTGGAGACTGGATTATTAAGGATTGAATCTGTTTAATCAGGTGAGTGATGTACTACGACTGACTTGACTGATATGTACTAGATATAGACATGGCTCATGGATTTAAATGGTACTCTAGAGATTATAGTTCTGCTCTGTTGTTATATGTCGAATTATAGATATGCTCTGAGGTTAGAATTGTTAGCTGTTGGATTTTAGACTGGCTCTGTGGTACATAACCTTACGGTGAATACATGAGTTGCATTCCCTTGACAAAAAAAAAAGTTTTAAATTCCGCTGCATCTGACCCTACAGTTGGAGTGCAATTCACTGAAAAGTTCAGAAATTGCCTTCGGTCGATCACGTGGCGGCTGACTGGCATCACGTCCTCGACATCCGCGTAGGGTGGGGTTCGGGATGTGACATTTGATGTATGTACAAATATTACTATGGTATAACCACATAAACAAAATCATAGAAATTGATTACGTGAAACCGAATAATATAATCATTGCATTAATAAAATTCCAAAGTTATACAATCACCATCCAAAACTAATTAACCCAAAAATAAAATACAAAGAAGCACGATTACTTGACTAGGGTTTCATCTAAACCCTAGGAATGAGAGAAACTTAGCCCATGATAGTGGAAGAGGAGACCACCATAGCCATAGAGTTTTTCATCTTCTCCTTTAGAGTCATCTCGTTCCTTCTTCTCCTCCTCCAGATCCCCAAAAACGACCTCCCCTTTTTCCCAAAACCCTAGCTCACAATATTCTCCCCCTTTTCCAAAAATACCCCCACAAAATAAGAATTCAGGAAAATAGAATAAAATTCCGTAATTAGACATTAGGGGCCCAAAAAGGGAGGCTAAAGTGCTCCAAAATAGAGTCTGTAGTGCTAAAATAGGCCCTGGTCCACCTACATATGGACTAAGCCTCTCTTCTAACCCAAAATCACTTGTTTTCCACTTCTTTTAGCACTTCAAAGCTCAATATTTTCCTTTTGCTTCAAATCCATCACTAAATCATCAACTTTGACGAGCTTTCTTTGTAAAAAGATAAAACAAGAATTAACTAGCAAATACATATAGATTGGAGAAATTAAAATAATAAAAGTGCAAGAATATCTAGGGTTAACAAAATAAATATGAACTTTTAACTAGTTATTAGTGTCCTATGAAAAAATTGGGTTTTTCACTGAAATTAAAGGTCCAAGGTGAACTATATGCATGACATTAGGCTGGGTAAAGGAAAGTTGCAGGCTCCCTTCGACAGGATGTGTTATATACCTCCCGTGGTTGTTCAGGAAATGAATCACAGTTAAGTGGTACGACGACAATCCTTTTGATATACCTCCCACGGTACCATCAAAGGCTTTCCCTGGTTAAACTAGTAAGAGGTCGAGGAGTGAAGGGCTTTTACCGGCATTCCTAGCGGTAATGAACAAACTGGTGTACAGGCTACCAATCATCTGAGGGGTAGAAGGCTATCTAGTGCATATGCATGTCATGATGTGATGGGTATTCCAATTAAATTCATTAGCACATGAATTAAATATATCTAATCATCTATTCAAGTAATAATTAAATAAGATAAAACAAGAATTAAATACATAACCATAACAAAAGCCTTGTAGATGAACACAATAATAAGTCTAGCTCTCTAAGTCCTTAGCAGAATCGCCATTGTAAGCGCAGGCGCCGCAGAAATCTAGACATGGCTTTTAAAGTTTGCTCCCTCAAAGTGGGAGAGGAACACACCCTCTTTTTGGATTGGGGTGTACATGAATACACAAAGGACTTGCCAACTTGTTTTAAGATAAATAACAAGCAAACTTGATACAACCTACGAAGAATATATGTAAAAAGAAGAAAAATTGAAATTATATTCCTTTGATGAACCAATCCACAATGAACCAAATAAGTCCGAATCTGGGAGCTAAGGTACGAGATGCGAGGGGTTAGGCACCCATCCCACCCAATTTGAATAGACTGGCCTCAAATGTTCATCCATAAGGCTTAATATTCCATGACAAAATTAAGAGAGAGTGTGAGTAGAAAGAGATAATTACAATAATGACATGAACGAATAAAATAAATCCAATAAACAAAGTAAATAAGACAAAAAGAAGGAATGGAGAAAAAGACTAACATGAAGGAAATAATAAAAAAAGACATAATAATAATAATAATAGAGAGAGATGGGATGTGAGAGAGATTGACATGAATGAAATAATAAAAAAGGCATAAAGTAGATTGCTAAAAGAAAAATACTAGACTCGGGCCTATGAGGTGTCCTACGTATCCATTCAGATAATGGAATTAAAGCCAACGTAGTTCTCTAATTCAATTTATTCTATCAAGAGTGAAAGGATAAATTAAATTAGGAGAAGAGAGAATAATAGGGTTTTAGGGAGCGTACCTGATTGTTTGGGTTGAATAAGACAAGTCCTTGAGCTTGAATGTAACATCCCGAACCCCACCCTATGCGGATGTCGAGGACGTGATGCCAGTTAGTCGCTTTGCCTGTTTGTCGACTGACAATGTGACCAACCAAAGGCAAATTTCTGAACTTACCGATGAATTGCATTCCAAATGTAGGTTCAGAGCAGAGAAATTTAAAACTTTTTGTCTTGGGAATGCAACTCATCTATGTACCATAGAGGTATGTACCACAGAGCAAGTCTAAAACCAGATAGCTAATAACTCTAACCACAAAGCACATCTATAATCAGACATACAACACAGAGCATATCTAATCTCTCTAGAGTACCATTACCATGAGCCATGTCCCAATATCGGTAAATTTAATCGTATCATGACACTCACCTGAATAACCAGATTCAATCCACAAGAGTCCAAGTCTCCACAAATCAGTGCCATCAGATCCTTTACTTGGAATGCCCCTCGGCCTATCCATGTCATATCATGGTGCCTTCTAATCCAATGGAGATAAATCCTGAAAAATGTTAGGATAATGGGGTGAGCTTAAATAAGCCCAGTGAGTAACACAGGTTCCCTGTCATGGTTTTCAAAACCAATTCTTGCTTATAAAGCACATGGGATAGTTTAGTCATTTCAAAATTAACAGTTTTATAAATCCACTTTAAATGCAGTTTAAGTAGAACAAAACAGGATCGACTACCAATCACTTCAGAAATAAATAGAACAAACAGATCAGGACAGAATAGATCGTGATGCCAATATATCAATCAGAGACATAGGCATATCATCAACGGAACGGAACATAACAGAATTGAGCGAAAACAATATATCAATCAGAGACATAGGCATATCATCAACGGAACGAAACATAACAGAGTTGAGCGGAAACTATATATCAATCAGAGACATAGGCATACCATCAACGGAACGGAACGGAACAGAACAGAATTGAGCGAAAACAATATATCAATCAGAGACACAGGCATATCATCAACGGAATGGAACATAACAGAATTGAGTATATCAATTAGGGACATAGGCATATCATTAACGGAGTGGAACATAACGGAATTGAGCGGAAACAATATATCAATCAGAGACACAAGTATATCACCAACGGAACGGAACATAACACAATTGAGTATATCAATTAGGGACATAGGCATATCATTAACGGAATGGAACATAACGGAATTGAGCGAAAATAATATATCCATCAGAGACACAGGCATATCATCAATGGAACGGATCATAACGGAATTGAGCGGAAACAATATATCAATCAGAGACACAGGCATATCATCAATGTAACGGAACATAACAGAGTTGAGCGGAAACAATATATCAATTAGAGACATAGGCATATCATCAACGGAACGGAACATAATAGAATTGAGCAAAAATAATATATCAATCAGAGACATAGGCATATCATTAACGGATGGAACATAACGGAATTGAGTAAAAACAATATATCAATCAGAGACACAGTCATGTCATCAACGAAATGGAACATAACGGAATTGAGCGTAAACAATATATCAATCAGAGACACAAGCATATCATCAACGGAACGGAACATAATGGAGTTGAGCGAAAACAATATATCAATCAAAGACATAGGCATATCATCAATGGAACGGAACATAACAGAATTGAGCGGAAACAATATATCAATCAGAGACATAGGCATATCATTAACGGATGGAACATAACGGAATTAAGTATATCAATCAGGGACATAGGCATATCATTAACGAATAGAACAAGTCAGTATTGAGCGGAATAGAACAGAACAGAACATAACAGGACAAGATGCTAATTAGGCAGGACAGAACAAAATAGAAGTGCAGGACAGAACAAAATCATGCCACGTGTAATGCAATACAAAAGGGTATGCATTTAAGTATACGCATTTAAATAGTATAGCATATAAAATAGTATAGTGTATAAAGATAGAATATCTAGACAGTGTAACTTATACACTAAGTCAGAAGTTCCAGTTACTCACAAACTGTTCAGTAATAGATGTTCCCTGTCATGGGTTTCAAAAACCAGTTCTTGATTACAAAGCACATGGAGGGTTTAGTGATTTCAAAAATAGCAATTTTATAAATCCACTTAATGCAGTTAAGTAGAATAAAACAGGATTGAACTAAATGGAACAATAGATTAGAATAGATAGAACAGTACAGGACGCCAGTATATAAATACGAAGTGTGGGATAGAGCAAAATCATGCCACGTGTAATGCAGTACAAAAGGGGATGCATTTAGTTACGCATTTAAACAGTACAGCATATAAAATGGTACAGTGTATGAAGATACAATATCTAGAGAGTGTAACTTATACACCAAGTCAGAAGTTCCAAGTTACGCACAAACTTTTATGCTTATCTCTATTTACATATGTCCTCTAAATATCGTCTTAGGCACATCCTTCCATATCCTGAACAATCATCATTAATCACAGACAGATCAAAATTCATCCACTCATGTCTTATTCATCATCTTAGGCATCTATCGGATTACCTAAGATAGCCTAGTAACCTATTTCCCTTTCATTGGGTTTCATCCGAGGCTATTTCATTCTTTAATTAGGCTTAGTAGTTATCAGGATTATAACCTAAGTCATTTAGACTTCAATCGTTATCAGTTAAGTACTTAACCTTAGGGGCAAAATAGTAATTTTTCTCATTCTTGTCCCGGACCCTGTCGTGGTCCTCAGAATAGTCCACATATCTTAAATATAAAGTTCTAAGTCTTTTGGACTCAAATCGTTATTAGTTAAGTACTTATTTAACCTTAGGGGCAAAATGGTAATTTTACCATTCTTGTCCCGGACCCTGTCGTGGTCCTCAGAATAGTCCACATATCTTAAATATAAAGTTCTAAGTCTTTTGGACTCAAATCGTTATCAGTTAAGTACTTATTTAACCTTAGGGGCAAAATGATAATTTTGTCATTCTTGCCCCAGACCCTATCATGGTCTTCAGAACAGTCCACATATCGTATACATAAATTTTTAAGTCTTTTGGACTTCATTTGGTATCTGCTTTTGATCATCGGGACACATCAGTCATTTTCTATTTTACACTCTGACTGTACCAGAGTCATAGTTAGCCCCTCAATTTTTCGTAATTACTTATGACAATTTATTAGATCAGATTGGCCTTTATTCGGCCTCTACTTTGCACTTACCATACACAGGGGCATTTCGTGAAATTCTGACCTTGATTCATTATTTAATCATGTGTACAGTTTCACGAATATCTGGACTTCTATCAATATCAATTTCATCCCATTTAGACTTCGTATAGCATCAGGGGCATTTTGGTAATTTTATGTTTTTGTAAGATTCGGACCCCGATTCATCATTTAATCCTGTGTACAATTTCACGAGTATCTGGGCTTCTATCGGTATCAATTTCATCCTATTTGGACTTCATTTGGATTTGGTATAGCATTAGGGGCAATTTAGTAATTTCACATGTTGCATAGCCAAATTTTTCGGGACCTCGGTTTATAAAATGGACCTCACTATTAGGCCCAGAATGTTTGATATAATTCAATTGGACTATCTTTTATTTTTAATTAACCTTGGGTACCATTAGGGGCACTATAGTCATTCATAATTTATATGTCTGTATTTTTCGAACTTCGGTTCATTAAACGGACCCCACCATTGGGTCCAGAGTGTCTGACATAATTAAAATAGACTATCTTTTATGTTTAATTATCCCTAGCTATCATTAGGAGCAGTACAGTCGTTTACCATTTGCGTGTCTTTATTTTTCGGGACGTAACTTCCCAAATCGAACTCCACCATTGAGTCCGGGATGCCCGAAATAGTAAAAATACACTATTTATTTACTTAATTTGGACTTCGTTTGACCGATTTAATGTCCAAGGGTAAAATAGTAATTTTACTCAATTAATAAAATAATTAAATAAATTATTTTATTAATTATTTATTTCTTAGGGGCTTATTTGAATTTATCTTTTAAAATCTGGGCCAGAATACAATTATGCAGAACAATTGGGGTCAAAGTATAATTTACTAAACTTTTGGTTTTATTTATTTTAATTAAAGCTTGAACCAGTGGGTTTTCTAGGGTAAACCCTAAACCAGACCAGATACAGTGTGAACCAGCCGGTTCAGTTCATCCTCACTGAACCGGAATAACATATCCCTGTTATTCCAATTTGGCCCTTTATCCATGTTTCAGTTATCCCTAATACTTGATCTCTAATTTCTTATTTCCGTAACCAAACAGTTTATTTAAAACTGGCTTCAAAATGACACAGTTTCATTAATGTGGTGGCCGTCCCGCAATTCGACATGTGTCCGAGTCGACACGTTCGGTCTGAGCGAGTTGGGCTAGTCGACTCGGTCGACTCGTCGTCTTTTTCATCGCACAGGGTACTTTAGCCCTAGTTCACTGTTTCCATTTTTTCCAATTTCGTGGATTTGAGGGTTGTTTCTTCCTCTGCTTTTGGTTCCAAATCATTTTTGGGAGCATGAGGATCGTTTTGGCATTTGTTTGGAGCATTAGATTGAGCTCAAATGTTTGGCCTGGGATTGAATAACCGAACCTGCAACTAGCTCGTAAATCCCTGTTTTTGACCCAAATCTTGTGAGGTTTCTTTAGTCATGATCTTTTGGTCATGGGGTTTCATTCCCCATTCGTAAAATCACATTTTACAGTGAGTTTTGAAGACTGAGGCTAAAACCCGAAACCTGTAAGTGACGATTTGGGAGCCCTTGCTTAGGTTCTTAGGTCTCAGATTGGGGTTTTTCAAACCCTCAGAAGGTCTAGTTTAGGGCTTGACCAACCAAACTTGGTTTGGTCTCAGTTGTTTCAGACCTACTCTTATAGACGTCTGTTAATGGCAGATGTGCACTGTTTGGTGTTCTAGGGTTGTTTCAAGGTTCAAACTTCATGCCTCAATCATGTTTTATATATTCTAAACATTATGCATGCAGTTAATAGGGCTCAATAGAACTAAAACAGAACTAAGAATTTTGAAAGCAGAAAAATCGAAATCAGTTTTAAGGCCTTATACCTTGGTGGTCTCTTCCTTCCAAGGCTCATATTTGAGGCTACAATGTCGACCCAACCATGTAGGTAGTCCAGCCCCTCATTCTTCACTTTCCTAGTTGGGAGTTTGCATGCACACATAATTTCTCACACACAAGCTCTCCACTTTCTCTCTCTACCTCACTCTCTCTTTAACCGAGCACACACCCACACACCCACACACTCCAAGTTTCTTAGACAGTTAGGGTCTGAACACACAACACACATTTTAAGTGTTTTAAAAGTAGAGCTTACACATATAAGTGTACACCTATACATATGCATATATCCATACACTTGTAGGGTTCAAGTGTAATGATATAGGCTAGGGTAGAGGGTGATGTGAGCTGATGTGAAGAGGATCAATGGATGATGAGGGGTTTGCATGTATGACCATTGGCCAGCTTGGGAGGTGGCCTTGGTGGAATTGGGCTTATATACAATCTGGTTGTGTATTTAGACACAAAGATATTTGCAACCCACTTGTTAAATTTTTGGGTGCTATGTGCTTCCTTCACTTGGTTAAGGGTTCAAATTCCCTTGGCCTCACTTTTGGGCATTTTCCCCTCATTTGGGCTTATGTCCTGTTTGGCTGGCACAGAATTCTGTTTTGGCTATTTCCATTATATTTTCTTTTTCAGTGCTCTTTTTACAAAACGGTTTCTTCTGAAGGTTTCGTACTTTGGTTAGCTTTGTTGTCAAAGGTCTCGTGTCAGTTATTATTTATTTGTGGCCGTCATAGTTGGCTAATTTGAGTTTCCATAGTGTTAAAATGACATCATTTCACCTAATTAATTGGTAATTAGGTTCGGTTATTACACCCTCCTCTCTTGACGTGTTTAATTATTTTATTGGTCTATCGTGACCGTAGAGAGAGATTCCCGATTAACTTTCTTAATTGTTCTTTATGTCGGTTCTAATTAATAATTAGCAAACTAATTATTAATTAATCGGGTCGAGGTGTTACATTGAACTCCTTGGATTTAATCTTCAATGGATTAGAACTTCATCTTCAATTGATTAGAACTCTTGCTTGTGTAGCACAAGGCTTCAACAAATATGGAAGAAGAAATATGGAAGAGAGAGAATGAGAGAATTATTGTTGTAGCACCTGGCTTTTTAATGATAATAATGTGGAATTGGAACCCTAAATGATGGTGCCTAAGGGGTTTTATTTATAGGAAAAAAGTAAGGATGTTTGATCCAAGGGCTCATAATGAATCCTATAGATGAATGGTGTAATACCCCGACCCAAATGAATTAGAATAATTCCATTTACGTCCAAAAGAGTCAACTAATAATACCGAGATTAGACCAAACCCATGAACATAGTACCAAAAGTAAACCGAGACCAACTCAGACCAAAAAAGTAGACGCTAAAATATATCGAACTATCATGATGATTAGTATATAGTGATGGGTATACATACCGAGTCAAATAGTAGAATCTATGATCTTAGAAAATTACAAGATTGGGAAGAAGCCCAAGTACGAACAGACCGAGTCAATAAATGTAATACAAAAATAAACTTGAACTATTGTAATAAGTTATGTACAATAATAGGCACGTAGTTCGAGATGAATAGTGAGATTCACAAATAAAGTGATATACGATATTTAAATATACGAGAAGTGAATTACAAGCAACCCCAAGTACCCTAAAACTACCATACGAGGAACCCAGATAGTATGGAGAATCGTGCATGTAGACCCGTACATGCATCGATGTACGTGCATGATAGATCATATAAATAGACAAGAATAAATATATATAATTATGCACATACAATGTGAGACATGTATATATGTGAGTATATATATATATAACATATATATTTGAGTATATATATATATATATATATAGATACATACATAGAAAAGTATATACGTACATAAAGTATAAATTATATAAAAAGTATACATTATAGTATAAATGTATTTATATATACAAGTACAGATTTAAATATACATGTGTAAGCATGCAAATGCATAAAAGCTGGTGAGAAGTGAGTGTCGGTAAAACACACTAAGTTTGTGTAAATGTGTGTGTTGTGTTGTGAAATATATTATATATTATATATACAAATATCCGAAGCAAATTAAAGCAAAGAAAGAAAAGAAAGAAGCAAGACAAATAAAAAATAGGAAAAAGAAAAGAGAGTCAAAGAATTCGACAAAAATAGGAGGAAGAGAGCGAAGGAAGGTGGGCGTGCAAGTGGGTGGCTTATAGCCTATATATACATGTTAACACTTAAGAGGAAATCAGAAAAGAAATAAAAAAAGTGGAAAAACCGAGAGCATTAGAAGGATTCAAAAGAAGAAGCTAGGACACTTAGAGGTAGATACCGCAAGCAAATGTAAGAAATAAGGTTGGTATCATTGAGTTTCTCTTTTTAATTTTTAAAGCATGAATTATAGATTAGATTATTGGGTCTTGTAGAGCTTGAAATATAGAACAATTTGCAAAAAGAATCAATGAAAAAGGGTTAAAAATGAGAAAGTTATAGGCAGTTACAAGTTGTGAGGATAAAATTGGTTTTGTGATTTTTGGGTCTTAAGCTTGATTTAAAGGATAGGGAATTTTTCATATGAGGTGCAGAAATGGATTGGCAAAGAATTTGAGTCAAAACAGTCAAGAAATTGTCACAGAATTAGAGAAAAACAACTCGTTGGAAAGTCGCCGGAGCTACGGTTCCTCCTATTTTGAGAAGGTCCGATGCACCAATCTAAATTTTGAGGTTAGATATGAGACCTACATGTAAATTAGAATCGAACCCCATTGAGCCAGTGTTAAAATTAGGCCAAAAAATGTTGGCCATTGCCAGAAGGGGTGACGGAGACGTACCGGAGACCCACCGAAGAAGAAGACACTGTGTAGAGTTTTGAGTTTGGGTCGGTTTAGGTTCGGGTCAGACCCGACCCACCCGCATGTATTGGATACCCAAAGTTGTGTCATTTCATGTTGTAATTTAAAAGGGAATTAAGAGTGTTTGGTGACAAGGATATAAAATTGAAATTAAGTTGATTTAGGATAGAGATAGCTTATCCCTATTTTGGGATTTAGCAACTGTTTGGCTACTCTCAATAGGAATAGTAATTTCTGAACTCACGAATTGGCCCAAGAGTTTAGAGAAATTTTAATTAGACCCCAGAGTTATGTTTATTATGAATTGACCCAAAGGATAAAATAAATTAATTAAATATTAATTAAATTAATTAGAAAAGGGGGAATTTGCCAAAATGCCCTTAAAGTCAATAAGTAGTCAAACGGACTCTGATTTAGGTGAACAAATAGTGATTTTTATTATTTCAAACATTCCAGACTCAACGGTGAAGTCTGATTTATGAAAAGAGGTCTCGAGTTCAAATGACCGTTTTGCCCTTTTTAGTACAGATGTCTGAATTGAAATCCGCGAAAGCTTAAACCAACTTTGTTCTATCTTGTGGAAAGTGTTTATTGACTGTTATATATCTTGATCATGATTTTCATACACTCTGTACATAGGCCTCGAGGGGCAAGACTTATGATCTCAGTAGCCCAATTTATATTGGCCTAGTAAGGCAACAGTTTCATTTTCGTTGCCGAGAAAAGTGATATTGCTTTTACTTTTCATGGGATTTTCCATGATCTCGATATATTATAAAGTGCCAAATTTGTGCTTAGTCACAAACTTCATCTGATGCTTACTAGATCTACGGGTCGAGAAAAGGGAATCTAAAGTGGCAATTAAAGTGGCATTTAAAGTGGGATTTGCGAGGTTGAGTACTGAATCGACGGGTTAGTGCTAGGCTGAGAGATCGAGGAAAAAAGGAACAAAAAGAGGTTAAGGGGAATGTCGGGCCCCAAGTTAAAGTGCATTCATAGTTGTTGTTTTCAGTATCTATTATTGGAAATTCATAGATGATCATATTATTTCCATATGAATGATCATGAAATTACACAGCTTTTTATTGAGTGCATATGATTATTCTTGAGACAACTCATAACTGTAGCAGTATGATTATATTATCAGACAGATTTTTTTTGATTTATCATTTGAGTTTCCTACCATTTGATATTCATTGATGAGTTCTATATTTCTTGACTGGCTATCATGTTTGCATTATCCTAGTTCTTTATGGATTATGCATTTTCTATATTATCCTGTACACATGGCAGAACAAAGGAGAATTACTTACTGAGCTTAATTAGCTCATTCCAAACTTACTAAAACATTTTCGGAAAGGAAGATGTAAAGGAGCAGTAGCAGTTTACTATATAGCAGTGGACATTTTTGAGATAAATGTAATGTATAATATTCAGTACAGTCTTGTAGCTCTCCCATGTCATCCACGTCTTGGGGATGTAATGTATTAGACTTTTTAAAATCTGTATTTTGAGAACAGATATAAATATATATATATATATATATAGCATGTGACTTTATTGAGAGACTTCCGCTGTTTATGTTATGATATTTATTGCATGTTAGTAGCACTTACTGTGTAGCAAGTTTCAGATGAGATCCGGTTCGGCAACAGTGTCGTGCCAGGGTTTGCGATTCGAGATCCGTAGAGGGTGGGTTTCGGGTCGTGACAGCTTGGTATCAGAGCAACTAGGTTGGCAAGTGGTTCATAGGAGATAAGACTGGAGTACTAATATTATCAATGTCAAGTAGAGTCAGTCAGTAGATAAATCCTGACATGATAGATAAACTCTTATATGAATTTTGACCGTTGATCTTTTATAATGCGTAGTTTTGGGAGATGATTAGGCTATTGTACCAGTAGTCGCAGGTATTTTTCTAGTTAGTTATGGCATATCCGCATACTAGCTTTATGTATTGATTATGCTTTCTGCATTCACTACTAGATTGATTTAGAAATTGAACTATTAGTTGAACATAGAAATAGAACTCTTAGGTTACATGTTAACCATTTCTATACTATTGGAAGAGTTATTATTGATGAATGCTATACATCGGGGAAATGATTAGCAATGAATGATATACATGTAGTATATGAGGTACAAATCATAAGTGTACAATTATTAGTTGATCTGAAAAGAATTTGATGATTTAAAATGATTAAATGATTTGTGACTGTTAGAGGACGATAAAAAGTTTATGTATTAAGGTTAATAGTCTTGGGAGAAAAGACTATATGCTAAATGAAAATTGATGATTTTGAACAACTAAGATGAGCAAGTAAATAGTGATCCTTAAAGATAGTAGTATATGTAATACCCCGACCCAAGGATGCCCGAACCTAAGACCCGTTTTACTAGGATTCAACAATAGTCCAAAAATTATTACGAGAAAGGATCGAAGGTCGGGAAATATAAAAATAAGTATATTGCAATACATGATTTTATTATTTGACGTAATTATATGTGTATATGAACACATGCTAAATACACACATTAAGTGTGTATTATGTGTGTGTATAACCAAAATGTGTAAATATAAGTATATATATAAATATATATATATATATATGAACTAATATAATTACATAGTAAATGATAGATAAGTATATATATATATATATATATATATATATACACACACGGCTGCCATATACATATAAATACACATATATAAAAGTAAAGTAAAGGAAATAAAAAATGAAAAGAAAATAAATGAAGTAAGAAGAGACTAGAAGTAGTAGAAGCATATAGAAGGCTAGAGAATTAAAACGAATAATAGAGAAACTCGGAGAAAGATATAGTGGGCTGCATGCAACCATGCAGCTGCTCTCCATTTAAAGGAAATAAAAATGAAAAAATGAAAAAATGAAAAAAATGATGAAGAAAGAGGAGCAACCAACAGGTGGCAATGCCACCGACTGTAAGGTCGGTTAAGAGAAGAAGTAAAAGGGAAAGAGAGGAAGTGTGAGAGAAAGAAAGGGGGATTGAGATGCAGGAGGGAGAGAAACAGAAAAAAAAGAGGTAAACCCATACTTTCTCTCTCTAAGTTTTATGCATATATACAACCTGTTTAAGCTTTGTTTATGCATGAATAATGTTTAGGATATATAAACTTAAACAGAGCATGAAAAAAATGGCTTTAAAACAACCTTAGAACATCGGACCCATGAAGAACTGCCATGAATGGACCTCCATAAGTACAGGTTTGAAACAATCAAGACCGAACTATGTTTGGCTTATTGGAACTTCAACTAGACCCCCAAAGTATTTTAAAAACACTAGATCGCGACCTAAAACTTAAAGGGAAGACCTCCAAAACTTGAGTTGCAGGTTCGGGTTTTGAAACCCAACCTCACCAACTCATATCAAAATCAAAATATGACAATAGGGATTTGAACCCCATGACGAGGGGACCAAACAGAAGAAACCCCAAGTGATTTGGCTAAAAAATGAGCATGAATGATCTAGTTACAAGTTTGATTATCAAATCTCTAACCGAGCACCCGAGTTCAATTTGAGCTCTTATATGAATGCCAAAATGACCCTTGGACTTCCAGAAACCATTTGGAATTGAACACAGGGAGTAAAACAACTTCAAAATTCACGAAATTGGAAGTTTAGAACCTCAAAAATTAGGGCCACAGTGACTAAATTGGTGAAGAAGGCAATGAGTTAACCCGCCATTTGAATTGAGTCAGGCGTATTAACTCAAGACACGTGTAAAGAGGCAGGGTAGCCACCGCATTATTGGGACGACGCCGTTTTGGGCTTAAGGGTTGAAAACCCTAATTTAACCTGTTTGGTTACGAGGTTTGGGCCCAAATTAAATAACCCAGGCGCGAATATGATATGCTATTCCAGTTTTAATGCCTTATACCCCGTTTGGGTCAAGAAAAATCAGAAAAAAATAGGGGGTCGTAGCCCTTGGGATTCGAATGTCCCACCTCACGAACCAACCCCACACTCCTTACCACTTGGACAGGCAGTGCCTGTGGTATATATTGTGGCAAATTATATATATAATTTATTTTAAGTTATGAAATATGAAAAAGAAAAAAAAAAAAGGCTCAACCCTTTGAGTTGAACCCCAGACCACCAAGACCCAATGCCCCTTCTTTACCAAATTGGACAGGACAATCCCGTTTCCTCTAAACGCACAAATATATATATATATATATATATATATATATATATATATATATATTATACATAAATTATATTAAATAAAATTAATTAAATTAATTAAAATAAATAATGACGAAATGGTCCGATGTCCAAATTGAACAAGTTATTAGTATATTTTTACTATCTTGGACCTTCTAAGACCAATGGTGAGGTACGTGTCGCGAGACGGGAATCCGAAAAAATTAAGACACGTAAAAATATAAAATGACCAAATTACCCCTAGTGCCCCTAAAGCCAAATGGAAGCCCGAGAGGGTCTAAATTGATTTTTTTTGACATTCCGGACTCAATGGTAAGGTCCATAGTATGAAATGAAGTATGAAAAAATATGACAAGTATGTAAAGTAATAGAATCAAACCTTATGATTTAATGAAGCTACCAAAAGATTATATTTAAAAAGTATATGCCTAAGATAGAAAAAGGATTTAATATGATCTAAGCATAAGTTAAGAGCATCAATAGGTGATATTGCAGTGAAATATTAAGTTGACAGACTTTTATAAACTGTTCTTAGGAACTACAAAGGAAAGGGAAAGGCACATCAATAACGCCAACCCAGGAGTAAAAGGTGAGTAACCTTGTGTTTGAAGTGGAGATTTAACTAGATGGATTTGAAAAAGTTTTAAGTTCAAAATATGTAAAACATTTGAATAGAAAATTCAGTATTTACGTGATTCTTGTTTTAAAGTATTTCTTTTACGTGATTCTTGTTTTAAAGTATTTCTGTTCTTATAAACCCCGTTGTGACATGCTCAGTGAATGGTTTCTACTACAATTTCTCTTTAAAATGTATTTTAGCATGTCTAAGTTTTAAAATGCCAAACGTTGTTAAATATTCTGAATTTGCATATTCCAAGTATTTAAAGATTTTATTATGAAGTCACGAACATCATGTGTTAAATGCTCATAAAAGCATCTATGTGAAGAAGTCATGTGTTAAATGTATTTTAAATGCAAGATAAATTGTGCATAAGAACCACAAATTTTGTTGAGTTTCTTCAACTATGACACGTGTTAAATGTTTTTAAGTATAAGATAAACTGTGCATAAGCACCACGAATTTTGTTGGGTTTCTTTGAAACTGGACCACGATACGAATAAATGCCAGGTAGCAGGATCTAATCCCCTAGGCATATAAGATATCTCCACGTAAAGTAAAACGGGAATCTGGTTTGAAACAGATTCAACTAATGAAAGTGATAAGATGTGTGTTGAAAATGGAAGCTGGTTTTACCCTCATTTTCACCATGCATATTTACATGTTTTGAAGTTCATATATTTTATGTGAAAAAGTACATGTTTAGCTTGAATACTTTAAATGTTTCAAAGCTATCTGTTTTAAGGAATGCATATATTATGTGTTCAAAGTATACGAGCAATTGGTAATAATTATTTTACTAGACCTACGGGTCAAGAAAAGGGAATCTAAAGTGGCATTTAAAGTGGGATCTTCGAGGTCGAGTACTGAACCGATGGGTTAGTGCTAGGCTGAGAGATCGAGGAAAAAGGGAACAAAAAGAGGTTAAAGGGTATGCCGGGCCCCAAGTTAAAGTGCATCCACAGTTGTTGTTATCAGTATCTATTATTGGAAATTCATAAACGATCATATTATTTCCTTATGAATGATCATGAGATTACACAGCTTTTTATTGAATGCATATGATTATGCTTGAGACAGCTCATGATTGTAGCAGTACGATTATATTATCAGACAGATTTTCCTTGAGTGATCATTTGAGCTTCCTACCATTTTATATTCATTAATGAGTTATATATTTCTTGACTGGCTATCATGTTTGCATTATCCTAGTTCTTTATGGATTATGCCTTTTTTGTATTGACTTGTACACATGGTAGAGCAAAAGAGAATTACTTACTAAGCTTAAGTTAGCTCATTCCAAACTTACTAAAACATTTCAAGAAAGGAAGCTGTCGAGGAGCAATAGCAGTAGCAGTCGTAGTCTACTAGATAGCAGTGGACATTTTTGAGATAAATGTAATGTATAATATTCAGTACAGTCTTGTAGCTCTCCCATGTCATCCACGTCTTGGGGATGTAATGTATTAGACTTTTTAAAGTCTGTATTTTGAGAATATATATATATATATATATAGCATGTAACTTTGTTGAGAGACTTCCGCTGTTTATGTTATGATATTTATTGTATGTTAGTAGCACTGATTCTATATCAAGTTTCAGATGAGATCTGGATCAACAACAGTGTGGGGCTGGGGTTTGCGATTCGAGATCTGTAGAGGGTGGGTTTCGGGTCGTAATAAATGGCCCAAATTCCATGCCTAATGTGCAAGTAATTAGATGTGTGTATATATATATATACACATCTAATCACTTAGAATAAGGAAGGATGGGAAATAACAAGTATTTTGTGGACAAACCAAAATTTACTATATCGACCCTAATTCGGTGGAGAATTTGGGGATAATGAAATGATAAAAATGACACTAAGGTATAAAAAAGTCAAAATTGTCCCTGATGACCAAAATAACCTTCTATCGATAAAATGACATAGAAATTACATGTATGTCCGTGAATGACTAAAATAACCTGACAAAATGATTGATAAGCAAAATAACTGATATTCCCTCTATGGAAAAAAAGACCAAAATGTCAAAAATGCCTTTTATGAGAAAAATTACCAAAATGCCCTCTATGGTGGAATGAGAAATTACTAAAATACCCCTAGATGGGATATATTGTATCAACTTATCAAAAATTGAAAAACCAATTGTATTCAATCAAGGGTCTCAAAATAAGGTGTCTACAACAAGCTTTAGGTGCTTGCTTCAATTCGTACAAAGCTTTCTTAAGACGGTAGATATGGGAGTGATTTTGTGGATCCTCAAAACCTTTAGGTTGCTCAACATAGACCTCTTCCTTAAGAATTCCATGAAGAAAAACACTCTTAACATCCATTTGAAATAGTTTGAATTTCAAATGATATGCCACGACTAGGAGAAGTCTTACACACTCTGACCTAGCCACTAGGGCAAAAGTCTCATCAAAGTCTATCTCTTTAACTTCAGTATAGCCTTGAGCAACCAACCTAGCCTTGTTTCTCACTAGTATACCAAATTCATGAAACTTATTTTTGAAAACCCATTTGGTACCAACCACGTTGTAATGAGAAGGCCTAGGCACTAACTCCCAAACATCAAGCTTAGAGAATTGACGCAATTCCTCTCGTATAGAAATGATCCAATCATCATGAAGAACAACCTCCTTGATGTTCTTAGGTTCAGTATTTGAAATGAAGCACTGAGAGCTTACTTCATTGTGGTGTTGAGATCAGGTCATGATTCTTTTATCAACATCACCCATTATTTTGGTTTAATCATGATCTGTTGTTACCCACATAAGTAAACCTCTATCTAAACTAGGGCCTTGATCTATTAAAGGCTCCATACTTTCTAGACATTCATCATTATGAGAAACTACCCCATCATTATCAATTGTCACATTTATGGTCTCCATCACACACCCCTTCCTAGTGTTATAGACTCTAAAAGCTCTACTATTTGTGGAGTATCCTAGGAAAATATCAACATCACATATTTGGTCAAACTTACCTAAAATCTCTCTATCTCTTAGAATGAAGCAGCTGCTATCGATGGCTCTAAAGTATTTGGCTTTGGTTTCCTATCCTACCAAAGCTCATATAGAGTTTGATTTGAACTAGGTCCTAGGTAAACTCTATTGATGGTGTGACCAGATGTGTTGACGACTTCGGCTCCAAACCTTTATGTGATAGCTTTTCGTGAAGCATGGCCCTTGCCATTTCTTGTATGGCACATTTCTTCCTTTTTACAATCCATTTTGTTGAGGGGTGATAGGGGACGAAAATTCATGTTTGATGCCAAGGTCATCACAATAGATAATGACGAGAGATTTTTCAAACTCTTTCCTATGATCACTTATTATCCTAGAGATTTGATATCCTTTTTTATTTTGAATTCTTTTACATATTTTAATGACAACATCATACACTAAATACTATTCTCTCAAGTAATCTACAAAGGAACATCTGGAGAAGTCATCTACCATGACTAAGATGTATCTCTTTCCACCAAGGTTTTCTGTCCTAAGTGGACCCATCAAGTCCATATAAATTAATTCCAATGGACATGTGGTAGCAAGAAATGAAGATTTCTTATGTGAAACTCTTGTTTGTTCGGCCTTTTGACATGTTTCACACACCCTAAAGGGAATCTTTCCTAGTTTTGATAGTCCTTGGACTAGGTCATGGTTAACCAACCTTTTGAGTTTTTTGTGATTGACATGACCAAATCTCTCACGCCAAAGGTTGCAAGAATCAACCTTAAAGAGATGCTACTTAAAAGCATGCAATTTGAATATTTATCTCAGTATTCTAAACATAGTCATACAGTTGAAACATTTAGCGTAATAGTCTAAAACATGTTATAAAGCTGAAAGGAACTACATGTAATGTTATAAAGTTCTAAAGAACTACATTTCATAGAAAAGTCTCCACTTCATGGTTCAAGGTTACTCACATTTTTCTTCAGTTTAGTTATCTATTCCCAGTCTTGGTCCTCCTTGTAGTTGCTCACACTCTTGATCTTAGAGTGACTTTATTGCTAAGAAACTTTCCCCTTCTCTTTCCTATCTCTCGCACTGTTCCCGAGTCAGTCCTTACATTTTTATCATTCCCCTAAGGACAATCCATGTCCTATAAGTGAAACGGTTCCAACTAATTACTTCAAATTTTTTCGCGATGTTTCGTTTCCTCCACTTGACCTTTTCTTCCCATTCTACATCATCCATAGCTTATGTGGATCCTGTTACAGTGATTAATATTCATAAACAGCCAATTTTAAGGTGCATTTCTTAAGGACTTATTTTTAAAAAATTTTATTTGGTGAAAAGGACTCCATCATTCGGTCCAGAACAATTATTAAAGGTTAAGTACGAAGTTTTGTAATTTTTGGTGTTCATTTAGCTATTTAATTTAGACTATAAAGTTGCACAAATCGTGTCCTTTGGTCTTCGTTTATACTTTTAGAAAATTTATTTTCTAAAACGGACTCCACCATTAGGTCCAGAGCACTGAAAAACCATAGGCTAGGATTTTTCGGATTTTAATTTGGTCATATGTAGCATTAATCATATTGTTTTTAATTTTTAAGGAGGTATTTGTCATTTTCGTATTTGTTGAGGGGCAAAATGGTCATTTTGGCAATCCTTGGGGGCACTTTTGCAGTTTATCCTAGAATTAGGCATTAAATTGCAATTTCAAAATTTACTCTTTTAATTTCTTAATTTTCTATTTTAGAGGGATAATTTTAAATAAATTTTTATTCATTTTTGGGCCCTAATATAATTAATTAAAACTTTGAGGGGTGAAAGTGTAATTTCAAGAAGTTTTGGGGTCAATTCGTAATTAATTAAAAAAATTTAAAATGAACAGTTTGGTTTAGTTGGAAGACAAGTGGACCGGTCCTCCTATGTCAGGAACCGACTTGTTCCAACGGTCCAAGGTATCAGCATTGCATCTGGATGACATAACTACCCTTTTAACGAATCGACATCGTTCTCTTCTAAGAATATTTTTATAACTCAAGCGTAAAACGATGCCATTCCAATAATTCTCTAACCCGGGCGTAAAACAATGTCGTTCCAATAATTCTCTAGCCTGTTTTATGTATGATTCGAATGGATACCACTAGAAAATCATTTAAGGTCCTAAAGTGTGAATTAAACCTAATTTGGGGGGGGGGGGTGTTTGAATAGGTTGGTCCTAGAATTAAAATTTTCTCAATTATTATTTATAAGTCTTGTCTACAACAACGATGCCACAACAACAAAATCACTCAATGTGATTAATCTAACATGTAAGCCATTCCACCAATGTAGAAATAAGAAATGATCAAAGAGACAAACCTATCAACACTAACCTAATTGATCAACTAGTTTAATTTGATATTCAATTTAATCAATTCAATTCAAAATTCAAATAAGTGATTAAATGTCAATTTAATTCAATTTACAATTTCAATTGCTCAATTAAGTTTTCAAGTAATCAAATTAATGTTGAATTATGAGATTCATGAAAACTTAATATCAATATCAATGTGCAAGAGAAATCATTCAAGAAAACTAATTAGTAAATTGAAAGAGATAAAGTGATTGAAAGATTTGCAAACTAATTGATGACGAAGAAACCACCAAGGAAAACAATCCTTGGAGTAAAACTCCGGACCTGGGCCAATGCTCAAGGAAGACTTCCACTGTGATGGAAATTGAATTACAACGTATCTATGAACAAACTCTACACCTTATGCTCCGTTTTAGCCCATCACTTCTTCAATTTTATCTTGAATCCACAAGCTCCTCATAGCGGAAATCCTCAAACAACTAGAATCATCAATGGTCTCGAAATCCTTTAATCAAGCCGTTCTACAATTGCAAATCCTCACAATCTCAGTGTCCACCAATTGTTCAATGCCGAATCCTCATGCTCGAACTCCATATTTCATCAATTGTGAAATTGACATGAACAAAAGGCTCTTAGATTGATTTAGATCTAGTTAATGTTCTAAATCAATCAATAAATGAGAGCAGGGAAATGTATGAATGGCAATTATGATTGATCTCTCATAAAATCTTTTTGATCTCTCAAGAATTTAGCTTTCACAATTGAAATCTCTTTTACTCTGCTTTTCGCTACTCTCAACTGAATTTTTGTGATTTTTTGCAATAAACTTGTTTTATCCAAAATGAGCTTCAAAAAAAATTATAAATTTGTTTTTCACCCAGCGTTCGTTCAAACGAACCATCGATCGTCGAACGAGCCCTCATTCGTTCAAACGAACAAGGAACAAATATCAAATGAGCACAATTCTGAGGTTATAGCTATTCATTTGATACAGGCTTTTCGAACGAATGAAAATGAACTTTTTATTGTTCGTTCGAACAGGCCTAGACTCGTTCGAACGAGCAACAGAGAATTGCTCATTTTCTCTTGTATTGTGAACAAAATTTCCCTTAGGTTTTTAAGATACAATTTTGAGAAAATTGTTTCATAATCGCAAGTCTAACACATATGATGTTATGATAAAAACTGTATGCAATGCATGCAATGTGTGATTATACGAGATCCAAATCAAAACAAAAGTCCAATATACCCTTCGTGAACCAAGTCGGCCAGTAGTGATGCACGGTAATGTCTCTTGGATGATCTTGAAATAGAATGGGCATTAAGGTACTAATTCCTAGGACTTATGTAATAATTACACACAAAGCACATCGTCTGTTGGTCCGACTAGAGACCCAAACCAAACACTACTAATCATTGTCCAAAAACTAGGGTTACTGTAGTTATAACATCGCAATTTTTTAAAGCTTTATTGCTAAGGTTTACTTGATCTTTCTTCCATCATTTTAATTCTAATACTTTCCTTTTGGTTTAACTCATTATTTGATCCTGATTTAGGGCTTCGAGAGTGACTAAATATGGTGATTCAATCACTTTTACAGTGACTGGTTTGAAGGCTCGTTCATGGCCATTTCTCCATCAAAATTCTAGGATTTGGATTGTTGTGATCATGGGACCATAAGGTTCCTTTTCTCGTTCCTTAAAACAAGTTTGATGTTCATTTTCCTAAGGCTCCAAAATTTTATAGTTATTGGACATGTAAAGGGGTTGAGAACCTCTGGTTTTAAGTTTAGTTTATGTCAATTAATAGGTAGACCATTGAGGTCTGTCATTGGCGGTTCTTCACTATTCTAGGACTACCAGGGCTTCAGACACTTCTAAAACTATTTGACATGCATATTGAATATAAAAAAATGGAAACAGGAGCTTAGAGAGGGATTCTAACCTTGTTTGGTCAGTTTTTTGATTTTCTTCTTCTTTCTCTCTCTCTCTCTCTCTCTCTCTCTCTCTCTCTCTCTCTCTCTCTCTTCTCCTTCTCTTATGTTCCTGCCTTCATTAAACGCTTCCTTGTGCGCAAGCTCCTCACTCTCTCTTTTAGTTTCCAAAGGTTTAATCTCACTAGAGAGTTTATGTGTATTTATGTAGGGAAATTTCCTTCAAGGTGAAGGAAGTTCTCTTAGTTAGTTGATGGCGAGGCCATGGTGTGCTAGGTTTGTAGTGGCAAACTACAGCACCTACGTGGTGAGCTACCCACATGCACTGCTACAACTTGCCTTTCAAGCCTTCTTCATTTTCTTTTGATTTTATATTATATGTACATGTATATATACATATATACACACATATGCACATACTAACACACCATGGTAAGTGTGTGAACCCTCTTTGTCATGTGCTGGGCACATGAGAATGCTTAAAATAATTAAATATTATTTTTAATTATTTTTCTCTTAATTTTTCCTAATTTTTCGTAATTATCCCATAATCGTTTTCACACATTTACACACTTTGGTGTGTATATTTGGCTCTTAATGTTATATATATATATGTGTGTGTGTGTGTGTGTGTGCGTCATGATAATTTTTTGGGTATTTAATATATTTTTCTTGTATTTAGAACTATTTATTTATTTTTATCTAATTATTAAATATTTAAATTATTTAATAATTTATAATATTTGCTATATTATTTTTGCATCTTAGGTTAGTAATATATTGATCACGTCACCTATTAGTCATGCTCACCCAGTTTAGGTTAGGTTGACTTTTATCCCTACATAGATTGTGATTTGGTTAGGGTTGTGTTGACTGTTGAGTTGGTTATTTCCCAACCTTAGGTTGATGCCTCAATAGTACTCAAGGATTAACAAAAGGTTCCGTTTTATTGTTAACATACCATTACGTTGTTTTAAGCTTAATTTATTGGGTACGGGTCTTACATTCTCTGTCACATCCCGCACCCCACCCTACGCGGATGCTGAAGATGTGATGCCAGTTAGCCGCCTTGCCAGTCTCCGACCGACAATGCGACCAACCAAAGGCAATCTTCTGAACCTTACGATGAATTGCATTCCAAATGTAGGGTCAGAAAAGCGAAAATTAAAACCTTTTTATTTCGGGAATGCAACTCAACTATATACCTCATAAGTATGTACCACAGAGCAAATCTATAATCAAACAGCTAATAACTCTAACCACAGAACACATCTATAACAGATATATAACACAGAGCATATCAAATTCCTCCAGAGTACCATTACCATGAGCCATGTCCCTACACATCTATTACATATGAATAAAGTCATTTATATCATCACACTCACCTGAATAGTCAGAATCAATCTATTAGAACCCAAGTCTCCACATATTATGGCCATCAGATCCTCACTTGGGAATGTCTCTCAGTCCACTAGTGACATATCCTTGTGCTTTCTAGTTCAATGGAGATGTATCCTGAAAAATGTTAAATAAATGGAATGACCTTAAACAAGCTCAGTGAGTAACATAGGTTCCTGTCATGGGTTTCAAAACCAGTTCAAGCGTGAACCAAATTCTCGTGCATCCACGTCAGAGTCGCTGTCTGAGTCCTTGTTGTCAAGCACCAAGGCACTCAGTTTCTCTCTTTTGGGGCAGTCTCTTAGGCGATGGGGGCCGTTGCAGAGGAAACAGCCATTCATGGGCCTGCCCTTGGGAAGAGTTTTCCTGTAATCTGTCTTTGTGTGTGTGGTTGTGTTCTCTTGACAAGCCTCTTGGCGTGAGTGAGTGTTTTGGCTGACTAAGACAGTGTCTTAGTGCCGCACAAGGCAGAAAACTCAGAAACGAATTTAGGCCCTGTGACAATTGATATCAGAGCGCAGTTTGACGACTGGACTCAGACAGCGACTCTGACGTTCCAACCAGAGTCAATCCACTACAATTGCTGAATGCCATCACTGTTCAGAAGCCGTAGACTCAACGTGGTTCGGTCCACGGTTCAGCAGCTGAAGAAAATACACCAACAGGTTGATTGAGTCGGCCAGCCATTTTAAATCCAGTTTCATCAGCTTCTTCAGCCTTTTTCCCCCAAGCAGATGATGATCCTGACAGATTCTGTCCCTTTATCATCCCATCCATCAGATATTGAAGAACTTTCCCTTTAAATCCACCCCCGTACCATGGCATGACACTCCCAAGTACCTGCTATACACCACATTTTGGTCAACAGATCAAGTGCTTTTCCATCTTCATATGTGGCAACCACAAGGTTAGCAAAGCTAGCAGCAACCATTAGGTAATTGCCCTCACAATCACCCCTCATCAAGATAATGCAGTTTGTTCTATAACCTGTTCCTGCCTTAGCACCGATTAAGCTTCCAGCCCACTACACTTTGAATACACATCTACATTTGCACTAGAAACAGAACACATGTTGATCACAACACCACAACCCATGCAAAAACATATTATAACCATCTACTGTACTCCTGTACAGTGAACCGCATCAGCCCCTGCTTACTCTTGCTCCCCCCAGATATACAGTTAATTCTCTTAACTGCATATGTTGTGCATATGTTGTGCATCTCCAGATTCTTCAAGTCCACCCAAATCAACTCTTGGCTATCAGTAAAATTCTGCCCATAGACAACCCGTCTGCACCATCCAAACGCTGCTCCTCCATCCTTAAGCCCATAAGAACATATTAGCACTCAATACCTCCCAATTTGAATCCTCCACCAAGTGCTGCAATAGCAGCCCCAATTACTGCTGCAACAGCAGTCCCAATTGCTACAAAAATTCTAAAACCATAGCCCCAAATCTATGCGACATCAGCCACGGAGAAATCCTCCAAAATCCCACTAGCCACAACATCCAACTTGCTGACCAGATGCCAAACCTATAGTTTCACTGTGATCTTGGCCACCTCAGTTACCAAAACCTGAAGTAGAACCCAATTCAGAACGTGACCGAGCGACATGGCCGAAGTCGGCACTTCCCAATCCGCCTGATGTTCACCTCTGATTACAACCAGAATGGCAGAACAGAGGAAACCATCCCAAACCACAACATACACACACTGATCTATATATAAACACATACACAGATACGCATATTACTTGCTGCATCGCTGCCTCCGCCAACTTCGAACCACAAACCGTAACAATTACACACAATTTCTGAGCTACATTAGAATCCACCACCTGAATTTGAACTGATCTTCCAACGCCTAAAAAAAAACAAGACCTCAACACGCTATAGAAACCAGCGACTCATGAATCTGACCGCTTAAACCCATCAATTTCATTGGGTTTCATCATTATTGACAGAACAGAGTCCAGTCACCAACATCCGTCAAAACCATCTTTATTGTTGGAACACCGTTCACCCTCTTCTGTTGAATCAACCCATGACCATTGAACTATCAACCTGCAACAGGAACCAACATCAGGTCACGATCAAGCAATATGGCCGAAATCGACACTCCCCTTCCGTTGATTTGCTACACCGAATACAACAGGCACACATATATATATATACCCTTATCGATCTGCTGCGCAACAATGACAGAAACAAGAAGGAGAGAACACACACACACACACACAGAGTGACGGTATCTCTGTATGCCATTTCAAGAACCCCCGTTCTCTCTATTCTTCCAACAGCTTCTTGCTAGAAGCTTCTTGATATGTTTAAATATCTATGTATATGTATATGTATATATATATATATATATATATATAATGGTGGAATAATCTAGAATGCTGAAGTATTTCCTTTGTCAATTACTTTGGAATTTTCTCTTTAGAGATGAAGTTAAAACCTTCCACACATCTTCCTAATTTATTTCCTACAGTTTATATATAATATATTTATTTTATTATGTCTAGCAGCTTCCAGTAGCTTCTCTTATGAAGCTTTCTAGTACACAATATATATGTATATACCTTATCTTTATTTTATATATATATATATATATTTTATATTTTACCGTATTAATATTTTATTTCATAAATTATTAATAATATACAATTTGCCTTAAAGCCAAGACTCGGTATCATAATTATTAATTTTATTAATTTTGAGTGCCCGTTCGTATTTTATTTTATTTTCATTTTGTTTTTATAATTAATTTTCCGCATTCTATTTATTAATCTCGGCACTCCGTTGACCAAGTCGCCTATTTTCCAAGCATATATTATTTTTATATCTGAAAGCCTTAAATCCCGTCATGGCTTACTATATCTTACATTATTTCAAATTATTACTGTCACGTAACTTATTTTCATCAGGTCAGAATATAGTTTGGGTCATGTCAGATTTCTAGGATATTACATTCTCCCTCTTTACAAAAGTTTGGTCCCTCAAACTTGCTATCACTCATACATCAAAATAGTCTAGGGTACTAGGTGCGCATCTTATCTTCTTGCTCCTACTTAGCCTCTTCGACGACATGATTTTGCCAAAGGACCTTCACCAAGGGAATAATCTTGTTGCGTAACATATGTTCCTTACGATCTAGTATTTGAACTGGTCGCTCCACATAGCTAAGATCCGTTCTTATCTCAAAGGGCTTGAACTCAATTATCTGATCGGGTTCTTGTATGCATTTTCATAGCATAAAGACCTGAAATACACTATGTAAGTGGGCAAGTTGTTGGGGTAGCTTCAGTTTATATGCGATAGGTCCTACTCTAGCTATAATTTGGAATGGACTTATGTATTAGGGACTAAATGTTTCCTTCTTTCCAAATCTGAACTAGCCCTTAAATGGAGATACCTTCAAGAAGACAAAACCGTCGGTCTAAAACTTCAAATCCTTTATTTTTGCATCATCATAGCTCTTGTATCACTCTGTGATGTCTGTAGGCATTGGCAGATTGTCTGACATTTCTTCGTTGTCCTTGGAACTAACTCTTGTACAACCAATTTCTACCCAACATACTGGAGATCTGCACTTTTGTCTGTAAAGTGCTTTATAAGGTGTTATCCTAATACTGGCCTGGTAGCTATTATTGTAAGCAAACTCGACTAATGGTAGCTGTTTTACCCAATTATCGTTAGAGTCAAATGCACACAATCATAGCAAATCCTCTAACATTTGAATTACCCTTTCAGATTGTCCATCTATCTTGGGATGATAGGCTATCCTGAGCTTTTACTCAGTCCTAAGTGTTGGTTATATAGATTACCAAAACATTAACGCGAATCTTGTGTCACGATCAAATATGATAGTCACCATGATTCTATGCAGCCTAACTATCTCTCGTATATACAAGTCAACAAATCTCTCTAGAGGATAATTCATCTTGATTGGTAAGAAGTATGGAAACTTTGTGAATCTGTCCATAATCGCCCAAATGGAATCACAACTGTTGAGAGAATGGGGAAATCTAGAAACAAAATTCATTGTGATGTGTTCCCATTTCTATTCTAGGATTGGAAGTGGTTGCAAAAGTTTGCTAGGTCTCTGGTGTTCTGCTTTCACTTGTTGACATTGAGCGCATCATGCGATGAAATCTTCTATGTTTTTCTTCAGTCCTTTCCACCAATATAACTCCTTAACATCATGGTACATCTTGGTGTTGCCTAGGTGTATGGTAAATCGTGAGTAATGAGCCTTTTCCAAAATCTCGTTCTTAAGCTTCAATAGATCTGGTACATAAATCCTATTTGAAAAACGTAAGATTCCATCATGAATCCTATGATCAGGATTCCCACTTTCCTCAACTTCCTTCTTGACTTTGAGCAAGGCTTCATCCTTATGTTGGCCTTCTCGTATCCTTTCCAAAAAAGTGGATTGGATCACTAAACTGGCCAATGAGGGTTGTAATCTTAGTGACATTACCTCAATTCCCATTCTATCCAGATCCTCGATTACCTTTGCTTGGCTGGTAATCATATAGACAATACTACTTCACTTTCTTCTCAACACATCTACCACCATATTTGCTTTGCTCAAATGATACTGAATACTCATATCATTGTCTTTGATCAATTCCATCCATCTTTGCTACCTCATATTCAACTCCTTCTATGTAAATAAGTACTTGAGGCTTTTGTGATCGATGAAACTCTCGCAAGTCCCCCTATATAGATAGTGTTTCCATATATTAAGGGTAAACACCACTGTCGCTAACTCCAAGTTGTGGGTAGGGTAATTCTTCTCATGTGCTCTCAACTGTCAAGAGGCATAAATGATGACTTTCCCATCTTGCGTCAATACGCAACCTAATCTATTATGAGAGGCGTCATTGTAGATAGGGGCTGTGGTCAGTTTCTCTTTTAGAGTCTGGAAAATCTGTTCTCTTTCTACCGTCCAAATAAATAGAGTGTCCTTATGAGTTAACTGAGGGAGAGGTTTGGCTGAATTAGCAAAATTCTTATCAAATCTATGGTAGTATCCATCTAAATCCATAAAACTTCTAACCATTGTCACTATAGTTGGTTGAGTCTAATTGAAAATTGCCTAAATCATCTAAGGGTCTACAGATATACCATCTTTGTTAATCATATGGCCTAGAAATGTGATGTTTAACCAAAACTCACAACTCGAAAAACTTGGCATACAACTTATGTTCTCTAAGCATCTGCAATACTATCCACAAATGCTCTTCATGCTTTTTCGCTCTTTGAGAATAGATCAAAATATCATCAATGAAAACAATAACAAGATCATCCAAATGAGATTCAACTATTCATCTAGTCCATAATTGTTGTGGGGGTGTTGGTCACTCCAAATGGCATAACTACGAATTCATAATGACCGTACCGAGTCCTAAAGGCAATCTTCTATATGTCTTCCTTTTTCACCTTCAATTGATGATACCCTGATCACAAGTCAATCTTTGAAAAGATTTAAGCCCCTTGCAATTGATCAAACAACTCATCTATCTAAGGTAACGGGTACTTGTTCTTAACAGTCACTTGGTTTAACTCTTGGTAATCGATACACAACCTTAGTGATCCATCATTCTTTTTTACGAACAGAACTAGCGTGCCCCATGCTAATACACTAAGGTGACTAAACCGCTTCTCTATCAACTCTTGTAGTTGTACTTTAAGCTCTTTTATTTTTGCTGGAGTTATTCGGTATGGAGTTTTGGAGATAGGCTGTGTCTGGGGCATTAGATCGATAGAAAACTCGATTTCATGATCAACCACCTCACTTGGTAGATCATCGAGAAATACATCTTGAAATTCATGTACTATAGGAATTTTTGCCAACAAGGGAGTCGGTACTTGAGTATCTATCATGCTATACAAGTACCTATAACAACCCTTCTTTAACAATCTACATGCCTGCATAGCAGAAATTAGGTATGGCAGAGACGCTACACCTTTCCCTTCATACAAGAATAGAGGTTTTCAAAACGAAACCCGCTCATCGTGGCATGGCACTCTATAGTAGCATGATTGGCAGAAAGTCAATACATACCAGTATTACATCAAACCCTCTTATTTTCAACGGAACTAAGTCAATAGTTAACTACTAATCATCAATCACAATTACAATATACTGTAGTCCTTAACAGGGTACTCTAGTGGGTAATCCAAAGGTTCACATGCTTTGTCAATCTTGTTAACAAATGTGTAGATTTAGAATCAACAAAATACCTATGCAGGAATGCCATAAATAGAAGTGTACTGGCAACTACTTCATTCGATTCTTCTCCTAAAACCATAGTAAACACTCATCACGTTCGAGTCTGGACTTTTTTTCCTTATTTTGAGCAGGGGCGACAATTGGTTTCCTTCTAACAGTGCTTTTAGGAGCTGGAGCTACGGTAGCTTGACCCCTTTGTGGGCACTCTTTAGACACGTGTCCTTCATTTCCACACCGATAACGCCCACTGCTACCCACTTTGAATTTTTCTATGTGGTGCTTGTTGCAAGTTTGCCATAGTAGTATCTCGACCTTCTTGTGGTTATTTACCCTTAGAGCTCCTAGATGTGTTTCTTTGTTGATTGAAATCCTTAGCCTTTCTTGAAATTTCCCCCAGGACACTTTTTTTAGCAGCTTTTGAGCCATTCTTACTTCATTTAGTTCCAATTCAACAAGCAGGGCCTTTTGTAAGGCTTTTGTATATATAGGTAACGTGAATACAGAGACCCATGTTAGCAAATCAGGGTGTAATCCTTGCTCAGACCTTCTAGCTTTATTCCTTTCACCTCTCACCAGGTATGAGGCAAACCTAGATAACTGTAAAAGCTTCGTAGCATACAAAATTACTGTTATTTCATTCTACTTAAGATCCATAAATCACCTTTCCTTCTAATCCCTAGCAATTATGGGGAAATACAATTCACAGAATATTTCCACAAGCTCGTTCCATTCCACTACAGTTCCATCTCCGCTCGTCATCAACCACCACTCTCAGGCCTCTCCTTTAGCCATAAAGGCCACTGGCTTAACCTTCTATGGTTCCGTGTAGTTAAGTAATGTGAAAACTTGCTCCATGGATCTCACCCATTTTTCAGTAGCCATTGGATCCGTGACTGAGTTAAAAGGCAGAGGTTTTAGCTTATGAAATCTGTCGAGTAGTTTATTACTGATGATAGTGGTTCCATCGGCCAACATTGTAGGACTCATAACTTGCAATAGGTATTGAACTTACATGAGGGCAGGCATAGGTGCAGGGATTGGTGCTGGCACTAGTGCAGGTACTGGCGCAGGCTGTTGGGCTTGACAGAAAGCTTGTGTGCACTCCTTTATGATTTCCCCAAATTGGGCCAAGGTAGCTTCAATAGATAGCAAGGCTGGATTTCTCGGTTATGAGTTTTCTTGTCCAATTTCTTAGGAAGTTTCTACTGCCTTAACCTTCTTTCCCTTTTTTCTAAGTCCCGCTATTTTAATCTAACAATGAAAAGAAAAGTGGTCATTGGCAGTTCACACATATCTTATGTTATCAAGCTATTATAGTTATGCGAAATCCTTTCCTTGACGTTTCCTAAGTCTAAGACTTAGGCTCTATTACTCTTATCTTAGTTGGCCCTACTTAACTTAGAAGTCATATTTCTTACAATGTGCGCCTAAACTTAAGTAATCTAACGTTTTGGTACCAACTTTACTAGTACCTCCACCTGATACTAACTTTGTTAGTATCCGTAAGTTTAACCTAATGCTCTAATACCATTTCTGTCACATCTCAAACCCCACCTTATGCATATTAGGGATAATCGGCCAGTTAGGTACTTTGCCAATACTCTAACTTTATTTAGCATATTGATAAGGCGTCCAACCAAAGACTTTTCCATATTAGAAATCATATAGGAATTTATTATAAGTAGATTTAGTGGAGTGGTTCATCAATAGTGTTGGGTCATAATCTATTTTTGACCCTACACCATTGATTCCACTATTATTAGTGAGCAATAATGGAATAATTCTTTCATATTCATAGAGATAGGGGACATAATTCACATGGATATAGTAAGTCTCGCTTGGGCTGCTTTAATGGTAGTCTTTACATTTTCCCTTTCACTCGTAGTATGGGGAAGAAGTGGACTCTAGAAGTACTACTTCATCTGGTACATAATCCAGGTATTCAGAATTATACATAGCAGTAAAAAATAAAGCATGGTAGAGCATAACAAAATACTTAAACGTCAAGTACAATAAGACTGAAAATTACAGCCCACAAATTTCTTTGACATCAATTACAAAAGATAACCAAAATAGTCAAAGATCATCGTCCATCCCAAAAGTGGTTATAATTTAGTCCGTCTTCCAAAGCTGTGTTACCAAAACCTTTACCTAAAATGTGCAGGATAAAATACCTGTGAGCTTTACGAAAAGCTTATGAGTAACTCAAGTTGCCTATTGTGTGTTTTCTAAAACCTTTATGCAACTTTCATAGATAGTAATATGAAAATTGTTCAGAAAGCTACTAGCAATTATAAAACAAATACATAACTGAGAGTTGTAAGATATTTAATTGAATTCATGCAAGTGTTCATGCCAATCTAGTTTTACAAGATAAAACATGATATCATAAAAGTTAAAGTTGTAAAACACATTCTATCCCAAACATCTATAAGCCATGTTCTTGTGAACCTGTAATAGTCACTTGACCAAATAAGTGTAATTAACAACTCGGGCTTGCATGGTCCATTGTATTATTTCGGTTCTAGACTCTCGGCAAGTTGCGCTTATATAGACTTAAATGTAAATCTCCCGAATCCAGACCCTCGGTAAGGCCTGTTGGGCACATTAAAATTGAAAACATACTTGCAAAACATTCTTTAACTATCCATGCTATAAAATATTTAAAGAGATGCTACTAAAAAGCTGCAATTCAAATATTTATCTCAGTATTCTGAAAATAGTTATGTAGTTGAAACATTTAGCATAATAGTCTAACATACATTATAAAGTTGAAATGAACTGCATGTAATGTTGTAAAGCTATAAAGAACTACATTTCATGGAAAAGTCTTCACTTCAAGGTTTAAGGTTACTCACTTTTGTCTTTAGTTAAGTTAATATTCTTAGTCATGGTCCTCACTGTAGCTACTCTCACAATCTTGATCTTGGAGTGACTCTATTGTTAAGAAATTGTCCCCTACACTTTCCTATCTCTCGCGTTGTTCTCAGGTCAATCCTCTCGTTTTCATCTTTCCTTAAGGGCCACGAGAATAAGACTCTGTCAAGAGTAGTCTTAGTGGAATAGGGACTCTAATAAGAGAGTCCTAACAGGAGTGAGACTCTATCGGGATGAGTCCTACTAGGATTGGGATTCTGTTAAAAGAGTCTTAACTAGAGTGGGATCCTATAGGTAAGAGTCCTAGTAGGACTAGGACTCTGTGAAGAGAGTCTTAATGGAATTGGGACTTTGGAAAGAGAATCCTAATGGGAATAGGACTCTGTCATGAGTAGTCCTAATTGGAGTAGGTTTCTTGGCATAATTACTAAATCGCTCCTACTTAATCAAGGGTCACAAAATGAGGTGTCTATAGAAAACCCTCATTGATAGAGCTTGCAAGCAAGTGAACGTCAATGCAAGAAAAAAGTGATACCCATTTTGACCTTAATTATGATTTTTGTTTGACGTGGTCAAACACATTCCTAAATGAGATTCCTACGTATCCCTCTCAGGGGAATTAGACCATTCATAGTTTGTGAACTAGCGGAAAGGAATGTTGTCCTTACCAGATTTTCTCTAAAGAGACTCATCTCAATAGGATTCTTGTGAGGTTACTCCCTCAAAAATGACTCTTCATAATCTTACTCTCACATCCCGCACCCCACCCTATGTGTATGCCAAAGATGTGATGCTAGTTAACCACCTTTTCGGTCTACCTACCGACAATGCGACCAACCAAAGGCAAACTTCTAAACTTTACGATGAATTGCACTCCAAATGTAGGGTCAGAGCAACGGAATTTAAAATCTTTTCATCTCGAGAATGTAACTCATCTTTATACCACAGAGGTATGTACTATAAAGTTATATACCACAGAGTAAGTTTATAACCAAACATATCCCACAGAGCACATCTAATATCTCTAGAGTACCATTACCATGAGCCATATATTAACATATCTATTGCACATCAATCATATCATGTGACTCACCTGAATAGCCTAAGTCAATCCACCAGAATACAAGTCTCCACAAATCAGTGCCATCAAATCCTTACTTGGGATGCCTCCCAGTCTACTAGTGTCATATCCTTATGCCTTCTAACCCAATGGAGATATATCCTAAAAAATGTTAGATAAATAGAATGAGCTTAAACAAGCTCAGTGAGTAACATAGGTTCCAGCCATGGGTTTTAAAACCAGTTCATATATACATAGTATTCACATGAAATACATGCTCAAATACAGCTCAAGTAGAACAATGCAGCTCAAACAGGTCAGATCAGAACAGAACAGATCAGAACTGAACTGAGTACCAATCAAACAACAGCATATCATCAAATGTGCCTGAACCTTCCCCAACTGCCCATAAACGGACCACTCGTGGGGCCTCTACCATTGGGGTTAGATTAGAGCGAAACATGAAAAGATTGAGTGGATGCTGAGTTCTGAGATACTAAGTTCACCACGCATCATACTAGCCATCCATCCTCTGGTGTACTCAATTCTATGGTACGCCTAGAGTAGACACAACATAGAAAACAAAATTGGAACAGACTCCGAACGGTGTACAATAGAACAGAACAGACCTAAACATAATCAGAACAGGACATATCAGAAGCCAGGACAGAATAGAATCATGTCACATGCAATGCAGTACAAAAAGTATGCATGAAAGCATATGCAGTAAAACAGCACCATCTATAAAATAGTTCAATATATAAACAGTACAACAAATGAAGCTAGATAGTACAAAAAATATGCACCAAGTGAGGAGTCCGAGTTACTCATAATTCTTATGCTTATCTTCATTCAAAGATAATCTGATATCCTCTAGATACGTCGTTATCCACATCCATGCATATCCTGGGCAGTATCCTTCGGATGGTCATCATAATTGATTCAACATCCAAAAGAACATCCTGTTCCTCAAATGTGAACATATCCAACCTTTGTCTTGTTGCAGTAAACATTCCACTGGCACTGCAATCATCATTTAACTTTCCAGCTGACTTGGCAAGCCAGTTCCTCTTATTTCTCCATTCCGAACCCTGACCATGTGAACTTTTAGTGAAATCTCTCTTTTCAGTGAAACGTTTTTGGGGACCTCAAGACAACTGTACATCGCTTTCGTTGCAATCACCAACCTATTTCTAGGGATCCCATTAAGACTGTACACTTTCACTCCATCTGCCAACCTTTGGAGAATTTTTAGTCAAGTGTCACAAGCCCCCAAAGTAAGTGCACAAATAGCAGATTCCAAGAATTCACAACATTTAAGGACTAACCCAATTATCCATTCACACCGGCCAACCTTGTCACGCTGATAATCTTCTGAAGGAAAACATTGTTTAGCCCTTTTACCAGTATTAACAACATCAACTTCACATTCCTAAGACTCTACCATTAACAACACCAACCCTAGTCGCAACCTGCTGAATTTGACTTCCTTCATCAGCCGAGTGCGATTGATTCCCATAACCATAAACCCAGACTTCCTACTCACTACAAACTCCTCCAATTCGTCACAGCAACCGCATCAGGTCTTCCAACGACAACTCCGATTGTTGTAGGCAATTTAAAACCCATAGCCCCCAATTCACCTAATATCAGCCAATGCCGCTTCCGTGGTCTCACACCCTGCTGCTGGAGCGCTGCTGCTGCTATTCTCTTTCTTTTACTTCTGGAACATTGCAGCTGCTTTTAAAAACCCATATGTCAATGAAAAATCTATGGCAAAATTGAAACTCCAAGCAATTACACCACCGTAAGGTTGAAGCTACAACTAATATTGCATTAATCTGCCCCAAGAAGTTCGAATAGTTAGCTTCATCTGTTATCGAATTTTCCCTGTACATAAACTCTGTTTCAATTGCAATGGAAACTGATTTGGTAGCATCAATAGAATCAAGTGGGCTTGATAAATCAACTAGTGACAATGTACCGTCATGTACAGATTCCCCTTCACCAATACACTGCTGCAGTTTCCTTTCTTCAACCTCAAGAACTGAAACATCAAAGGTACCACCTTGCACGACACCTGCTTCAATTCCTCGTCGACCTCCCAAATCTTCACCTGCTTCACTGCTTCTACGAGTTGCCCACCTTCTTCATACCTAATGTAGCCAGGTGGTACACCTATTAATCATGCAACTGAGGTTCCATGTACCCAAGACATGTCTATTCTTCAGTCCTCTTCCTCACTCGTATCAGAGACTATCATTTCAGAGTCGGAGACTGCTTCCCAATCCTCCTTTGCTGCAACTCACAACACCAGCGACACCACCAGTAAGAACCTGCAAATCGTTCTGATCTACGATTGCTTGTGCAATGCCTTCTGCTATGCAACAAATTTATATGCAGCACTACCTTCAACTATGTCATCTCCATGGCCTGAATTGAGCTCTCTCTAAAACTCTTTCAAAATCAAAGGTAGAGATCATGATCTTCAACAAGAAACTAAAAAGCCCTCTCTCCTTCTCGAATTGCCATACACACACAAACACACACACACACACACACACACATATATATATATATATTCCTCCTGAGCCGCTACACATACACATATATATATATATATATATACACTTCTATCTGCTGCATTGCCACACCTCCTTCCAGCAGCTTCTGCTGTTTCCTGGTCAAGGCATTCTGGAATTCTCCCTATTTTTCCACAAGTTTCCTGCTAGAAGTTTCCATGAAAATATATATATATATATGTTTGTATATATATATATTTTGATATGTAGATATATATATATATATACATGTCGGCTACTGGAAAGTTTCTTCTTCCAGTAGCTTTTGCTGCACCACCGTCGCTTTTTCTAGCTTCTTCAAGAAGCTTCTCCAATATCTCTCTTCTCTTCTTTGTCTTTTAGTTGCCTATGTAATATATATATATATATATATATATATATATTTATCTAGCATAGCAAAAAGTCAGGCTACAGCTGCTCATGTGGAGCTTCCTTATTTATTATTATTATATGTATATATATCTTTATATATATAGTATGTGTAGATATTTTATTATATATTTTATATTTTATCGTATTAATATTTTATTTCAAAAAATATTAGTTTATGAAATAGTAGTAAATTTGGCTTAAAGCCGAGGCTCGGTAGTAATATTATTGTTTAGGAATTTAATCCCGTTCTGACTTACCATATTTTGGGCTGTTTCGAATTATTAATGTCATAGAACCTATTTTTATTAGGTCAGGACACAGTCTGTATTATGTCAATTTTTTGGGGTATTACACTTTATCCTCCTTCAAAAGAGTTTTGTCCCCAAAACTCAACTTGCCTTCTAGGGAAACAATCATCTATCAGTCAAGTTTGTCTACAAGGGAGTCTAGCGTCTGGTGTCTCTAAAAATGTCCAAGGTTTAAACTCAATCACTTTTACTGACATGTCTCTAATTATCACTAATCAATAATCCCCAATCATACAAGTGTCAGATCAGATCCAGAAAATCCACAATAAGTTTGATTGACAATCCACAAAAGGTATGCTATCACCAAAATTTGATATCAGATCCATTTTACATTAAATCAGATTTGGCGATTATCTTCAAATGATTGAAATCATTCACTAAGATCATTCAATCACAGTTGAGTTCACAAAATAATCATTTTGATTTCCAAAAAATCACAATTTTCAATACCAAGGTTAGCTTACCTACAATCATTTGTATTTCGATCGACATATCCTCGTCTCACTTGTTGTTCAATATTGCTATGCATTTGGTTATTCCAATCGCCTAGAACCATCAAGTTCAATTATAGCATAGGCTTTCCCAGAGATTCTTAACCCAAACACGCTATCATCTCCTAGAATTACTCAAGCATTTAATCATCTAAGTCACTCTATAGTCCATAAATTCAATTCTGGTATGATCTTTCCCAAAGCTTATAATCCTCAAATTCTCAAGATCATCAAATTCATTCATAAGTCAATTTTCGTCTCTCAAGAATTATTAATCATCTGATCATCTGAGTCACCCAAGAAACATCAACTTCAATCATATCTCCAAAGATCATGAACTATTGCTCAATTATCACTTTTGTGATACTAGTGAATCTCCAATATATACAATCTTAGATCAGTTGATCGTTAGTCCTTAGATGCTTTAGAATCACATATTCATCATCTATTACGAAGACTTCCATAATTTTAGGTTTAATCTCCACAATTGGGATGCATCACTTTGATATTTTCACTATTAATATCCATGGCTCAGGTACTCTGTGGTGCTTAATCCATGACCTAGTGCTCTGATGTGAACAGTGGCTCCCAAATCATGTCTTAACTTATAATCTTCTAGGTCCCATCTTGTATAAGTAACCTTAACCATTAGCTCAAATATCACTTTGTGGTACTAGTGGATCTCCAACATTGACAACCATAGCTTTGATACCACTCTGTCACATCCTCGCACACCACCCTACGTGGATGCCGAAGATGTGATGCCAGTTAGCCGCCTTGCCGATCTCCCTACCGACAATGTGACCAACCAAAGGCAAACTTCTAAACTTTACGATGAATTGCACTCCAAATGTAGGCTCAGAGTACTGGAATTTAAAATATTTTCATCTCGAGAATGCAACTCATCTATTTACCACAGACGTATGTACCACAAAGTTATATACCACAAAGTAAGTTTATAACTAGACATATACCACAGAGCACATCTAATATCTCTAGAGTACTATTACCATGAGCCATGTCTTAACATATCTATTGCACATCAATCATATTAATCATATCATGTGACTCACCTGAACAGCCTGAGTCAATCTACCAGAATCCAAGTCTCCACAAATCGGTGCCAACAAATCCTTACTTGGGATGCCTCCTAGTCTACTAGTGTCATATCCTTGTGCCTTCTAACCCAATGGAGATATATCTTGAAAAATGTTAGATAAATAGAATGGGCTTAAACAAGCTCAATGAGTAACATAGGTTCATGCCATGGGTTTTAAAACCAGTTCATATATACATGGTATTCACATGAAATGCGTGCTCAAATGTAGCTCAAATAGAACAATGTAGCTCAAACAGGTCAGATCAGAACAGAATAGATCAGACAAATCAGAGTAGAGCCAAAACAGAACAGATTAGAACTGAACTGAGTACCAATCAAACAATGACATATCATCCAATGTGCCTGAACCTTCCCCAGCTGCCCATAAGCGGACCACTCGTGGGGCCTCTACCCTCTGAGGTCAGATCAGAGCGGAACAGGACAAGATTGAGCGGATGCTGAGTTTTGGGATGTTGAGTTCACCATGCCTCATAGCTAGCCATCCATCCTCTAGTGTACTCAATCTTGTGGCTGGCCCAGAGTAAACACAACATACAAAACAAAATCGGAACGGACTCCGAACGGTGTACAACAGAACAAAACAGACCCGAACATAATCAGAATAGGACATATCAGAAGGTAGGACAAAACAGAATCATGCCACATGCAATGTAGTACAAAGAGAATGCAAGGAAGCATATGTTGTAAAACAACACTGTCTATAAAACAGTTCAGTATATAACAGTACAACATATGAAGCTAGATAGTACAGAAAATATACACCAAGTCATGAGTCCAAGTTACTCATAGTTCGTATGCTTATCTTCATTCATAGATAATCTGATATCCTCCAGATACGTCATTATCCACGTCCATGCATATCCTGGACAGTATCCTTCTGATGGTCATCATAATTGATTCAACATCCAAAAGAACATCCTGTTCCTTAGATGTGAACATATCCAACCTTTGTCTGGTTGTAATCAACATTCCACTGGCACTGCAATCATCATTTAACTCTCTAGCTGACTTGGTAGGGCGGTTCCTCTTGTTTCTCCATTCTGTACCCCGGCCACATGAACTTTCAGTGAAATCTCTGTTTTCAGTCAAATGTTTTTGGTGACCTCAGGACGACTGTACATCACTTTTGTTGCAATCACCAACCTATTTCTGTTGATCCCATTGAGACTGTAAACTTTCACTCCATCCGGCAACCTTTGGAGAATTTGCAGTCAAGTGTCATAAGCCCTCAAAGTAAGTGCACAAATAGCAGATTCCAGGAATTCAAAACATTTAAGGACTAACCCAATTATCCATTCATACCAGCCAACCTTGTCATGCTGATAATCTTCTAAAGGAAAACATTGTTCAGCCCTTTTACCAGTACTAACAACATCAACTTCCCATTCTTAAAACTCCACCATTAACAACACCAACCCTAGTCACAGCTTGCTGAATTTGATTTCCATCATCAACTGAGCTCAATTAATTCCCATAACCATAACCCCAGACTTCCTACTCACCACAAACTCCTCCAATTCATCATAGCAACCGCATCAGGTCTTTCAACGGCAGCTCCGATTGTTGCAGGCAATTCAAAACCCATAGCTCCTAATTCACCTGATATCAGCCACTATCGTTTCTGCTGTCTCACTCCCTGCTGTTGGAGCGCTGCTGCTCTCTTTTCTCTGTTACTAGAATGCTGCAGCTGCTTTAAAGAACCCATATGTCAACGTAAAATCTGTGGCATAACTAAAACTCCTAGCAATTACACCACTACAAAGAAGGCCTTGCGGTTTGGGCTTTAATAGGAAAGTGCAGCTGCTGGCTTGGTAGGGAGCTAGGGCGCAAGCAAAGTAAAAAGAAATAAGAGGCGGTGCAATCAGGAGACTAAAAGTTAAGAAATTCAAAAGCTACGGGGCCCGGCAAAGGAAATTAAAGAAAGAAAATAAAGAAGCTAACGGTTGGGCAAACTACGACCCCAGAAGTTGCTGACTAGGAGGTTGAATAAAAAAATCAGAAAATCAAAGATAAAAAGAGGAGTCCGTGAGGCTGGGAAAGAAATGGGCCCGGGCCCAATGTTTCATGCGTAGGGCTTGCTTGGTCCTGGGTTATACAAAGACGGCTGGAAGCTGTTGAAAAAGGAGAGGAGAACGGTGTGCGGCGCAGGAGTTTTCAAGGAGTTGGTTGCGGCGTGAGAAAGAGGAGAGAGTGAGCGGCGGCTGGGCAAGCAACAAAAGACAAGGCTGCTACGGCTGATGCAACAGGAAAAGGAGAGCAGAACAGAAAAAAAAAAAGGACTGTAACAGGGGCGTTAGAGAGAAAGCAAACGGCCGCGACTTGACAGAACACCGCGGACTGCTGCGAATATTTTTCAGTGTTATTTTTCTTCCATTCTTCTCAAGAAAAATCATGGTGAATTCGTTTATGTTAAATTTAATTTTTAGCATGAACTAATTTTATTTTATTCTAGGAAAACGATGTAGTCTAGTCTCGAATTATGCTTACTTTTCTATGCTAATTTGAAGTAATTATTTTTCATGTTTGTCTGATTTATTCTGAGTTTAATGCTTCTAATTAACTGGCCACTAATTAGATGATTTTAATCTCGTGATTTGCTGTCGAAAGAGGGAATTATAGGATGCATTTTGAA